>JARHVA010000693.1:197500-592500 GCA_037957365.1 Torreya grandis | reverse complement strand
CTAATAAGGACAAAAATGAAAAGAATTTAAAATGTATATTATTGTGTGATTGACGTTGGATAACTAGGAAATCATATTATAAATCTATAAGGGAAAAAAAGGAGAAAGGATTATTGTTCATTCTTCATTTTATCAGATTTAAGGTTGCACAAAATTTTTAGGTAAGTTCATATAAATGCAATTAAGAAATTATTCTAAGAAATAACCTTATTCAATATTTTTGGTTAGTGATTTATGTATACACAAAATTATGCTTGTCCTAATTATTCTAATTAATATTACTTATTTATCCCCTTTATCCTAATCCTAGTCATTTATCTAGTATCCCCCTTCATAATTTATTCATTCACTAACATTATTCCTACCCCACCAATCTATTAATTCTCCTAAATCCCCATTATCTTATCATAACTCCACTTATCCATTATTTGAGAATTTAAAATTCCTATGACCCACCTACCCACCTAATAAGCCTACTCCTAGGCTTTCCTACAAGACTACCCCACTAGATTCTCTAGAGTCCTCTAATCACCTATTTAATCCATCCTTGATTATGATTAAACCTCCCAAAAGAGATTCTAGAGGTTTCTACCTCTAGAACCTTCTCTCCTCTGTAATCCTCCAAGAAATTTTTAATTCCTTAGATAATCCTCCACCATAGATCTCCAAACCCCAACTTTGAAATCTAACCATTGATCTTCCCTCTTTTTTCTATATAAACTAAACCAATACTAAATTGAAAGAAACTAGAAACCAACTTCAATCTTCATTCTAAATCCATAATCAAAACCATTGATCAAGCTATCATAATGCTACAAATCTGAGTCTAAGGTAATCTCAATCCAAGTCCTTTTATCCTTTCATTTTTCAATCTTGGTTTAGAGAAATTAGCTTTAGGATTAGATTGTTGCTTTGAATGTTCATTCATCTATATGCATTTTATCCTAATGGCTCTATATCTTAATTAGTGGATTGACATTTTGGGTGTTGTGATGTCATATCACAATCAAATCCATTAAGCTCAAAATTTCATCTACATTTTGGCAACCAAAGTGGGAGATACTCCCTAAATCTTACCTATTGTGCTTGTTAGAGGTGATTTAGTGAATCATAAGTACAACTATATGAGAAACAAAGGCTAGAATTGACCAAATAATCACGTATAAGTAAATTAAGACATTGACCTATAATTAGCGATATTGCAGTCATGGCATTGTATTTATATTAGTAGTATTGTCTTAACTATTGATTTAACTACTAATGGTCTTGGTTTTTGATAGGCTGTTATCCTTAAGAAATATTTTTACTTTAAAAGTAGTGATATTGCACTAGTATTAGCAATATTGTCCTTTTAATCATAGTTTTTTAAAATCTTTGGGTTAGCATAAAATAGATGATTTCTTATTTCTTAATAACCTATAAGTAGTAATATTTATTTATTTTGTGTTTCACGGGTCAGATTTATATATTTTGTGTGTAGGAAATGGGAATGGTTGAAATCTTAGTGTTTGATTGTTAAGTCATGATATCGCTACTTTGAGACTTATGTTATTGACTTGCAAGTCATGGTATTATCATCATCAGTCACGACATTGGGATTTATTTTAAATCTGGTGAATGTTATCCTTTGACATCTAGCTTGTACGTCTCATCTTCACACTCTCTATCTTGCAGGAAGATCTTTAATCATATAAACCCCTTTAAAAGTTTATTGTTCTAGATCTTAGAATATCGTGCTAATCATATTTTTGAAAGGAGTGTTTTTATGCAACTTGTTGTGTGGTGATTGATAAGGAAGGCATAAGGAGGATCATCTAAAAATAAGATATTGATCACTTGACCTTTTTATTATTTTCTTGTAATATCGCTAATCGTGTATCTGTAATTTTACTCTAAAATTAGCGTATTGTCCTGATAATAGTGATATTATAATTTGATAATTTTTGGGCTATTTTGTTTACTATTTAACATCTTTAGATGATAAGATATATTTTTAAGACAAATCTGATAGAAACACATTTTTTTTATGTAAATTGTATGTAGGTTTATTCATTTTGCTTAAAAGTCTTGTCTTGGTGAAATTTTTTGATACCTAGCTAATAGACTAGTCTGCCATAATTACCCATGAATATTTCTTAGGCACTTATATTTATTAAGCATCTAGGTTAATCTATCATAATAATCATTTGAATTGGTCAAAAATTAGAACTTTTAAAATTTTATAGTTTTCTACAATATCATCATTCTCATAGTTGTGATATCATGTTAACAGTCATGATATTGCGTAATATTATGTAGTTTTATAGGAACTATCTGGTTAACCATCATGGTTAGCTATCTGAGGCAATATCACAACTCATAATTAGTAATTTTGCTTAAAAGTTTTGGTATTATAGTTTTTTTGTGATATTATGTTAAATAGACCGTGCATTCACAATTTTGCAAGGAAGTATCAAATTTACCACAAATCAGACTACTAACCATTTTTATGCAAGAACTCTTAAGACAAAGAAACCAAATTTGATTTCCTAACCCTTGTGTTTTTAGGAGGGGTGCCTAAATCTTATAATTTTGTCTTTTTGATTATATATATCTTGTCTTGTGTGGCTTGATTATCTATTTTTCGTTCTCACATAGATAATTAATCAAGAAAAATTAATTATGCTTGTTTTTTGTTAACCCATTGAGTCTAGGATAACACGTGATGTGGAATTCATACCCATGCATGGGTTTAGTCACTAGGATTTGGTGTCACATATTTCATCACCGTGTATTTGACCAAACTTCATGTTTTGATGGAGTATAAAGATTAGGGACAATTATTGTTAGTCCATATGGTCGACCCCATACAGAGCATTCATGAAGGGGAAAAGTTAATTCTCTAAACCAAGTATTAGATAACACCCTACATAGACTTGGGCCCCATCGTACCTAGTGTATATCAGGGATGACCCTAGAGAGCCCATTCAGCCTAGCTTAAGACCTTTCAGTTGTAATAAGCAATTTGTTGTCAGAGTTAGTATTAGCTCCCAAGTGACCATCATGTGCAGATGGGGTTGAGATGGTTCGATCAATACCATAATGGGTCACCAACCTACAACCTCACCTAAAAAGTTGTTAGATAGTGCATTCATCGAGTTACATACCCATCAGTTTATTAATCTTAGAATTGTGATATATTTAATTTGGTGTGTCTCATACTAGACCAGTGTTGTTTGTGAGTTGAGTTAGCATTTCACCCAAAACCTATACACATCTATCTAGGATCTCTATATCATCATCTTGTATATCCTTATTATCTATATTATACATTCATATTCTTATTTATATCCTCATCTACTTTACATGTCATCATATATTATATAATCTTGCTTATCTTGTACATACTTATCTTATCATCCCTGTCTAAGTCTAACCCCATCCCTTCATATCCCACTACATACCTAGTTGGCTCATTAGGTCACACACTTTTCTAAATATACTCACCACCCTTATATCCCATCATCCTTTATCCCTCCATCTATCCTTCATCACATAATCCTACCCCATCCCACCTTGACCAAATCAATCTAAGGTTTTGAGCTAATCCTCTTGTTATCTATCCATATTATCCTATCATTCTATTCCACTATCATTCATCACTTGGTCAGATCTCATACCTAGTCAATGTTATGTTAACACCTTATCACTTTATTGGTTTCAATCTATCATCCAATCATCATCAATTTGATCATCTATAATCTAGTCATCTTGCCTATTCATAACTAGTACCCATCTAATCATTGTCTTGCTAATTTGAATTTAGTCACTAATAACCCTTAATCCTCTTGTTAGCTTGAAAACTAGGTATTATCGATAGATCTTTGGAACTTATTATACTATCAATTTGAAATTTGATCATAGTCTTACATCATCTCAATCTCATTTCATCCATCCCATCCTCACCATTAATTGTCATACCAGCTCAATCATTTATCTTTGCTTTTACCAAACACCTATCCAATTCCTAAATCTACCTTCACATCATCCATTTGCCTTTCATTATACATCCCCATGAATTTGGACCATATCCTCATGGACTAATACCTATTTTCCAACAAGGATGAGATCTCTTTGCAGGCCCTAAAAATGGGTGCTCACCTACCTTCAGACCTCAATCCCATTAGGCCCAAACCAATATCCCATAGCCTTCCCCATCCACAATCCCATAGATCATCAAAGTTAACCCCATCATCCATATATCATAAGCATATTCCTCATTATACAAGTGATAAGGTCACCTTATTCAATCAATATATCTTGACCAATAAAGACGAAGTTCTCTTGTGGATATTGGAGATGGGTTCCTACCTTCTTGATGATTTTGAGACCCTAAGCCTAAGGTCACTTCCTAATCAAGTCCCTCATCAACCCTCATCCCCATCCCATTCCATTCCACCATCCACTAGTCTTAGTCCTAGTCATGACCTTCCCAGTCCAAAAATTTCCTTGTTTAATAAGTATATTGTTAAGAAAAAGGGGGCAGTCCTCTCGTAGCTCCTTGAGATGAGTACCCAAATTAATAAAAATCTTGAGCCCATCCAACTCACCTTACCCCAATCTATACCCATCCATAGTCAAACCCTCCATCTACCAGTCATAGTCCATCACAAATCCCCCATCCTACTAGCAAAGGGAAACATAGCTTGTCAACCTCATCTAGTTCCCATTCACCTTCTAAACAATCCCACACTCCACCATCACATTATTCCATAGCTTGGTCTAATACTTCCACATCCAAAGCCATAGATAAGAAATATACTCCTCTTCCCATCGATATGGAATCCCTATTTTGGAAATTAAGTTCCAAAGGCATGATTTTCCATCTTTAAACATGACCTCTAGATTTGTCTAAACATGTGCATTCACGGTATCAAGTCAAACAATTTTGTATATAAGATAAAGTCCCTAGGCATTCCATTAATAGATGTCTCCCATTTAGATATTATATACAAAAGTTACTTGATAATTGCAACATTAAAATTGAGGGTGAATCTAATTCATCCATGCCTAGGAGTGTTCAAAAAGGGGTATGCCAAGAATTGCTTCACGAACATCATCAAGCTTCTCCCCTCCCTAGCTAAGTTCATGAATTTAGTCCCATTTATCTTACACACATACCCAAACAACCCATACCTATGACCTATTCACATCATGTCCCCCATATTCATAAATCCATTAATCCTAAATCATCCCTTCACAAACCCAAGGTGAAAGAGGTACTTACAGACAATCATAAGGTTCCTACCATAAAATCTTCTATGGGTTATATCACCTCATCAACATCCTTGTCAGAGTCTACATTAAAATGGTCAGGATCATGTTCAAAAATAACATCTAAATCATAAATCATGTCAGAATCATCATCCCTTGTAGATTATTAAGGTCATGCCAACACCTATCTTTTTGAATATGTCTCTATTATTGACCAATCAGAAGGCATGGCTTGATCCATCTCAGGATGATGAAATTATAGCACAATCCATGGATTCTCTATTAGTCAAAGATAATTAATATGGATATGAATTGGCTTTAGATGTTGATTCCCCTAAGAGTCTTAGTGATCCTTTTGAGATTCTTGAGGACTCTTTCTCTGACATTGAGGCTAGGGATTCCTAGTGACCTTTATAAGGACTATGTTTCCCATTATCCCCTTAATCTAACACACATCCTTAATCATCCACCTCTCCTCCATAATCATTATATCCCACTCTATGAATGGGATGAATAGGAATATGCATCATTTTATTCTCCTCCATGTGCAATATTGTGTGCCTAATATACAAAGATCTAAGCCCACAATCAATTAATCCTATTAAATAATCAATCCCATTATGATCTAAATATATTTAATCAAAGTCAAGATGAGTCTTATAATTGGCCAAGTCACAAAGAATCATCCCCTAGTACAAATATCCTTGAATTACTAGGGGTCCCTCTAAATCAAAATCATTTATCTAGTCAAAAGACACTTCCCTCTAGTGAAGCCCACAATCAGGGACTGGGGGGTAAACAAATTCAAAATAAAAATAAAAATAAAAAATAGCATATCAAAATAATGTCACAAGTAATAATCATATGGCCAACCATCCTCTTAATGTTTGGATCAAAGAAGTAGAAAATCAAAAGGTTTTGGATCCCTTAATCTTATGGCACCAATCTAAGGAATTCCCTCCACCATATCCAATTATGTATGCAACTATCAAACCCCATTTCCAATCCCGATCCCATCATATCACCCATCATGATCAACTCCATCATTCACATCATATATCCCATCATCATAATCATGACATAATCTCATCCATACCGTATCTCAAATCCTTGGGCAACATTATCACTCATAGGGGTTATAAAGACACCTAGTTTAAACATCCAAAGGATGTTAAATCAATAATCAATAAAGGCCGCTAGGACATCCAGGAATCTAGCATCTATCACATGGTCCTAACATCACATATCTCCTAAATAGGCATTGGTTGAATATCTAGACAGTATCGATATTATTGCATATCACCCACATCTAATAAATCTAGATGCCCAAAAGTTAAAAAATTTAAAAATAAAATAAAAAATCATTTGTTTAATGGTGAAAACTAGTCTTCTGGCACCTTGGGCAAGTACCATGATGAAAATTGGTTTTGGACATCATGGTAGAATAATTTATTATCCACATTTTACCTTAACACTTGGGGGGAAATTCCACCCTTTCATCCATCAAACTCATCCCTTGTCAATCCCATATCATGCATCTTATTGTATCCCTCCTTTCCTCCATGTACATTATGTCCATCTATCTTAGCCTTCATAAGGGAGTGGAATATGTCTTGATAAATGTTCTAAAATTATTTGGGCATATCCTCTAATGAACACTCAAGTCAATAGATATATGGTTCCTACACAATGATGTCATCCACCCCTTTTTAACGTTATCCTCATCCTCTTGTCATCCCATCCATTATTTCATCCATTCATCTTTATCCTAGTTGCTAGGATTTGTATTCCATTTGCTAGTAACCCCCTTTGTATAGTGTACATAGATATTCCAAAAAACCCTAAAAATTGAAATATTCCAAAAACCCTAAAAATCATAAAATTTGAAAATTCAAAAAATAGTCCATAGTGTCTTGTTTAATGCCTAATCCCCTAGGCGCATCCATCTCCATGCCTTTCATATTTCACAATCACGCCATCCATCCTCCTATCCTAAACTAGGGGTAAAGTCTAGTCTATATTAAGATAGCATTGACCTAATCTCATTTTCACCTAATCAATCTTATGTCTCTTGTCTAAATTTATAAATACTTATCCTAATCCTAATTTAAGTCCCCAAATCCATGTACTTACGTAAGTCCTAATCCTCATCCAAGTCCCTCACCTGGTTCAAAATCCATATCCACATCCATGTCCTTATCGAAGTCCTAATCCTAATCATCATTTTTGTTCTATTACAAATCCAAGTCTATCCTAAGTCCACCATGATCATCCTAGTTCATCCCATTACCCAATCACTCATCCCATCATTAGACAAGACATAATGACACTGCATGTAGATACTTATGTGTGCTACTTATATTCTCTATTTTTTTGACTTGTTTGCATCATGTATATATATATATATATATTTATATTGTTTTTTATTTGTGTCATGTCTCTTTTTGCCTATTGGGAAATGAATTAGGATGCTATGAATTCACCAAATCTACAATAATGCTTATAAGTGTCCTCAATGATGCAGAGTTTGCTATTTTCCCATGCACTTTGACACAATGTCCTCTTGGTCATACTTATATCATGGGGAATACTATCAAGTGAAATATTTCTTATATTGATTAGACTATGATGATCCTTATTACAAAAATGATGGCTTGATCATCTACTCATCATCCTTATCCCATCATTAATTCCATCATCCCATCCCATTCATCTAATATCCAAACAAGCATTTATCTATCATCTCTCTAGTCAAAAACATTTAACATCTTATCTCCAAAATCATTTATATTCATCTAATTCACCTCTTATATCTAACCACTAACATGTCTAACATCCATCATCATTAACATCCTCTTATCTCTCTCATCATTTATCATTTAATATGAACTACATTAGCCTGAGGTCTTGTTAGATTATGTAGGCAGTACTTAGTCACCTAATGTGTCTAAGGTTATCTTGGCCACTCCCACCTCTTCTTTAATCATTTGTCATCACATCTCCATCATCATATCTCTTGTGTCCCTTATGACTTGCATTATTCATATACTTGATTCAATGCAATGCAATCCAAATCTTCTCCTTTATCTTTTGGTCACTCGATCATATCATTTCTTCTCTAACATTACATTTATCATATCACTTGACTTTAGAATTGAGATACACTCATCATTCATCTTATCAAATCCTTGTCTTATCTAGGCTAATAACTCTCCCTGGGATGCATTCTTGCCTAGGATATGTTAAAATCTTGAGGCCTTTTATCTCATCATTATCATCATCTCTACTCCTTATACATATGTGTTTTCCAGGGGCATCATCACTTTATATCTCCTTGCTTAAGTTGAATTTATTTTCTTCACCATATATCTCACATATTTCATACCATCCCCTTATCTCCTCATCGCATCCCACCTATTGTTTCCTCTTTTGAGTGGCCATCTATCTCCTTCTTCCTCACATGTCCCCTCAAGGGGGCATCATATCTACTAACATTCATCCATGAAATTGTTTTTATTTATAATACCATTACTCACTCCTCTTAGTCCCCTCACAATGCCCTTTTAAAGAGGGGCAAAATGTATACACTAAATTTTACTCACCCTAATTATTCTAATTAATCCCACTAATTAATCCCCTTTATCCTAATCTTAGTTATTTATCTAATATCTCCCCTCATCATTTCTTCATTCACTAATATTATTCCTACCCCACCAATATAAATTCTCCTAAATCCCCATTATCTTATCATAACCCCACTTATCCATATTTGGGAATTTAAAATTCCCATGACCCACCTACCCACTTATTAAGCCTACTCTTAGGCTTTCATACAAGCCTACCCCCTAGATTATCTAGAATCCCCTAATCACCTATCTAATCTATCCCTAATCATGATTAAATCTCCCAAAAGATATTCTAAAGGTTTCTACCTCTATAAATTTCTCTCCTCTAGAATCCTCCAAGGAATTTTTAATTCCCTGGATAATCCTCCACCATAGATCTCCACAACCCAACTTTGAAATATATCCATTGATCCTCCCTCTCTCTTATATATAAACCAAACCAATCCTCCATTGAAAACAAATAGAAACCAACTTCCATATTCATGCTAAATACATAATCAAAACCATTGATTAAGCTAACATAATGTTGTGAACCTGAGTCTAAGGTAATAATCCAAGTCCTTTTATCTTTTCATTATTCAATATTGGTTTGAAGCATTTAGATTTAGGATTAGAGTGTTGATTTTAATGTTCATTCATATATTTGTATTTTATCTTAGTCACTCTAGATTTTAATTCATGGACTGATATTTTGGGTGTTTTGATGTCATAACACAATCAAATCCATTACGCTCAAAATTCCATCTACAATTTTTCTAATCTAAGTGTTTATAATGAGTCTGAAATTAAAAAAAAAGCAACAAGATGAAGAATTATTGTGTCCACATTCAAAGGGATAGATTGGAAGTGTATTTTATTTTTCAAAATGTTTATGGATTTAGAATGAGTGATGGATTGCACAAGCATGTTTCATCATCTTAAAATTCCACTTTTTAAGGCAAACTTTAGACACATGTCAAACAAAAAACATAATTCATTTACATAAACATAAATAAATATCATGTGCGTGTGGAATCCCTATAATTTCACACTGTAGAACTTAGATTGAACATTAGAGACAAATATGTGGCTGACAATTATGAGATCAGTCATAAAATACTACTTTTATATAGTTAAGAGATAAGTTCTTTGCCTCTAATATGCATTTCCACTTCTGAGACCTCTATTTACAAATATATCACTTTCAACACACACACACACACACACACACACACACATTCCCACCACAATGACCTATGAATCCATGTGGATAAGCATTTTTACAACAATTCTAGCATAAAGAAACATTGACAATAAATGTTGTCAACATTCTAGCCACAACTACAAATCTCCACTACCAAGGCCTCGTGTCTTAAAAATAGGATTTCCACCACTTCATGGGTGCCAATAAACTCTAGGAATAAGTTATTAGCCTTTGGGTATGCCTAGTTTGGACATGGATCACCTGTTTTGGCCTCAAGAAGATCCTTCCCTGTATGGTATAATTGCACTTTTTAGGAAAACTTTAAACACACATCAAACAACAATCATAAGTTGTCTAAATTAACCAAAAGAACCATCATGTGAAATTGGAATCCCTCTAATTTCACCCTAGATGACTTTGATCTAACATAAGATATGAATCCATGGAGGACAATTCTGTGATCAATCCTGAAATGCTACTTTTATATAGTTAAGAGATTGGTTTTTTGCCTCCAATAGACATTTCCACTTTTGGGACCTCTGTTTAAAAATATATCACTTCCAACATGTTAGGATATGCAAATTACATATTTTACCACCACTATGACCTCTAAATCCATGTGGATATGCATTTTTACAATAATTATGGCATCAAAAAACATTGACAACAAATATTGTCAATATTCAAATCACACCTAGAGATCTTCACCACTGGGGCCTCATGGCTAAAAATTGGCATCTTCACCATGTTAAGGGTGCCGAATAACCTATATAACCAAGTTATTGGCCTTTAGGTATGCCTAGTTAGGAGACAGAGCACCCATTCCAACCTCAAGAATGTCCTTCCTTCTACAATAAAACCATTAATCATCTACATGAGCAAAAATCTTCTTAGCTTCGATAATATAGAATTAATGGTATTGGCCATCTGAATGTGGAAGATAATTTGGAACAACTAACCTAAAATAAAATATGTTATTATGTAATTAAACTAAAATTTATATGTACTACCTAAAAATCCATAAAATTTGATAAAATTAAACACATTTACATTTAAGAACACAACAAACCTTTGAAATTCAATACAAGGAATGACTAGGATCAGATGTAATCTTGATAGAATAAATAATTTCTTCATGGTTATAATCACAAACCTTACATATAGTCATGTTTAATGGCCTCTTTTGATGCTTATGTAATTAAACATTTGTTGCGAGAACCAAATTTGAATAATGGAGTATCTTCCTATGTATTTCATAGTCTTCAAACAACCATACATCTGAATTTTTGATATGATATAATCAGAGCCAAGTTTTAGTAAATACCATAGACCTAATGGGATAGTAAATTTTTTCTCCATATATGATCTTAGAATTTAATTTCTTTTTTCCTTTACACACTGGCACAAGTAGTAGTACATCCCCTCCTCGTTATCCTCATCTTCAATAACTACATAAACATGCCCTGCATCTAAAAAAAAAACATGCTTTAATAATGATATATTGATATATATACCAAATATAATAAATAACACATGCTTCCAATTTAATTTCATATATAATTTAAATGTAAAAATTCATCTCCTACCTAGTTGCACTAGATTAGATACATGGTCAAAGTTATGTGATGATGTCATATTTGTAAGTTGTAATGTTGGTGGAACCTAATATGTGTCAATTGGACTTAGAGGTATATAAATCCATTAATCCACCCACTCTTGTGAATTTCACTTATTCCTAACGAATTCCATGCATGCAAAACAAAAGCATGCCATCTGGCTTGTATGAACTATCCAAGAACTTGCATTTGAGCTACGAATTGAGTGGAACCCACTTGATCTTATTGTTGTCATACAATATTCATAGATTTATAATTGTTCTTCCTTCATCAAATAGAAATATCTATGAACACTAGAGTTTTATTGACCACCATGGGCCATTTTCTCATTACACTATTTAACTATTGTTTTTACATCCATCAAATCAGCAACATCTTCAAACTTCAACTCCTCTCTTGCAAGGCCTCTTTTGATGCATGCTCCTATACCATCATGCTCACATTTTACATGGCTTGTATCAGTGAAACTCTAAATATTTTGTATGCTAGTGGTCACATACATCCTGATTAGCCAATAGAACATTTGTGCATTCTTAAATTATAACATGTAGTTATCTGACCAAATATAATGTTGATTGAAAGTAATGTTTATTTCACTCAACTTGCCATAGAACATATAAAAATACACTTGTGCATAATTTTTATAATGTGTTTGATCATATTTAACATATAATTGGTACTTCCTTAATTTTTTATGATCATGCTCTCTATGTCAGGTACATGCATGAACACTATATGCACAAAAATGGAAAAGTGTACTAAAATGTAGTATCATGACTGAACCTCCTTTTGTGGTTGTAATATGTAATTATATGAAAATTTAACTGCTAAAACAATAGTACTAATTGATAATGTGTTATTACTTAACTTGAATTGTTCATCTAGCCATCGAGCTTTGACTGTGTACCTTACATAAACATAAATAATTTCCTCCTTGAATTTGAGTATGAATTCATAAACAAATATTTATTCTATAACAAGATCACATTTTTTAAATTCCTTTCCATATTTTAATTGATATGTCACATATTTATATTTATTAAAACCAACTAATGTTTGTCTAATTTTGTGTGTACTTTCCTCATGGGTATATTTTTTGAATTTTGGCAATCCACCATAAATGTTTAAAGTTCTATCCAAACATGCTTTGTTATAAAAAAAATATTTACCTTCAAGTCTTTCAAAAAAAATGGTTGGAATAAATTCCATTGTTGATTTTGTTGGAGCTTCTATTCCACACTCCTAAAAAATGAAGTAATTATTTTATGGCATCAACTATATCCTTGTATTTCCATAGTAGTCTACTAGAGAACACCCACAAGTCATTGTTATCGACAATATCAAGTCTTCTACATCTCCCAATTGCTTTCATTATGGTTTTTCTATTTATGTTCAATGCTATGATTTTTTGTCTAATCAAACATTTGTTCCTTATTTGAAAATTTACAATATAAATTTTAATAATTCATCGAGAAGCGTTACCAACTTTGGTGTATTTTTTCACACCTACTTTATGGTATGCATTATGTATATTTTTAACAATTTCCTTCTTTTGACCATCAACATTAGATGTTCTTAGTCTTAAGGTGTTTATTATAGGTCTCATCTAATGACCTTTCATCATTTTAACAAATAATTAAAATCTTTAAGATCTTTTTAATTTTTCAAATCTCTAATCCCAAATTATTTGAGCTTTTCTTATCATATGGCAGTTACATAATTTTTTTATGCATTGGTTTCAAAATCTTTTCATCAATTTCAATTAAATACATTGGCCTTATTTTGAATATCTTAGGAAGTGTTCTTAGTGATAAAATTTGTTGATTTGGTGTTTCCATATTATTATCTTCATTAGTAGTTTCTTCATTGAATGGTATTTCCATATTATTTTCTTCACCAGTAGTTTCTTCATTGAACGGCATTCCCATGTTATTTTCTTCATTATTACTTTCTCCAATTAGTGTTTCCATGCAATTTCCTTCATTGTTAGAGGGTAAATCATCATGCATATTATCATCATTATTCATTTTATCATTATTTGTAACATTCAATTCATTAGGGATAGTAAACTTAATAACATGAATTCTTTGCATTCGTTGCCTTTATTTTTCTCTCATTACTCCTGATTCCTCCACTACTTTGCATTTTAAGTTATACCCACTAGTAATATTTTAATCACCCATGATTACACAAAGTTATGAACTTTAGAAGGTGGGGATAAGGATAAAATTTTATAAAAATAGGCCTACATATTGTGTAGTACCTGTTGGCCATTTCTTGGCCCCCATATCATTTTTTACCTAAGTATGAGAAGATAAACTTTCAAGCAAAAGATGGAAAGTCTTTGGGAGACTTGGAAGTTTTGAAAGCCCATGAATTAAGTGACTTCCTAAGTTACATAATGCCAAAGCTCTGAAGTAATAAGTATCAAGGTGTTAAGGACCTAAAATGGTCTTGAGTAGAAGGGTTCAAGTTTTCTCATTGGGAAGTCTTCAGGTTTTCCAAAGGGGACAACTTATGATTTTTGGGGTAGCATAACTTTTTCACTTCATGAGTAATCATTAGTGAGAAACTTGAGGTAAGAATCTCCAAAAGCCCCAAATTGATATTGGGCAGTACAAGTCAGGTTTTCAGAGGTGAGTAACTTCTTAAGTTGCAAGTAATGAGACATCAAAAGTTTGATTTGTTCTTTAAAGCTGATTTTTGAGTTCTCTAAAGAGCAAGTCTTCTGCAAAGAATACTTCAAGGATCATTAACAAATCTGAAGGGTAGGCTCCTTCTAGAAGGATCATTTATGGGAAGCCCGAAGGGTCTCTTACCCTTCATGAAAATCCATTTTGCAAAGTTTGAAAGGCTGAAAGAAAGAACAAAGGGAAAACCAAAAAAATCCTTTAGAAAAATATTCTGAAGGAAAAATGAAAAAGATGGAAACTTTAGACAAAAAATTTGAAGGAATTCCTTTGGATAATTTATCCTAAGGAATTCCTTCAAGAGATTTTCTTGAAGGAAAAAGGCCGAAAGAAAGCTAAAGGAAGAAGACTTAGAGAGAAAGAAATTGTAGACAAGAAGTCCAAAGGATTTCCTTTAGACAAATTGTTTGAAGGAATTCCTTCATAAGTTTTGCTCGAAGAAGATAAAGGGCACAAACTTAGACAAGAGAATTTGCGTGGACATTTTCCCTGCAAGAAATAATTTTGAGAGAGTCTATGGAAGGAGAAAGTCTGAATACTTGAGAAGGGAAAAGCCTAAAGACTTGATAAGGGAAAAGTCCAAAGGCTTGAGAAGGGAAAATTTAGATGACTTAGACAGAGAAGGTCTGAAGTAACTAAACTTAGAGAACCCAAGTTACTCTACATAGAGTAAATTAGGATTCTCCAAATACTCTAATTAGGAAGACTTCATAAGTAAATGAGAAGACAAAGTCTAAAGTAAGAGAGACCAAAAAGCCCAAGTTACTCTGCATAGAGTAAATTGGGATTATTCAATGACTTAGCTTAAAAATCTTCATAAGTCAAGTAGCTTTGAAAACCCAAATTACACAGTGAAGATTAAATCAAGTTTTCAACACTGCTTGACTAAATATGCTCAATCCAATGGCATGTTCTAAGGATCGACAGTGCATAAGAGTCATGTAAAGGAAAAATGAGAGGCTATAAAGTGGCATAAAAGGGACCCAACTGGCATGGAGATTGATGATCCATAGGCATCCATGACAAGAAGATCCATGGTGTAGGTCAAGGATCCAAAGCAATATCTAATGGCCAATCAGTGCAAAAGGGAGTCCAAATGACTGGTGGGAGATGGTATCTAAGAATTTAATGAAGGCCTTCATAATTCAACATGGCTCCCTCTCCTAAAAAGTGGCTATTCACACATAAAGGTAGCATGGTTTATCCAAATTATCAACACATGAAGACCTCATCTTCTTTAGTAGGACACATGAAAATAAAAGTGACCACACCATATTAAATGCAAAGATCATTTTAGTTGTGCAAGGAAGCGACGTTCAGATACTCATAACATGGTTCTTTAGATACCAAAGAGAGACTTGAAGGTGAGAGGGACACGAGAAGGTTGTTCAATGATCCTAAGTGATATATTTGGTGGCATAAGGGAGGATGACAACAAAGATCCCAGTCATCAACAACTTCTTCCCTCTTCCCATTTTCTCTTCCTCCTTTTTTATTATAAATAGAGGTCTTGGAGCCAAGAAATTATCCCTAGACTGGTGATAAAATTAATCTACAAAAAATTTCTTTGTAATAAACCTTTTGAATCAATAAAGATTACTTTTTACCTATCTCTTTATTTGAAAATCATGTTGAGTTAGCTTGTTTATAATGGCATTGTGAAAAAGTGTCCTAAACTTGTTGTCCTTCTTTCTTACCCATTTTTATGTGTTTTTTAGTTATTTGTAGGTCTAGACTCAAGCTCTGTCCACCATTAATATATGCTTAGTGTGGATTTAGAAATCCCTCTTTGCTTCATGTATGGTTTAGTGAGCCTAGTTTATGAAATATTTATGTAAATTAACTGCTTGTGAGGTTGTGTAAGAAAATTTATATTATGTTGAATCAGTGTCATTTCCCAAACCAAGTTGATCATTTCTTTTGGTGCATCACCTCCCTTAGCTTAGATTTCTTTTCATGTTATTCTCATATACCTTTTCCTTAGCCAATAGTAAATTTTAGTGTGGGAATCGAGAGTTGAAGTGAAGCACCTGAGGAACTAGCCTCATTAAAAATCCTAGAGGTTCAACCTCACCATGGGATACCCACATCCTAAGGTTATCTCCATGCTTGTAGCTGGAAGTGAGAGAGCCTGAAGAACTCTCTCACAAGGGTGAAATTCCAAGATACAATAGTTCTAACATGCCTAATGGGACTACTACCATTTTTATTTTTTGTTTCTATGGAATATTGGTCAAGTTTGATGTTATTTTGATCAATTTTTTGTAGTGGTAGCTTTCATATTTCAGCATCTAGCGACTCCGAAGAATACCCAGCTATTTAGTGGAAATAATAGCCATCTTTCATGCCAAAATTAACTACAAGATTAGTGACTAGAGGTTTTCCTTCTAAATTCATTGAGTTTGCTTTGAATTCATCAAGGAGGTTAAGGTTCACCCATATTCATCCATATGTACGGCACCCTCTTCCTAAACTAGTCATAAGGCATACTTACACAAGAAGATCTATGTCAGCCCCTCTTTCTACTATGATTCCCCAAAGAGATTTTGTGGCTTTCAGCAGCCAAAGCCCTTTAAACTTTACACAATATGACCCTATGCTAATAGAAACCCTCAAAAGTGTCCCATATTACACAAGAGACCAAGATGTAACTCCTACTGAGCAAATAACAGACATAGCCAATTTTTGTAACATTCATAATATCATAGTATAAAATGTAGCTATTAGGATATTGGTTTTATCCTTTAAGGGAAAGGCATTAGATTGGTATAGGAGCCTAGCTCTTAACTCTATCCAATCATGGGACCAGTTGGGAACAACCTTGTGTAAGAGGTTTTTGGACAAGAGTGATCACCTATCACTTGTAGAGTAGTTGGCCACAATCAAGAGAGCTCCCCATGAAGTCATGCAAGACTTTAATATGAGATTTTAGAAGGCATGCAATATAATTATAGTAGCTATTAGACCATCCCCAAACTTTGTTTCCTTGTATTATTTAAAGGCTCTAGACAATGATATAGTTGTAATGATCTAATCCATGGGAGGGGACATACTACCAGATGCATACGAGGTGGCCATTAAAGTAGAAAATTGCCTAGTTTAGTCTAGAAAGCTTACCCCCAGACCCTTAATGCCTCTTTTCCCTAAGATCAGACCACCTCCTATAGTCATTCCTCCACTTGATTTTATACTTCTAACTCCAACGATTGTTGATGTGCCTTCACTTCAGCAAGAGAAAGCCTCCACCAGTAGATCCAATGACTCTAAAGAGAAAAATAATTACTTAGAACTGAAAATCATGCTCCAATCCTTAGGGAGCGATGTGGTCAATGTCAAGAGGCAGCAAACTTACAATAATCCATATCAAGCTCCATATCATCCTCAATAATAACCTTATTAAGTAAATAGCCACCTTATAAAGGAAATTTCCAAGGATAGGGGCAACCTAACTATACTAGACAACATAATTATAATATAAATAATACAGGCCCTTTCAACTCCTTAGTTCTGGTTTAGAACAATGTGGCTCAACTGCTGAAGGGATAATACATTAGAATCATACTTTTGGGTAATCCATTGTCCCAACTAATGGCTCCAACTAGGCATTCAATAACCAATGGTAGCAAGTTGTTTCTTATGGGTATAACCAAGCTATTATGGCCCTAAGCATGGAGGTGCCCATGATGACAAAGCAGGAGCAGCCTCCATAAAAACAAGGCTCAGATCAGGGGTCAAACCAACTAGAAGCCCAAATGGTCATCAGTGAGCAACAGGAGTGTTATGCATCCAATCAAAAAGCCACCCCTAGTATAGCTCACATCCCATTCTCAAAAAACATAAGATTTAAGAGAAGGAATATGGGTGATAATTAGGAAGCTTTCAAAGAACCTCTTATCACCACTCCATTGACAAAGCTAGTGGCAGTATCTCCCAAAACCTAGGCAAAGGATGGTGGTACACCAATCAACATTGTGGATAAAATGAATAAATCCAATGTGAGTGTACCAATGTGGGACATGCTTTCCATGCCTAGCCAAGTGGACATCCTTCAAGAAGGTTTGTCCAAGATGAGTGTTACGATAGTTGCAGGTAAACAACTAGGCAAGGAAGTTGAGGTCTTCACTAATGTAATCAAGAGTCTTTTGGGAGAAAGGTTAAGTAATGTGACCAAACCCCCTCCATTCTAAATTTCATTAATCATCAATGATTCCTTGGTATACAAGTACTTGGTAGATAATAGGGCTACCACTTCAGTCATGTCGAAGTCTATAGCTGATTAGTTGAACCTCAAATATGAGCCACACACCAAAGGAGTCTTGTAGCTTGGTGGTTCTTCCACAAAGACATCAGGTATCATCAAGGATTTAATTTTAACCTTACATGCTTGTCTTAGTGTTTTAGTGGTGTAGGATGTACTGATCCTTGATGTCACTCCTCACTTTGCATTATGTCTTTCTATAGAATTCATAGATGAAATTGGGGGTTATCTCATAGAAAATTTTTATTACATGAAATTAAAAAAAAGGTATGAGACTAAGGTCTCAATCAAGGATAAACCCATTGCACAATTCCATATTGAACCCCATCAACCAGATAGCATAAATCTCAATTATACTATCCTTGATGAGGATGAGTTTACAATTGGTTAAGATCTAAACACTCATCCTGAAGAGGTTCTAAACTTGTTATTGGATGATCTATGGGGAGATAACCAATTTTGCAACCCTATAGAAGGTGTTGAGGAAAGATACATGGGTGTTTATTTGCTGCATGAAGAGAATAAACTCATGCCTACCCTCATTGGACCTAAAGAAGACCCCAATGGTATATGAAAGTTGTTATTCAATGGCTCAAGGAGCAAAAATGGTATAGGTGCTGGGGCAATGTTGGTTTTCCCTTCAACTAATAAGATTTTCTCCTCCTATAGGTTATATTTTAGTTGCTCTTCAAATGTAACAGGATATGAAGGCTTGATCTATGGCCTTCAATGGGCCAATAAAAAAGGAATCAAAATGCTACAAGCATATGGGGACAGTGAGCTCATAGTAAACCAAGTTAGAGGCTTGAACATTACAAAGAATCCTTTGATGAGGTCTTAAAAAAATAGAGTGTGGGACCTAATTGAAGATTTTGAAGCCTTTGACATTCAAAATGTCCCAAGAAATCAGAACTTGCATGTTGAATGTTGGTAGCCATAGGAGCTTAGTTTGACATTCCAAGTGAGCTAAAAGAGTCAAGGTTCAACCACATATCAAGGTGGTGGTGAGGCCATAAGTACCGGATAATGAATCCCACTGGTAGGTTTTCAAAAGTGAAAAACAAATTGCTTATTTATTATAGCAGGAAGTGAATTTCTCCTCCACCAATCAAGGTAAATTACAACATCAATATGAGGATCAGATTATTCCACTAAGGTCGAACAAGATTCCTAAGGGGTTGGTTACACTTGAAGGCCTTTTTCATGAAGGGGACCATGTGAGAAAGGAAAAGGTAGTAATGTCTACTAATGAAAAAAACTATGAGAGAGTCATCATCTTCAAAGATAAGCTTCTCAAGTTTGAGAAGTTAAGAAACAAGGCTGAGAGGCATGCTTTCATAACACTTTGCCAGGAATATGTAGACATTTTTACTTGGGAGTACAGTGACCTAAAAGGTTTTGATCCAAAGTTAGCTCAGTATACCATAGAATTAGAGGCCAATACTAAGCATGCAAGGCAAAAGCAAAGGCCCATCAACCCCAAGATAGAAGATTTGATGAGGGAAGTGTTAACCAAGTTTATCAAATCTAGGATCATCTTTCCTATCAAGCACTCATCATGGGTAGCCAATTTGGTGCATGTAAGGAAGAAGAGTGGGAAGATTGGGCTGTGTGTTGACTTCAAAGATTTTAACAAAGTCTCTTTGAAGGATCACTACTCTCTACCATCCATGGAGTAACTTCTCTAAGTAGTTGTAGGATCAAAATGTTTTTCTCTATTAGATGGATATTCAGGCTATAACCAAGTATGGGTAAAATATGAGGATCGATACAAGACTACATTCACCAGCAAATGGAGTGTGTATGCATACCAAAATATGCCCTTTAGTTTGTCAAATACTAGTGCAACTTTCCAAAGAGCCTTGGATATGGCTTTCCAAGGGTTCCTAAATCAAATGGTGTTGGTATACTTGGATGACATCATAGTTTTCTCCAGGAATACTAGCAAACACTTGGACCACCTAAGGCTAATTTTTAGAGATGCATGGAATATGGGATCTCATTGAATCCCAAGAAGTGCATGTTTTCCATTCATGAAGGCAAGCTATTAGGCTACATCATTTTAAAGGAAGGGTTGTCCATTGATCCTAATAGAATAAGTACCATCTTGGCCTTATCCTTACCCAAGCATAAGAATGGACTCCAAAGTTTCCTTGGGAAGATAAAATTCATGAGAAGATTTATCCTTGGTTTTGTAAGTTGGTCAAGCCCATCACTGCTATGCTAAAGAAGAACCAAGTGTTCACTTGGTCAAATAAAGGTAAGTTAGTATTTGAGGCTATCAAGCAAGCCAGTTAGTATTTGAGGCTATCAAGCAAGCCATTTCTTAAGCACCCACACTTATGAATCCTAATTTCTCAAGGAACTTCATATTGTATGCTTTTTCTAATATTGATAATATATCAACTATGTTGATGCAAAGGAATGGTGAATGACTTGAGAAGCTAATAACATTTTTTAGTTAGGGGCTTGAGGGGTATGAGGTGAGGTATACTTTTGTATAAAATCAAGTCATTATAGTAGTAGGAAGCCTTAAAAATTTCATTCCAATGCTCTCCAATAGCAAAATATACCTTATGGTGTCTCATCCTAGAATGAGGGACTTCCTTCTCAACAAAGACTTGAACAAAAAGAGAGCTGGTTGGATTACTAAGGTCATGGAGTATGACATGGAGATCAAGGTCACTAAGCTAGTAAGAGGTAAAGGCTTGTGTGAGCATATGGTTGATGACCTTCATGAAGACAAAGAGGTCATCTTGGTAACACAAGATAACCCACAAATAGATGCACCTCCATCTCACACTAGTTGGATCCATTATATGACACACTTTCTACTAACAAGTGTGTGCCCTCAAGGTATGGACAAAGCAAAAAAAAGGTATTTCAAACTTTAGTCCATACCTTATTCATTAGTTGATGGGATTTTATTCAAAAGGGACCTCAATGGAATGCTCTTAAGGTGGATAGATGATGACCAAATTGCCAAGCTTCTCAAGCATATCCATGATGGACCTGCAAGAGGTCATTTTGCACCCAAGACTACAACAACAAAGATAATGAGGTTTGTTTATTACTGGCCTAACCTATTCAAGGATGCTTATGCATGGGTGAGGAAGTATCAAGAATGTGCTCTCTTTATGGGTAATAAAAGGTTAGCAACTTTCCCTCTCAACTCGATTCAAGTAGAGCAACCATTCATGTAGTGAGGTTTGGATTTCATTGGAGTGATCAACCCCCCATCAAGTGTTGGGCATAAGTGGGTGCTTACCATAGCTGATTACTTCACCATGTGGGTGGAATCCATTGTATTGAAGGAAGCCAATGAAAGTGTAGTCTTAGATTTCTATGACAACATTGTCACCAAGTTCGGTGTTCCATCCACTATGATATCTGATAATGTATTAGCTTTCCTTACTTTGAAAACAAGTGAATGGACTCTCAAGATGGGCATCTAGCTCAACACTTCCTCCAATTATTATCCTCAAGGAAATGGGCTGGCTAAGTCCACAAATAAATATTTGTTGAGGATCATCAGGAGGACTGTGGAGGAGAACCAAAGGATGTGGCACACCAAGTTGAAGATGCCTTATGGGATAACAGGGTAAATCCTAAAGCTACTACTAGTAATTCTCCATATTTTTTAGTATATGGAAGGGAGACCAAGTTACCCATTTCTCTTGATCTACCTACATAAGAACTAGCCCATCAGTTGGAGCTACTAGAAGATGAACCCATGAATGTGAGATTGGCAGAACTCATGGAACTTTAGGAATCAAGAGACCTTGTACTGAAGATGCAGGAGTCACATCAAGTCAAGTCAAAAAATATTTTGACAAGAGAGCCATGATAAATATTTTCAAGAAGGGAGAGCTAGTTTTCAAATGAGATTCAAATAAGGCCAAACCAGGAAACCATACCAAGTTTGACAGCTTGTGGAGTGGTCCTCATTTGATCCATGGATACAAACAACATAACGCCTTCCAGCTCACCCAATTATATAGAGAGGTATTACCCATCCCAGTCAATGGGATTCATATGAATCCCTACTATTGAGAGTTTACAACCATTATATATATTTCTATACATTTCATTTAGTTTTTCATGTTTTATTCTAAGTACCTTGTGCACATCCTTTTCAGTTATGTGTTTTCCTTCCCTAAGTGCCTTAGTCATAGTTTGTTTCATTTCAGTTGTTCTTGTTTCTTCAAGGGAAATTTTTAGATAGAGCCAACCTTGTCCAAAAGTAGTGACTCCATGCCCAATGAATCAGATTAAGCAAAATATTTGTATTCTTAAAGCATAGCAAGCATGCTTCCCTACGAGTCATAAAAAATGTTAGCCATTTCTTGGCCCTCATATCAATGTTTTGCCCAAGTATGAGAAGATAAACTTTCAAGTAGAAGGTGGCAAGTCTTTGGGAGACTTCAAACCTTCAATAGCCCATGATTTAAGTGACTTCTTAAGTTATAAAATGCCAAGGCTCTGAAGTAGTAAGTAGTAAGGTGTTAAGGACCCAAAATGGTCTTGAGAAGAAGGGTTTGGGTTTGCCAAAGGGGAAAACTTTAGGTTTTTAGGGTAGCACAACTTGTTCACCTAATGAGTAATCAGTAGTGAAAAACCCAAATTAAGAAGCTCTAAAAGCTCTAAATAGGTTTTGGGTAGTACAAGTCAAGTTTACAAAGGTGAGTGACTTCCTAAGTTGCAACTAATGAGACATCAAAAGTCTAATTTGGTGTTTATAGGTGCTTCTCAGGTTCTCTAAAGAGCAAGTCTTCTCCAAATAATACTCCAAGGATCATTGACAAATCTGAAGGGTGGGCTCCTTCTAGAAGGATCATTTATGGAAAGCCCAAAGGGTCTCTTACCCTTCAAGAAAGTCCAATTTGCAAAGTCCAAAAGCTTGAAGGAAAGAACAAAGGGAAAACCAAAAGAATTCCTTCAAAAAAATATTTTGAAGGAAAAATGAACAAGATAGAAACTTCAGACAAAATTTTTGAAAGAATTCCTTCAGATAGTTTGTCTAAAGGAAATCCTTTAGTAGATTTTCTTGAAGGAAAAAGGCTGAAAGAAAGCTGAAGGAAGAAGACTTGGAGAGAAATAATTCATGAACAAGAATTCTTAAGGATTTCCTTTAGACAAATTTTCAAAAGGAATTCCTTCAAAATTTTTGCCTGAAGAATAAAAAGGGCACAGACTTAGACAAGAGAATTCCTATAGACATTTTGCTCAAGGGAAATAAATTTGAAAGAGTCTATAGAATGAGAAAGTCTAAATAAATGAGAAGGGAAAACTCTAAAGACTTGGACAGAGAAGGTCTGAAGTAAGTAAACTTGGAGAACCCAAGTTACTCTACATTGAGTAAATCAAGATTCTCTAAGTACTCTACTTAGGAAGAATTCATAAGTAAAGGAGCAGACAAAATTTGAATTAGGAGAGACCAAAAGTTTGAGTTACTTTACATAGAGTAAATTTGGATTCTTATGACTTAGCTTGAAAATATTCATAAGTCAAGTAACTTTGAAAACCCAAATTACACAGCAAAGATTAAATCGGGTTTCCAATGCTACTTGACTAAATATACTCAGTCCAATGGCACGTAAGGATCAATAGTGAATAAGAGTCATGAAAAGGAAAAATGAGAGGCTACCAAATGGAATTAAGGCACCCAACTGGTAGGGAGATTGATGATCCATAGGCATCCATGATGGGAATATCCATGGTACAGGTCAAGGATCCAAGGCAATGTCCAATGGCCAATCAGTACAAAAGGGAGTCCAAATGACTGGAGGGAGATGATATTTGAGAATTTAATGAAGGAATTCATCCTTCAACATGGATCCATCTCCCAAAAAATGTCCATTCAAACATAAAGGCAACATGTTTTGGCCATATTATCAACACATGAAGACCTTGTCTTCTTTAGCAGGACACATGAAAATGAAAGTGACAACATCATTTTAAATGCAAATATCATTTTAGTTGTGCAAGGAAGTGACATTCAACTACTCATAACATGGCTCTTTAGATATGTTAAAGAGATAATTGAATGTGGGAGAGACTCAAAAGGTTGTTTAATGATCCTGAGCGGTACATTTAGTGGCACAAGAGAGGATGACAATAGGGATCCCAGTCACTAATGACTTCTTCCCTCTTCCCCCTATTCTATTATAAATAGAGGCCTTAGAGCCAATAAATTATCTCCAAACTAGTGATAAAATTACTCTACCAAAATTCACTTTGTAATATAACTTTTAAAGCAATAAAGATTAATTTTTACCTATCTCTTTATCTAAAAATCATGTTGAGTTAGCTTGTGTACAATGGCATTATGAATAAGTGTCCTTCTAAACTCATTTTCCTTCTTTCTTGCCTATTTTAAGTGTTTTTTAATTAGTTATAGGTTTGTACTTGATCTCTTTCCACCATTAATGGATGCTTCATGTGGATTTCAAAATCCCTCTTTGCTTCATGTATGGTTCAGTGAACCTAGTTTATGAAATACTTATGCAAATTAATTGCTTGTGAGGTTGTGTAAGCAAATTTATCTGATGTTGAATTAGTGTCATTTCCCAAACCAAGTGGATTATTTCATTTAGTGCATCACCTCCCTTATCTTATATTTTTCTTCATGTTATTCTCCTATCCCTTTTCCTTATCCAATAGTAGATTTTAGTATGGGAATCAAGAGCTAAAATGAAGCACCTAAGGGACTAGCCTCATTAAAAATCCTAGAGGTTCAACCTCACCATAGGATACCCACATCCTGATGTTGTCCCCATGCTTGTAGATGGAAGTGAGAGAGCCTGAAGAACTCTCTCATAAGGGTGAAATTCTAAGCTGCAATAGTACAAAGTGGGGAAAACAAACAAATTATTAAAAATAGACCTATAATGTGTACTCTACCATGATTAAACAAAAATTTCTCACTTTTGAGGGTGACAATATTGATCAAATCATTAAAAAACATACCTGTAATGTGTATAATGAAATAAATAATGGTACACAAGGGACAAAAGTCTTAATGTGAAAAATAATATATGTTGACATGTTGTACTTTTCTACTATTTTACTACCCATAAGACTATGCATGCACTAAAATTATGTATGTGATGAAACCACATATATGTTATTTGATGTGTGTATTGCTTAAATAATTAATCCTAAACCTAAACCCTAAACACAAAAACCTTAAACTCTAAACTATAAATCCTAAACAAATTAGGTTCACATGGCTCAATTTCACCCAAATCATATCATTGATTGCCCCAATTGAGTAATTGGCTCAATCTATGATGACATCAGGGTAATATAAGTCAAAAATCACATTTTATAGACATAAATATGTTTAATGAGCTAAAATTGGTCCCAATTTCATGAACATGATTGGACCCTAAACCTTAAACCCTGAGACCTAATCCCTAAACCCTATACCCTAAAAAAATCAATTTATCCCCAATTATCATCCTTTAAAGTAAGAAGTAGGTTCATAAGGCTCAAATTAGCCCAAATTGCATCATTAATTTCCTTAATTGACTAATTAGCTCAATATGTGATGACATTGGGGCTAATTGAGCTAAACATCACATTTTGTAGTCACAAATAGGTTCAATAAGCTCAAATGGTCCCAATTACCTTTGTTATTGGACCCTATATGCTAAATCATATACCCTATATCTTGGGCCCTAAACCCTAAACCCTAAACCAATTGATTTAGCCATAATAAACAAACTTTAGTGTAAGAATTAGGCTCATAAGGCTCAATTTGGCCCAAATCACAACACTCATTACCCTTATTAACTAATTTACTCAATCTATGATGAAATTTGGGATAATTGAGCCTAAAATCACATTTTTTAGTCATAAATAGGCTCAACGAGCTCAAATCATCCCCAATTTCCTTTGTGATAGGTTCACAGGGCTCAATTTAGCCTAAATCATATCATCGATGGCCCCAATTGACTAATTAACTCAATATGTGATGACATTGAGGCAAATTGAGCCCAAAATCAAATTTTATATTCATAAATAAGATCAATGAATCAAATTAGTCCCAATTTCATTCATGATTAGATGTTAAACCCTAAGACTGAAACCTTAAACCTAAATTGTAAACCCTAAACAAATCAATTTAACTGTAATTAACATCCTTTAGAGTAATAATTAGGTTTAAAGTGCTCAATTTGGCCCAAATCACATAATTTATTGCCCCAATTGAATAATTGCCTCAATTTCTGATGATATTGGGCCTAATTGAGCCAAAAATAGATTTTATAGTCACAAATAGGTAGAACAAGCTCAAATGGCCCCAATTACCTTTGGGAGTATACCATAAACACTAAACCCTATACCTTTTGCCCTAAACCCTAAACCCTAATCCCTAAACTTTAAACCAATAGATTTAACCATAATAAACATTCTTTAGAGTAAGAATTAGGTTCTTAGGGATCAATTTGGGCCAAATCACATCACTGATTACCCCAATTAACTAATTAACTTAATCTATGATGGCATTAGGGTTAATTGAGCCCAAAATCACATTTTATAGACACAAATAGGTTCAATGAGCTAAAATTATTCCCAATTGCCTTCATAATAGGTTTGTGGGGCTCAATTTAGCCTAATTTATATCATTGATTACCTCAATTAACTAATTGGTTCAATTTATGATGACATTGGGGTAAATTGAGCCCAAAATCACATTCTATAGTTACAAATAGATTCAAATAACTTAAATTGGTCCCAATTACATTCAAGATTGGACCCTAAACCCTAAAATCTAAGACCTAATTCCTAAACCCTAAATCATAGAGCTGAAACCTTAAACAAATAGATTTAGCCCTAATTAACATACTTTAAAGTAAGAATTAGGTGTACATGGCTTAATTTAGCCCAAATTACATCACTGATTGCCCTAATTGACTAATTATCTTAATATGTGATGACATTAGGGCTAATTGAGTAAAAAATCACATTTTGTAGACACAAATAGGTTTATTGAGCTCAAATTAACCCTAATTACCTTTACGATTGGACATATACCCTCAACCCTAAACCCTAAGCCCTAAGCCCTAATCCTTATACCCTAAAGTAATTAGTGTAGCCCTAATAAACATCCTTTTAAGTAAGCATTAGTTTTACATTACTCAATTTAGCCCAAATTACATCACTATTTGCCCCAATTAACTAATTAACTCAATCTATGATGACATTGGGGCTAATTGAGTCAAAAATCACATTTTTTAGTCACAAATAGGTTTAATGAGCTTAAATTATCCCAAATACTTTTATGATAGGTTTATAGGGCTCAATTTGGCCTAAATCATATCATTGATTACCCCAATTGACTAATTGGCTTAATTTATGATGACATTGGGGAAAATTGAGCCCAAAATCACATTATGTAATCAAAAATAGGTTCAACAAGCTTAAATTGGCCCTAGTTACATTTGTTATTAGACCTTATACCCTAAATCGTAAACCTTACACCCTAATACCTAAGCACTAAACCCTAAATTATAAACCCAAAAAAAATTAATTTAACCCCAACTAACATCCTTTAGAGTAATAATTAGGTTCATAGGGCTCAATTTAACCCTTAATCACATAACTAATTCCCCAATTCACTAATTGGTTCAATCTATGATGACATTGGGGCTAATTCAACCTAAAATCACATTTTATAGTCATAAATAGGTTTAACAAGCTCAAATTATCCTTAATTACCTTTGTGATTGGACCTTATACCCTATACCCTAAACCTTATACCTTAAACCCTAAACCTTAAACCCTAAACCCTAAATCATAAACTCTAAACCCTAAACCAATCGATTTAAACCCTAATTAACATCCTTTAGAGTAATAATTAAGTTCACAAGGCTCAATTTGGTACAAATTACTTCATTGATTTCCCCAATTGACTAATTGGATCAGTATGTGATGACATTCAGGCTAATTGAGCTCAAAAACACATTTTATACTCACAAATAAGTTTAACAAACTAAAATTGGCCCCAATTACCTTCGTGATTGGAACCTAAACCCTAAACCAATTAATTTAGGCCCAATTAACATCTTTTATAGTAAGAATTATGTTCATATGGATCAATTTGGCCTAAATTGCATCACTTATTGCCCAAATAGACTAATTGGCTCAATTTGTGACAACATTAGGGCTAAGAGCCCAAAAT
Source organism: Torreya grandis (assembly GCA_037957365.1). Lineage (NCBI taxonomy): Eukaryota > Viridiplantae > Streptophyta > Pinopsida > Cupressales > Taxaceae > Torreya > Torreya grandis. The sequence continues at coordinate 563,688 of JARHVA010000693.1, read as the reverse complement.
CACATTTTGTAGTCATAAATCTATTTAGTTGGATAAATGACATCAAGATTACAGTTAGAATTAGGTTTACATTTTTTTGATGTGCAAAACTTCAATGTTAACAACTAACTTTGACTAGGGCCATGCATAAACTTTGACAATGAAAAATAAATTAAGATAAAATCAATAAGATGGCCAAAAACATGTCAATGTAATAGTAAACTATTCCACATATTCAATTTTTCCTTGTACATGGTTCTTATGTTTCAAATTTCAAACATATGCCTCAAGGCTTAGTAATTTTTAGGTTGTGGAGCTAAAAGCTTCACCAGGATGCAAATAGGAGAAGTCACAGAGCTTGCAGAGGTTGCGGAGAGTTGCAGAATGAGTTGCAAGGCAACTGACATCAGTCTGATTAGCCGACATCGGTCAAATAGTAGTGAAGAAGCAACTGACGTCGGTCACCTGTCGGCCAACATCGGTCATGGAGGAGCTGATGTCGGTAGCCTATACGTGAACATGCAGTTTGCATGTTAATTCTGGAGAGTCTATTTTTGGACTATTAGTTTGCATGTTAAAGGCTAGTCATAGTCTTGAGTTGTGTGTCTAATTATTGTAATTAAGATAGTCTAATTATTTTAAGCATGAGATCTATATATGGACTCATGGGTTGTATTGTAAACTTGTAACTAGAGAGTAAGAGAGCAATAAGCTCCTTCTGAGAGAGGAGAGCAATGGTGTGTTCCTCCTAGTGCCACAGTACCAAGGTGGGTACTGGTTTGGAGAATCAGAAGGGTTCTTTGTATCTGTATGATCTTAGTCAGCAGATTAGCATGGCTTCATTTGGAGATCTACAATGGTGAGTAAGGTCTAGTGATTTGTAGGTAGCAGGAGAGAGCAGGAGATCTACTTGGAGTACGGTTGTGTACTTGGTGTACTGGCAGCGTGTTACTGACTGGTTGGAGAGGTGAACATCAATTCTATATTAGAGTTGATTGTTGGGACCAAGAGAGAGAGAAGAAGGTCTTGAGGTGTGGCGAGCCTTTGAGGTGGAAGAAGTGGCATCTTCTTTATTGTATATTTTTCTGAGTGATTATTAATACAATTGTGTATTGTCTCTCATACTCCTGTGTTGTTTCATATTTCTAGTTACTTATTGATTCTGGTTAAATTCCGTGTTTATTTACTAATACAAGAAGTAATCATATGTGCTCTATTGTTGGAGCAAGATCTTGACAAGTGGTATCAGAGCCAGGTTGTAGGTTCAAGAGCTGATACCATCAAGTGGTATCAGAGCTTTTGGTTGGGTTGACTAACAAGTGGTTTTAGATCTAGTAGTGTTTTTGATTACAGGTCACTCACAGGGGTTTTAGATTGAGTGGGAGTATAGCAATGGCAGAATAAAGTAAGCTACGAATGGAGAAACTAAATAGCACGAATGGTCTGATTGATGGAAAGAAAGAGCAGGTAAAAGGAGATTGTTGGTCGGTAGAAGATCAACATGTAGAAGCAGATGTTGTAGGGGTCATTGCACAGGTTGCTCTAGATAAAGTAGAATCTTTGTTTACAGATTCTTTTGCCTCTTTCCATGCAGCCCAAAATAGAGCATCTTTTCATGGGTACATCTTTAGAGATTTTGGAGAGATTTATTTAGGGGTTGGAGAGCCTTGCTAGATTATTGACGAAGGGGAAGTGAAGCTGAAATTACAGGCAGATAACGCATGAGTGGTGAAAGAAGTCATGCAGGTACTAGTCTTGGAGATGAGTCTAATTTATTCAATAAATTTGGGTGATGAGAGATGCATTGTAACTCTCACAACAGATGCACTTGAATTAGATGGTGGTAAGAAAGTAGGTATCCTTTATCTATCTACTTATATTACTGATTCACCTTTTGTTACAGAGATGTGGCTTTGTAGGCTTGGTCACATATGTAGGAGGGGAATGCATGTTCTTAAGTAAAAGATAGATGTTTTTGACAAGCTTAAGAACTGGAAAGCCTTGGTGTTCATGGAGGAGATGATGGATAGAGATCAGGTGAGGGAACTAAATTATTCTGAGTAGGGCTATGTTGATTTGAACAGGATTTTGATCCATGGAGAGCTTGCAGGTAAAAATTTATCACTCACAGGTGAACATAGGTACCGGCATCGGTCAGACAGTAATTGATGTCGACAGAAGAAAGACCAACATCGCTCATGAAGAAACCAACATCGACAAGAGGGACACCGGTGTTAGCCAGGGAAATGATGTTGGCAGTTAGGGTCAGTGCAGGGAACTGACATAGGTCGGGAGCAGACTGGGAGATGGCCGAAATCAGTCACTAAAACAGATATTGGGCGGATAGCAAGCTGTCAACAAGTCTCAAATGCTCATATGGAGGTTAGAAAGGGTAAGTGAACCTCATATTCATTTTTCACCTTCTTTATATTGCTTATTGATGGTCAAGAACTAGGAAGATGCGAAGAGGCAATGCAGGTAGAATCTAGATATAGTGGGAGCTTGGCATGGATGAGGAGTGTGAGTCCTTGGAGAAGAACCAAACATGTATTTGTTGGTAGAGTTGTCAGCTGGAAGAAAGCACTGGATGAGGGATGGATTCCCAAGTTAAAGAAGAGAGTGGATGGACACGTGAGATGAAAGGCCAAGGTATATGGTCTTGAGGAAGATGCAGGATAGTGGTACAGGTTTGACAGGTGGATGACTAAGCATGGCTACAGTCAATGTCAGTGTAACTATTGTGTTTATCTTACCAGGTGGATGATGGTCGCAACATTATCTTGTTACTGTATGTGGGTGATTTGCTAGCAGGTTTGTACATACAGGGATTTGTTGAGCTAAGGGTAAGGCTAGTTCAGAGGTGTGTCATGAAGAATTTGGAGCAGCGAAATTCTTTGGCATAAGAGATATGGAGATTTTATCTCCAGTGGGAGCTGGTGTGAAGACGGTGTTGGCAGGGTTCATGATGCAGGATGTAGAATCAGAAAGCACACCAAGGGCTGGACAGTTCAAGCTTAGCTTAGAACAGGGTTCGAAATCACATGAGGTCTAGTGTAGACCTGAGTTTTCCCAAGTAGTGGGAGTTGTCAGAAAGTATGGAGCCAATTCAGGGAAGAAGTACTGGAGGGTAGTTTAGTGGATTCTCAGGTATCTGAGAGGGATCAGTAGTAGGGACTCTTGTTATGCAGGGTCAAGGTCTTCACTACATGGATATTTAGGTTCGGATATGGCAGGTTACTTGGATGATAGGTGTAGCATCACAGGATGTGTGGTGGTTGGTCTTCAAGATTGATATTGAAGAGGGATACAAGCCAATAAATAATTTAGATGGTGTACAGGTATAGGTACACATGTATTTGTTTATCTCCAAGTGGGAGATTGTTAGGTTGTGGAGCTAAAAGCTTCACCAAGATGCAAATAGGAGAAGTCACGGAGCTTGCGGAGGTTGCAGAGAGTTGCAGAATGAGTTGTATGGAAACTGACATCGGTCTGATCAGCCGATGTCAGTCAAACAATAGTGAATAAGCAACTGACATCGGTCACCTGTCGTCTGACATCGGTCATGGAGGAGCCGACATCGATAGCCTGTACGTGAACATACAGTTTGCATGTTGATTCTGGAGAGTCTATTTTTGGACTATTAGTTTGCATGTTAAAGGCTAGTCATAGTCTTGAATTGCGTGTCTAATTATTGTAATTATGATAGTCTAATTATTGTAAGCATGAGATCTATATATGGACTCATGGGATGTATTGTAAACTTGTAACTAGAGAGTAAGAGAGTAATAAGCTCCTTCTGAGAGAGGAGAGTAATGGTGTGTTCCTCCTAGTGCCACAGTACCAAGGTGGGTACTAGTTTGAAAAATCAGAAGGGTTCTTCATATTTGTATGATCTTAGTCAGCAGATTAGCATGGCTTCATTTGGAGATCTACAATGGTGAGTAAGGTCTAGTGATTTGCAGGTAGCAGTAGAGAGCAGGAGATCTACTTGGAGTATGGTTGTGTACTTGGTGTACTGGCATCATGTTACTGACTGGTTGGAGAGGTGAACATCAATTCTGTATTGGATTTGATTGTTGGGACCGAGAGAGAGGGAAGAAGGTCTTGAGGTGTGGCGAGCCTTTGAGGTGGAAGAAGAAGTGGCATCTTCTTTATTGTATATTCTTCTGAGTGATTATTAATACAATTGTGTATTGTCTCTCATACTCCTGTGTTGTTTCATATTTCTAGTTATTGATTTTGGTTAAATTTCGTGTTTAGTTGCTAATACAAGAAGTAATCATATGTGCTCTATTGTTGGAGCAAGATCCTGACAGTAATGGTTTGGATTCCTGAGCCTAAGGCATGGACCTGTAAACACACAGTTGAATGTGTGTTTTTGAATAAAAATAACAAAACGTAACTTCTTCCATACTAAACACTATGAATTTTATTGAAATTTTTCTTTAATATATGACTACAATATTGAGCACACTCTCCTCTTTCTAAATATATATTTATTTTATATTTTTATTAATTTAAGGTTTTTATCTATATTTATTTCTAAGTGTGTCTTTTTGTAGTGGTATATGTTGCAACTATACATGTTTATCTTTGTTTATATATATTTCATTTCGTTGATTCAAACAAGAAAAAAAATTATAGGGTTACAAACTAGACCTAATTCTATATAGATTCAAAAAAAATTGATATCTTTTGAGGTAGCTAGGGGTGCATGGCTAACTAATGCATTATTGATCATATTTCAGGCTTTATTGATTTGTAAAATTAGTAAGAAAATATAAAATAATTATAATTTTTTAATAAATATAGGTTATAAATTATATGATCTTATCTAACTTTCCACCAAAGGGTTTAAAAATAAATAAGCAATGTTAAAAAAATGATGGGGTGAATGACAAGCTATCTACTATGAATTTTCTAGAAAAAAGTAGTACCTATTCAATTTTTTGATGTTTGACCTACTTATACTTGGCCATTTAAAAAAAACAAGTTTAGAAACTAGACTCAAAATGCTAAAATTTATCTTCTTATAGCATCTTCAAATTTTGAGTGTAGGTGTCTCAAATAATCTATACATGTTGAGGTTTCTTATTTTTCAAGAAAAACATGTCCACTTAATACCCCCTTTTAGCCCCCCAATTCCATGCACTTATCCACATGTTACAAGTGATGGGAGATACTTAGTTGTTATGAATTAGATGTGAAAGTTATACAAAATGAAGAATATTTTCTTGATTTTGATGTATGATCAAATGAATCAGTTGGCTGGTGTTTTCATAATTATGGTGTACACTCATGTTTATCCTAAACTAAATACCTTGGCAAAATTATTGTCTGTATATGGTTTTTTGTTGGTGTCAGGATAATGATTAAAGATTGAGACTAAGGACCTAATATTAGAGCTTCATATCTCTTATAATATTTTTGATACATATATTTATGTAAGTTGGAAGAGATAAGATTTTTGAATAGAGAAACTAATCATGGGAGGTTAATGTCCTATCTTGTACAAGCGGGATGGGTGCATTAGCAGGGGTGGGATTTCATTTTTTAGTTTACAATAAGCATTGGTATTTTCCATGCCATGTAGTCCTTGTGGGGAGAAATAAATTGGCATAGGTCTACAAAATTCTTTAATTTCAAGGACCTTGATGTCATATGTAGCTAAAATTTATAAGACAAGAGCTGATTTTTTTTATGTAACAATGGTTATAGAAAGAGGGGGTCTTTTAGTAGAGTATGATTGGAGAATGACATCAAGGGAGCTTATGGTGAGTGTCAATTATCAGGAAGAGGCCCTCAAAGATTTTTAGTATGATAAGTTGATGGATGGTGTTGAAACTATGGTGGGTTAATTATAGAAATAGATGTAGCTATACTAATCTAACAATTGTTTTACAGTTTCTATGAGAGATAAAAAAATAACCAAAGCCCAAATTTATGTACTATCTAATGATGCAAGAACTGGTGTGCCATTAGATGTGACAACCAAATGGATTATAATCTAGTGGTGTACCCATGAAGTGATCAAACAAAATTTTAGGACTGATGGTGGATGGTATTTGATCACCCACCTTACCACAATGATGAGGTCCCTATGTATTTTTTGTGAAAACTCTATTGTGATTTTATCCTTAATTAAGTTGTAAATTATTTTGATTTCTCAAAGTTTCAGGGTAAAGGAAAAGGATCTATACAAGATAGATTAGCTACACATCATGCACCTAATCAACTTGGGAGAGAACCTATCCAAAAACCACATCCACTTGAGACACTACCCTCTACAGTTAAGGATAATATAAAAATTGATAATTTTCATGTGTTTAAGATGCTTACTGACACCCTTGTTTAGCATACAAACCAAGTTTTTGATACTATTATTTGAGAGGGTGGACATAGGGAGGCTTCATCTAGTGATGTTGTCTAACCTCACCATTATAGATCATGTGGTTCTATATGAACTAGACCTAAGGAGGATGAGGAGTATTTATTGCAACCCACTCATGGTGGTCTTTCTATGGACCTAGATGATGTTGATCTCTCTCAATGATGTGTTTCAGTTATCTACATTTGGTTTGGACCCCTTGCCTACACCTTCGCATGTATCTTTTATATTTTACATGTTGCAAATAAAATTGTTAGGTCCATGTTAAATTTCAAATATTTGTGCAATTTAAAAGGTAATAATTATTTTTCTAGAAAACTCAATAATGTATATGTAATTTTCTATGTTGTAAGAGGATTGTGGACACTACACAAACATATATGTTACTAATACTATACCCATATACACATATACTGAGGTATTTTTTAAGTATTAATTAATTTTATGGTCCATTACATGTATGTATGTTTGTGTATATATGATCAAGTGACTAATAATTATATTTTATTTGTTCAGTTGATGACCACACTAGACACTCCACCATCTATTCAGGCAGGAGTAAATGTAGTCATTGCTACTATGATTTCATCTACACAACTTATTGAAGTATGAGAGTTATTTTAATGTTTAAATGTAAACATGCATTTATGTTTTTTAATTTTCCTCCATACGTATGCAAATAACTGATGCACAAAACAATTATCTATGTAGACTCCTCTGATGACGTCTTCTAATCCTATTCAAATGATTAGCATGCATGACATGGTAGAAGATAATGTAATTTTTAAATTTAGATATTATATTTAAATGATTTCATCAGTTGATTCAAATGTTTATGAGATAATTTTGAATCATTATTTTGTATACATACATTTTTAGGGTCCTAATCTTATTGGTTCTCTATTTCACACTCGCGCACACCAAACTCAACTTATCATTAACCCTTATTGAGTACCAGGCACAAATTGACCATGACCACCATATTGTAATAAGTTCATCTTTGAATAATTTTTGTATCATTTAAAAAGTAGTTTGTTAAATCTTTAAGTATCTTGTTCTAGTATGTAAAAAATTTAACAATATTTATATTTGAACAAGTTGGGCTACAGGTGAGTTTTGAATAGAATAGAACCCGTAGTCATTCATCTTAGAGACATCCATTTGTAGATAAGGTGTCTGAGGGAGACCCTTATATAAGAAAGGCAAAAATATTGATGTATTTTGATGATTAGGATAATGTCTTATGACATTTTATTGTATGCCTATATGGCTTGATGTATGGTTGTTTGACATTGTATGCCTATACGACATTGACCAAGGATATTCTATTATGTTCATATTTTGTATGCCTTTATGACTTACACACACACACACAAAAATATATATATATAGAAACATTTCACCTTAAATATTTTTGTTGATTTCACCTTATGGATTTTGTTATATTTTATTAAATATTATATGATGTTCACATTCTATACGCCTTTATGACCTTTTTTGCCTAGAAAATATGTATAAGGGAATATTAACACCAAACTAATCCCCACTCTCTCACCCCTTCCGCATTATATTTTCTAAACCAAACATAATTCACAAATTTAATACATAAAACTCTACCTATATTGTGACACAAATTATGTAGATCATATTAGTAATAGTTTAGAGTAGTTTATATCATAATATTTTAAAAGAGTTTATTTCATTTATTTTGTTATTTGTATTTCAATTGAGAACATGATTTGAATGTTTGGATTGTTCTCAATGAGATATAACAAAAACAAATTAGGTTGAATCTTGTGCCCACTAAGGTGCGTCCACAAGCATTTTATTGATATTCAAAAAGTAGGTACATAGAAAGGGTGCCACTATGTTGTTCACCATTCTACACACACAAACATGAATATATAGGTTTTCACCTATGACCGATAAAAACCAACTCTCTATGGGAATTCAACCTGAAAGTTATTTTTCTTATTAACTCAAAATATAAAACCAAACTAAGTAAATATGACTATGTTTATTTAAAGGGGGTCTCTATATAAATAAAGATGCATGCCCTTTTCATAATTTATTGTTACCTAACAACCTAAATTAAATTTAAGACTTTGGAATAAGTCCTAACAACCCCCACATCCCCCCATGATCTAAAGTTGGTTCTTTGGACACATACCAAGCATTTTTCTAAATTTTTCAAATTTAATTCTATCAGGAGGTTTTGTGAAGATATCAGATGTCTGATCAGCTGTTGGATAATATATTGGATCAAGTTATTTTTTCAACACTATCATTCATAGATAATGATATTTGACATCCATATGTTTTGATTTGGTATGAAATACTAGATTTTTAGACATCTTGATCGTACTTTGATTATCAATGTATAACTATGTAGGAGTAATATGATAAATCTAAAGATCTTCAAGAATGCACCTAAAATTAAATAATTTCTCTTGAAGCATCCCTTGTTGTGATATATTTTGATTTTGTTGATGAATTTTCAACTATATCTTACTTCTTATAATACCATGCAATGGAAACTAAACCCATACGCATAGTGTACCCTATTGTGGACACTCTATCATCCACACATTTGCCAAAATATGCATGATAATACCTATTAAGTTTGAATTTATTATTCTAGTGATACTCAATGCTATATGTTTTCATTCCCTAAGGTTAACGAAGAACTCTTTTTGTTGTATGCCAATGAATTTATCTAGGCTCATGCATAAACCTAGACAAAAGTCCAACTGTAAAGGATATATCAAGCCTAGTAGTCATCAAGTATATCAAACCTCCAACTAACTGTCAATATTTAGTGTTGTCAAAAAATGCAATACCATCATCTTTATATAATTTTAAGATACTTTCCATTAGAGTGAGGGTAGGTTTGTAATCATTCATTCTAAACCTATTTAATAACTCATAAATATACTTAGTTTGTGAAATGAATATATTTTGATCTTTCTAAGTAATTTCTATGCCAAGGTAATAGGGAAAAATCCCAAGATCTGACATCTCAAACCCATTTTTTAGTTCCTTCTTCATATAATTATTATTCTTTTCATTATTTCCTATGATAAACAAGTCATCGACATAGAGAAAAATAATTACCAATTTCTTTCCCTAGACTCGAATATAGAGAGTATCATAAGATTCACAATGTGTAAAGAAAATTTTTTACAAGTAGGAATCCATTTTTTCATACCAAGACCTAGGTGCCTATTTAAGCCCATAAAGAGCTTCAATTAATTTACACACTTTGTGTTCTGTACCCATTTTTTCAAAACCTTGGGGTTGTTTCATATAAACTTATTCCTATAAATCACCATTCAAAAAAGAACTTTTAACATCCATCTGATGTGCTTTCCAACCATTTTGTGCTGCTAAGGCAAGAGCCATATGAATATTGTGTCATTTAGTAGTTGGTACAAATGTTTCCTCATAATCAATACCTTCTTATTGTGTATAAATTTTCACAACAATCCTTGACTTATGTTTATCAATGGAGCCTTCTCATTTATACTTTACCCTATAAACCCATTTACATTTAATGGGTTGAACATTTGGAGGAGGATCAACCAAAACCCAAATATTATTATTAAAATTGTCATCATACTCATTTTACATTATAGTTTTCCAAACCTATTTAGTTGAAGCTTCTTCAAAAGTGGATGGCTCAGTAGAATAATTAGTAAAAACCATTGCATAATTTACCTATTTACAAGAACTCCTAGGACCTGTTAGACCAACTTCATATGTTGTCAATTCTTAAAAAGTACTTTAAGCCCATTTTGAATACTTTTCTAAATTGTTAAGATAAGGAACACCATAATTCTCTTCATGTGCACCATTTGAAGGAATACTTATAGAATTTTCAACATTTTCTAGGTCATTATCCTATGAAATACTTGATGAACTAGAATAAATGGAAGGGATACTCATCGCATACCATAATCTATGAGACTAAGCATCATTATTCAATCCCTTAGTACATTTTTAAATCTTCCTCTCTAACCTGTCAATTTGTGAATCAATCTCTAAAGTGTTCATAGTACCAAAATCATAAAATATCACATCCCTTCTCACTATGAATTTTCTTGTATCCTATGCAAGTAAATGATAATCTTTTTATTTTTTGAATACCTAAGAAAGATTCATTTTCTACTCCAACTTAGTTCAATGTTCAACAAGAACTAAAGCAAATGAAAGACATCCAAAAAAATTGAAGTGTTTAACTTTTGGTTTAAACCCATACCAAGCCTCATATGGAGTTTTACCCAAAAGTGCAGTTGTAGGGGATCTGTTTCTCAAATACACTATAGTACCAATGGCTTTATCCCAAAACTTATTATCAAGTTGTTTATAGTATAACATAGCTCGAGTCTTTCCCTCTAAAGATATGTCCATCCATTCGGAAACTCCATTTTTTTGTGGAGTATAAAAATGATTGCATTATTGGTGGATTTCATATTCTCGACAATAATCTAAAAATTCATTAGAAGTATCCTCACCACCATTATCTGAATGAGAGTAGATAAGTGTGAACCTGTTTCTTTTTCAACTAAGTGTAAACCATTCAACAAACTTATTGAAAACCTCTTATTTGTTTTTTTAAAAAAATACCCAATTCATTTTATAAAAATCATCAATAAATAACACAAAATATTTGCACCCTCCAATGGATGACTTTTTCATGTCACAAACATCACTATGAACTAACTGCGAGCATTTGTTAGCTCACCATGAAGAACTCTTAGAATTTTTTTCCCTGTTCTATTTGCTTAAAACATAATATCTTTATTTATAAAGATACCTCATTTAAATAAACATAGTCATATTTACTTAGTTTGATTTTATATTTTGAGTTAATAATAAAACTAACTTTTGGGTTGAATTCCCATAGAGACTTGGTTATGTATTTAGGTGGTTGTTACTGGACATAGGTGAAAACCTATATATTCATGTTTGTGTGTGTAAATTGGTGAAAGGCATATTGGCACCCTTTTTATATATCAATTTTTTGAATATAAATAAAATGCTTGTGGACTAGACTCAATGGGCATAAGATTCAACCTAATTGGTTTTTGTTCTATCACAAGGCATGGATGGAAAATCTAAAGCAACCAATTTATGCTTTCCAATAATTGTATATCTCATTCTATTTTTTATCCTTCTAGAGATTGTGTTTGTAGCCATATAGAGATGAATTGTAATAATAATTTAATAGGCATGCACATCATTAATAATTATACCTCTTATATAAAAATAATTGTCTAACATGCACTACTCCAATGATAACATGTTTTAAAATTCCATCAAGCATGTTTTGGAATATCTCCAAAACTATTTTACCTAAGAAGCAATGTTTAAAAGGATAAAATGTAGTTTGAATTGCTAGCAGTTTCACATCCTTGGGAAAACACTTTTTTTAATTGTAATGAATTATATTGTGACACCTAGATGATGTATAATTTAATTATCATCTCCATTTCCTGTCACTTTTGTTGTCTATGCAATTGATGGAGACACAAAAACTCTGGTCATATGAACAAACATAGGTTAAATATATCAATGATACCATTTATTATTTGTGAAATTTGTTGTCACATGAATATTTCACCCATTTTTTAGTTACATGACAACTATGGTCATGTGAATTCCTATCACTTCTATTCCACTTCATAAAGATCCTATTTCTAACATTTTCCATGCTTTGTGGATGCTTTATAAGGTAGAAGAAACTTAGATTATCCTGATGATGTGTCATAGATCATGAAACCTCTCTCAGGCCTACAACATTCATATTTTAGGCTTCTTTTTTCCCTACCCAACCTCATCAAGCTCCTTATATAATTGCATTAGCATGGAAACAATGAAAACTTGGTCACAAACATGTTAGATGCCTTAAAATCATAGAAACCCTTCAAAATTTGTTTGTTAACCTATTCATGATTTTATAATATGTTTAAAACCATGATCAAACTTGTAGGTAATTTTATTTATAGATTAAAACCCTTTAGATTAGTCATGAAATCTTGAAAAAAAAATTTAGACCTATAATATCCTTGTAACATGCTTGAAACCAATCTAAAACCTTGATAACATGCTTACAACCTTCAAAACATGCTTTAAAATCTTGAAAACCTAAATACACTACATTTTATCAAGTATGAGGCCTTTAAGGTTATAAAAATCTTTGGAGTCACCATCTACATGGTCAAGGGAGCCTTGTAAGAACCCTATAGGTCTGAAGGGTCTAAGAAAATGCTTGAAACCTCTTTTTTAAGACTTTATAGACCTAGTGGGTGAGTGTTTAGGACTTGAAACCATGTTTTTCATCTATAAATATACTGATTTTTCTTGGATCATGATTTAAACATTGCATAAAACATTCAAAACCCTATTGTAGACCTAAGTGTTGGGTTTGGGAAGCTTTGAAATTCTATGATTTGTCTTTTTGATCGATCCTATAAATGTGAAACCTTGCCTTGCAGGCCTTTAGTTCTTAAGAATAATGTTTCAAACTTTACTTGAGGTATTGAAAACCCTATTATAGATAGACCTTAAGACTTATTTATGTGTGTTTGAAGCTTGAGGAGTATCATAGAGGTTGTCTTTAAGGTTCAATATAACACCACAAAAATTTTGAAAAAAATGTTGCAACTTGTAGGTAGGTTTGAAAGATTTTAAAATCCTATATTGTCTTTTATAATCACCATGAGAATCTTGGAAACATTATAACTTCATTATTTGATCATTGAATCTTGTATACAATGTTGCAACCTATTTTTTAGACCTTACAAAGCATGTAGGTGAATGTTTGAAACTTGTGACCATGTTTCTCACTTGTAAGACCTCTAGGAGGCCCTCCAACATTGGTGTAGACCTTCAAATGTGCTTGTACATGCTCAAAAAATTACTTAGTATTGTGTTTGAGGATGAGGTCTGTAGTCATGTTTTTTACCAATGAAAACTTGCCTCTGGGTCTTCAACTTCTTGAGAACCTTGTAGACATGTTTACAAAGTTATAGACCTTATATTTCCTACCTTTAGACCTTTTATTCTCTCATTACAGGATCAAGGATCTTGAAATAATCTTGTTAGCATCTCTTTAACATGGTCTTGATGATTTAAAATAAGCATTTATTTTATCATTATACCATGGAAAACTTAAAACCTAAGTTGCATACCTATAACATTCATGATTTAACAACACACAAGCCTATTAGACCTTATGGGACCTTTGGAATATGCTTGAATCTTTATTTCCTCATCTTTTATAATCATGAAACCTTGAAAATAAAGGAGAACATCATCAAAACCTACAACTTCCATGTTTGAATCTCTCTAAGACATGTAAACCTTGAATATATACACAACAATCTCAACAAAACCTTGAATTTTATGTAGCTCTACATGTAACTTGGATTTGAAGGTCTTGAATCATGTTTGGAATGGTGAAATCCCATGATGTTTTCCTATAGTAGTCACGCTATTAGAATTTTGAAGGAGCTTTAATCATAAACCTCTACATAACACTGTCTTCTCACCTGAAGAGATTTTTAAAGGATCATAGGAGTTTTGTTTTGAATATTTTAACCTAAATCATTGGAAATATATTAAAAACTAGCTCCTAAAAATTGTATATAGGCCTAAAAATGTTCTTGTATATGTATGAAACCATTATGTCTTTGCATAATTGTCTTGTTTAAATTTTTAAAATCTATGTAAATGTGAAAATGCTATCAGATATCAATTTAACATTACATGAAGGTTTGCAAACTTGTAGGCATATTTTGATGAGGATTTCAAACCTTATAGTGTTATTGAAAGATCTTGAAACTTAAGTCTTATATTTGATATAATCGTGGGAATTTGAGAGCTACATATGTAGTCTTGTAGGTGATTTAAAATCATAGAGGTTGTCTTAAAAGTTTGAACACAATGGAAATATTGAAAACAATGGTGCAACTGGTAGGCAGGTTTACAAACTTTGAAAATCCAATACTAGCTTCTATAATCACCATGAGAAGGCCCTGCAACTTCTTGATATGACTTTGACAAGGCCCTAAAAATTATTGATGACATAAAGACATGCTTAAAACTTTGTTTATAGTTTGCATGAATGTTCTTTTGAGCTTGAGACTTGTATAACATGTTAATATCATCATGGAAGCATTTGAAACCATGTTGCAGGTCTTGTGAAGCTTGTATGAAGGTTTTAAGAACCATGCTTGGATCTGGTAATTGTTGACTTAAGGCATTAAAAATTCTTTCTCAATGTAAAAATAGATCAAAAAGGTCTATTGGATGGGGTTTCAAGATTAAGATCAATGTAATCAGGGTTTTCACCATGGCCTTTAAGCAGGATCTCAATATATGGAGTTTCAAATAGGACTATATAGGCATAGTCACCCAAGTTTCCAAGGTTCATAAGACTATTATGCATAAATTCAGGGTTTTCATAGCCTAAAAACCTTCAAAAAAATAATACAGAGGTAAAACATCATTAATTTTCACCAATATCCAAGTATATTTCTAATGTTTTCAAGGCTTTACAAGCTATATGACAAGTCACAAAGTAAGTTACAGGCATGTATGAGGTTTATGAAACCTGTCATGAGGGTTTAAGAGTAATAAATAGATCTTGGAGGAGTTGTAATTGTCAAAAGACAAAAAATAAAGATGTGAAAACTTTAAAGAGAGTAAGAGATGATCTGTAGACCAAAAGCTAGTTTCAAAACAAGATTTGCAGGCTATATAGAAAGTAAAAAATGAAAATTTATAGGTTTTTTAGAGGTTGTAAACTCTTATTGAGGTTTTCAGGCATGAGATTAAGGTTGGACAAGAAAATAATGCCAACCATGATTATTTATTTGTCTTCAAAAGAAGAAATGAAGGTTGTAACCTTTTTAAATAACCAAAACACTAGATTTATAGGGTTTTCACAAAAGGCCATCATGTCCTATTTCATTTCTAGTTTTAGGAAAGTTCATGATAATTTTGAATGCACTTTCTGATATCTTCTAGACTCCATGAAGATGGAAAAAATATGTTGATCCACAAACAAAGTTTCATGATTGATTATAGGGTAAAAATGAGTTTTAACCTTTAAAGACCTAGTTAACATGTTTGTAGGTCCATAGTGGGTTATTACAAGGTTATTTGATGAAATAAGGCAAATATAATAAGTTTTTGCAATCCCAAAAATGATTCAAGAAGAAGATACAAGTCAGCAAGTTTTTAAGCATGTTTCTAGGGTGTTTTTACAAGTTTTGAGCCTCAAATCTAGTTTTCACAAGCCAAAATGTGACTACAGGTCATAAACAAAGTTTTAGTCCTATTTTACAAGTTTGTTACCAAGACTTTAAGTATATTTATAGATTTACATGGCCTTAAATAGATTTATCAAGACTATAATAAGGATTTTACAAGATTTGATAATGATTTAATGGAGTTCAATAAGTTTTTAGAGTTAGAAACATAAGCTATTAGGTCTGAGTATGATCCCAAGCATAATTCAAAAGAACTCAAAATATTTTTTCAAGTTTCCAGATAGGTTTTTCATGTTGTAAATGGTTTCAAGGGTGTCATGGTCTAAATAGCATTATGAGGTCTATAGCAGGAAGGTAGAGATAGTAATGTTTCCAAGCATGACTTTGTAAGAGGAAAAGTAGGTTTTCAAGTGGTATAGAGGTTGATGAAAATTATAGGTTTCATGTTAGGAACCCCTTATCCAACGGAAGCACAATTGATTACTTTCTTATGAGCAATTAAACACATAATTATACCAGAATGATTAAGTAACTAGAAACTTGAGACAACAAAGAATTTGAGAGACAATACACACACTTGTATTAAATACTACTAGAAGAAAATACAATAAGGAAGATGCCACTTCTTCCTCCACCTCAAAGGCTTGCCACACCTCAAGACCTTCTTACCTTTCTCTCTTGCTCAACACAACAAACTCAACAGCCTGAGTTGTTATCCCTCCTTGAATACTTTAGCTGATCTCCTTGACCTTACACCTGTAGATCTCCTTGACCTTGCTTCAATGCTTCAATACTTTACTTGCTTGCTTGATTTACAATACATGCCTCATGGGTCTTTAAATAGAATCCCATGCTTACAAAAATAGAACTCTAACTACAATAATTAGACACGCAGCTCGTGACTATAATTAGTCATTTAACATGCAAACACTCACTTCACTTAACTGACTATTCATCAACAATAGTTCTGGAACACACAGGCGACCGACGCCAGTCCCTGCTTGCCTGGTGTTGCCGACGTCGACTGACTACCTGCCGACGCCGGTTGCCTTCTGCACTGGTAATGACCGATGTTGGTCATGCTGTCAATGTTGGTTCTTCTAGATCTTTAGAAACCTCTTGTTTCTTCATGTCTGCAACAGTTGAAGCTTTTAGATCCACACCCTAACATTTCAATAATCTACAATATTCTTAACATGACACTTTTGTATGCAATAAACATTGACAACAAATATTGTCAACATTCAAGCCACAACTAGATATCTCCAACTCTAAGGCCTCGTGCCTGAAAATTAGCATCACCACCATGTTGCAAATTATGACTAACTTCTAGAACCAAGTTATTGGCCTTAGATTATTCCTAGTTAGGATATAGATGGAGCACCTATTTTGGCCTCAAGAAGTTCCTTCCCTCTACGGTAAAATTGCACTTTTTAAGGCAAACTTTGGACATGCATCAAATAAAAATTATAAGTCATCTACACAAACTAAAAGAATCATCACATATATGTATAATCCCTCTACTTACATCCTATATCACTTGTATCTAACATAAGAGATGAATCCATGGTTGACAATTTCGTGATCAATCTTGAAATGCTAATTTTATGTAGTTAAGAGACAAGTTCTTTGCCTCTAGTAGATATTTCCCCTTATAGGACCTTTGTTTGAAAATTTGTGACTTATAACACATCAATATATGTTTATTACGTATGTTCCCACCACCATGACCTCTGAATCCATGTGCATATGTGCTTTTACAATAATTCTAGCATCAAGAAACATTGACAACAAATGTTGTCAACATTCAAGCCATAACTAAATATCTCCACCTTTGAGGCCTCATGGATAAAAATTGGAATCACCACCACATCAAGGGTGATAAATAACCTCTAATAAAAAAAAAATCCTCCTTGTATGCCCATTTAGGATATCGATCACCCATTCTAGCCTCAAGAAGGTCCTTCCCTCTATGATAAAATCACACTTTTTAAGGCAAACATTGAACATGCCTCAAATGAAAATCATGAATCATCCACATGAACTAAAAAAAACATCACATGCATGTGTAATCCATCTAATTTTGCCCTATATCACTTAGATCAAACATAAGCGATGAATCTATGGCTAATGATTCTGTGATCAATCATGAAATGTTAATTTTATGTAGTTAAGAGATAGGTTATTTGCCTCCAGTAGACATTTCCACTTATAAGATGTCCATTTACAAATTAATTAATTCAAACACATCAATATATTTATATTGAATATGTTCCCACTTCCATAACCTTTGAATCCTTAAAGATACATGTTGTTTGAAATAATTCTGGTGTCGAGAAACATTGACTAAAAATATTGTCAACATTCAAGCCATAGCTAGATATATCCACCTCTAGAGCCTTATAGATAAAAAATGTCATCGCCACTACATCAAGGGTGGTAAATGATATTGAGGACTAATTTTTTTAACTTTAAGTGTGCCTAGTTAGGATACAAATCACTTGTTCCAACCTCGAGAAGGTCCTTCCCTTTACGGTTGAATTGCTCTTTTTTAGTCAAACTTTGGGCATGCATAAACAAAATCATAAGTCATCTACATGAACCAAAAGATCCATCACGTGTATTTATAATCCTTATAATGACCCCATAGAACACCTGGATTTAACATAAGATATGAATCCATATCTGATGATTCTATGATTAGTCCTAAAATGTTACTTTTATGTAGTTAAGAGACTTGTTCTTTACCTTCATTAGACATTTCCACTTAAAACACCTCCATTTATAAATCCATCAATTAAAACACATCAAGTTATTCAAATTAAATATGTTCCCACCATCATGACCTCTGAATCCATGTGGATACACTTTTTTCAATAATTTTGGTGTCAAGAAACATTAACAACAAATGTTGTCAATATTCAAACCACAACTAGTCATATCCACCTTTGGGGCCTCATTTCAAAAAAATAGCATCACCACCATATTAGAGGTGTTGAATAACCTCTAGGATCAAGTTCTTGGCCTCTGATTATGTCTATTTAGGATACGGAGTGCCCTTTATGACCTCAAGAAGGTTTTTCCCTCTATGGTAAAATTGCACTTTTTAAGGAAAACTTTGGACACGCGCCAAATAAAAATCATAATTCATATAAATGAACTTAAATAACTACCACACTCATGTTTAATCCCTATAATTACACCCCATAACACTTATATTGAACATAAGATTCGAATTTGTGGCTGATAATTTCATGATCAGTCCTAAAATGCTAATTTTATGTAGTTAAGAGACATGTTATTTGCCTCTAGTAGACATTTCTCTTCAGATACCTCCATTTGAAAATATGTCACTTTCAAAATATCAAGATATATATACATATTTTCCCACCACCATGACCTATGAATCCACTCAGATAAGCATTTTTTGAACAATTTTAGCATTAAGAAACATTGAAAATAAATGTTGTCAACATTCAAGCCATAATTGGATATCTCCATTGTCAGAGCCTCATGGATTAAAAATGGGATTTACACTACTTTGTGGGTATAAAATAAATTATAAGACCAATTTTTTGGCCTCTAGGTATGCCTTGTTAGGTATGAAGCACCCATTATGGCCTCAATAAGGTCCTTCTCTCTATGGTAAAATTCCACTTTTTAGGCAAACTTTAGACATGTCAAACAAAAATTGTAAGTCATCTAAACAAATAGAAAGAAACATCATGTGCATGTGTAATCCATATAATTTCAACTCATATAAATTTTATTGAACATAAGATACGAATCCATGGCTGACAATTTCATGATCAATCTTGAAATGCTACTTTTATGTAGTTAAGAGATAGGTTATTTGCCTCTAGTAGACATTTTCACTTCTAGGACCTCTATTTACAAATCTATCACTTTCAACACATTGTGATATGAAAATTACATATGTTCATACCACCATGACCTATAAATCCATGTGGATATGTATTTTTTCAACAAAATTGGTGTCAAAAAATATTGTCAACATTCAAGACACATATAGAGATCTCCACCTCCAGGGCCTCATGGCTGAAAAATGGCATCACCACCACATTGAGGGTGCCAAATAATCTCTAGGACCAAGTTCATGGCCTCTAGGTAGGCTTGGTTAGGATATAGAGCACCCATTCTAGCCTCAATAAGGTCCTTCCCTCTATGATAAAATTGTCAATCATCTACATAAACTGAAAGCTTCTCTTAGCTTTGATAATATGGAATTCTCTACTAACAGTGCTGACCATGTGAATGTCAAAGCTAATTTGGCACAACTAACCTAAAAAATAGTGTTAATGTGTAATTAAACTAAAATTTATATGTACTACCTAAAAAATCTATAAAAATTGATAAAATTAAACATACTTACATTCGAGAACTCAACAAACATTTGAAGTTTAATAGAAGGAACCACTAGGATCAACTGTAATCTTGATATAAACAAGAATTTATTCATGGTTAAACTCATGAACCTTCCATAGAGTCATGTTTAATGGCCTCCCTCAATATATATGCAATTAAACATTTGTTTTGAAAACCAAATTTGAATAGTGGAGTATCTTCTTATGTATTTCATAGTCTTCAAACAACCTTACATCTAAATTTTTGATATGATATCATCGAATCCAAGTTCTAGTAACTACCATAGACCCAATGGGATAGTAATTATTTTCTCCATTTGTGATTATAGAAGTCAATTTCCTTTTTCCTCTACACGCTTGCACAAGTAGTAGTTTGTCCCCTCCTCATTATCCTCATCTACAATAACTGCATAAACATGCCTTGCATTTCAAAACAAAACATGATTTGATAATGATATATTGATATATATGCCAAATTTAGTACATAACACATGCTTTCAATTTAATTTCATATATACTTTAAATGTAAAAATCCATCTCCTGCTTGGTTGTACTAGATCAGATACTTGGACAAAGTTATGTGATGATGTAATATCTATAATTTATAATTCTAGTGAAACCTAATATGTGTCAATTGGAATTAGAGGTTTATAGATCTATTCAACCACCCCAACTCTTGTGACTCACACTCATTCCAAACAAAGTCGATGCATGCAAAACCAAAGCATGTCATCTACCTTGTATGAACTGTCTAAGAACCTAAATTTGAGCTACGAACTGAGAGTAACTCACTTGATCATGTTATTATCATTTAATCTTCATATCTTGCTAGTTATTCTTCCTATATTAAATATAAATATCTATGAACACTAGAGTTTTATTGAGCACCATGGGCCATTTTCTCATTACACTATTCAACTATGTTTTTTGCATCTATCAAATCAACAACATCTTCAAATTTCAACTCCTCTCTTGTAAGAGATCTTTTGACACATGCCCCTACATCATTGTGCTCCCCTTTTCCATGGACTACTTCAGTTAAATTTTAAATATTTTTTATTCCAGTGGTCATATGCATCCTAATCAACCAATAGAACATATGTGCATTCTTAAATTATGATGTGTAGTTATCAAACCAAATATAATGTTCATTGAAAGTAATGTTCCTTTCACTCAACTTACCATAGAAAATATAAAAATAACCTTGTGTATACTCTATATAATGTGTATGATCATCACTAACATAGAAGTGATACTCCCTTAATATTTTATGATCATGATTTGTACCATCAAGTGCATGCATGAATGTTATATACATAGAAATAGAAAATTGTATTGAATTGTAGTATTATGACTAAACATCCATTTGTGGTTGTAATGTGTAATTATATGAAAATTCAACTAATTAAATAATAGTACAAATTAGGAATGTGTCCTTTCTTAACTTATACTATTTTTATAACCATCGATCTTTGTGCGTGTGCCTTTCATACTCATAAATAATTTCCTCCTTAAATTTGAACATAAATTCGTAAATAGGTATTTTTTCTATAACAAGATCACAAATTTTAGATTCCTTTCCATATTTTAATTTATATGTCAAAGATTTATACTTACTAAAACCAAATAATTTTTATCCAATTTTGTGTATAATCTCCTCATGAGTACAATCTTTCAATTTCAGCAATCCACCACAAATGTTGCAAAAAGTTCCATCCAAACATGTCTTGTTATAAAAAATTATCCTTCTGGTCTTTAAAAAAAAATGGTTAAAATAAATTCCCTTGTTGATTTTAGGGGAGATTCCATTCCACACTCTTGTAAAATGTTGTCAGTATGCAAACTACAATGAACATGACAAAAAACATAATAATGCATAAAAAATTCAACATGTTGCCTACAACAAGTGGTGCATGTGTGATTGATTTTCACATAGAAGGGTTTGGCCATTTAAAAATATCTTTGACTAACATAAATGTGTGGATATTTTTGAACAAAATTTTTAACACAATTGTGTTTGATTCATATCAAAAAAATGTTTCATATGTGGTTCACAGTTATGAGAACTAACTCTTCTTTTCACTATATCTCTTGTATTAGATGATACCATTGTGTTATCTATCCAATATTGTGCAAGAAAATATTTTAGGGAATCAAATATAACTTTGTCTTTCTATGGGAGTCTATCGAAGAACACCCATAAGTCATTATTATCAACAACATCAAATCTTCTACATCTCCCAATTGATTTCATTAATGTTTTTCTATTTATGTTCAATGCTCTGCTTTTTTGTCTAATCGAGTGTTTGTTCCTTATTTGATAGCTTATAATACAAGTTATAATAATGAGTCGATCAACATTACCATCTTTGGTACATTTCTTCGCACCTACTTTATGGTATGCATTATGTATATTTTCAATAATTGCATTTTTCTGATAATCAACATTAGATGTTCTTAATCGTAGGGTGTTCAATGTATGTCTCATCTTATTCACTTTCATCAATGTAACAAAAAATTAGCATCTTTAAGATTCATTTTATTTTTCAAAGTGTCAATTCAAAATTATTTGAGCTTTTCTTCTCATATGGAAGTTAGATATTTTGTTATGCATTGGTTTCAAAATGTTTTCATCAAATTCAATTAAATACATTGGCCTTATTTTAAAAATCTTAGGAGGTGTTCTTAGTGCTAAAATTGGTTGATTTGGTGTTTCCATATTGTTATCTTCATTAGTATTTTCTTCATTGAATGGTGTTCCCATATTGTTTTATTCATTAGTAGTTTTTTCATTGAATGATGTTCCCATATTGTTTTCTTCATTATTATTTTCTCCAATCAGTGTTTCCATGCAATTTCCTTCATTTTTAGAGGGTAAATCATCATACATATTATCATCATTATTCATTTCATCATTATTTGTGATATTTAATTCATTAGGGATAGTAGGCTTAATTACATGAATTCTTCACATTTGATGCCTTTGTTTTTCTCTCATCACTTCTAATTCCTCCATCGCTTTGAAATTTATGTTCTTCCTACTAGTAAGATTTCCATCACCCATGATTACACAAAGTTATAAAATTTATAAGGTGGGGACAGGGATCAAATTATATAAAAGTAAACCTACGTGTTGTGCAGTACCAAGTGAGGAAAACAAATAAATTATTAAAAAATAGACCTGCACTATGTATTTAACCATGACTTGACAATAATTTCTCACTTTTAAGGGTGAGTACAATGACCAAATCATTAAAAAAAAATACCTTTAATGTGTAGAAATAAATAAATAAATAATAGTACACAGGGGACAAAAGTCTCGATGTGAAAAATAAAATATGTTGACATGTACTTTTTTGACTATTTTACTACCCACATGACTATGTATGCTTGAAAATTGCACACATACCAAAACCATGTATGCACTAAAACCACATACACATTATTTGATGTGTAAATTGATTACAAAATCCATCCTAAACTTAAACCCTAAACACAAAAACCTTAAACTCTAAACCCTAAATAAATTAGGTTTATAAGACTTAATTTGGCCCAAATCATATCACTAATTACCCTAATTGAATAATTGGCTTAATTTATGATGACATTAGGGAAAATTGAGCCCCAAATCATATTTTTTAGTCATAAATATGTTTAATGAGCTCAAATTAGTCCCAATTTCATGAACATGATTAGACCCTAAACCCTAAATCCTAAGACCTAAGCCCTAAATAAATCAATTTAGCCTCGATTATCATCATTTAGAGTAAGAATTAGGATCATGGGGCTTAAATTGGTCCAAATTAGATCATTGATTGCCCCAATTGCCTAATTGGCTTACTATGTGATGACATTGGGGCTAATTGAGCTAAAAATCACATTATGTAGTCATAAATAGGTTCAACAAGCTTAAATAGTCCCAATTACCTTCATGATTGGACCTTATATGCTAAACACTATATCCTAAGCCCTAATCCCTAAACTCTAAACCCTAAATCAATTGATTTATCCCTAATAAACATCCTTTAGAGTAAGAATTAGGTTCATAGGGCTCAATTTGGCCCAAATCACATCACTGATTACCCCAATTAAATAATTTACTAAATATATGATGACATTAGAACTAATTGAGCCCAAAGTCACATTTTGTAAACACAAATAGGTTCAAAAAGCTCAAATTATCCCTAATTGCCTTCATGATAGGTTCATAGGGCTCAATTTGGCCCAAATCATATTGTTGAATGCCCTAATTAACTAATTAGCTAAATTTGTGATGACATTAGGGCAAATTGAGCTCAAAAAAACATTTTGTTGTCACAAATAAGATCAATGAGCTTAACTTAGTCCCAATTGCATTCATTATTAGATTTTAAACCCTAATACCTAAACCCTAAACGCTAAGACTAAAGCCTTAAACCCTAAATCATAAACCCAAAACAAATTAGTTTAGCCCTAATTAACATCTTTTTAAAAAATGATTAGGTTGATAGAGCTCAATTTGGCCCAAATCACATAACTGCTTACCCCAATTTACTAATTAGCTCAATTTATGATGATATTGGGCCTAATTGAGCCAAAAATCACATTTTGTAGTTACAAATAGGTTAAACAAGCTCAAATGGCCCTAATTACTTTTGTGATTATACACTAAACCCTATACCCTAAGCCCTAAACCCTAAACTAATAGATTTAGCCCCAATAAATATTCTTTAGAGTAAGAATTAGGTGCACATGGCTCAATTTGGTCTAAATTACATCACTAATTGATGCAATCTATGATGACATTGGGGATAATTGATCCTCAAATCACATTTTGTAATCATAAATAGGTTTAAAGAGCTCAAATTATACCTAATTGCCTTTGTAATAGGTTCACAGGGCTCAGTTTAGCCCAAATCACATCATTGATTGCCTCAATTGACTAATTGGCTCATTATGTGATGACATTGGGGTAAATTGAGCCAAAATTACATTTTGTTATCACAAATAGGTTCAATGAGCTTAAATTGGTCCTAATTGCATTCACAATTGGACCTTAAATCATAAACCTTAAACCCTAAACAAATCAATTTAGCCCCAATTAACATCCTTTAGAGTAAAAATTAGGTTCACAAGGCTTAATTTGGCCCAAATCACATCATTGATTACCCCAATTAACTAATTGGCTCAATATGTGATGACATTGGGGCTAATTGAACCAAAAATCACATTTTATAGTCACAAATAGGTTCAACAATCTCAAATAGGCCCCAATTGCCTTCACAATTGGACCATATACCCTTAACCCTCAACCCTAATCCCTAATCCCTAAGCCCTAAACGCTAAAACAATCAGTTTAACCCTAATAAACATCCTTTAAAGTAAGAATTAGGTTCACCTAGTTTAATTTGGCCTAAATTGCATCACTGATTACTCCATTTAATTAATTGACTTAATCTATGATGGAACTGGGGCTGATTGAGCCCAAAATCACATTTTGTAGTCACAAATAGGATCAATGAGCTCAAATTATCCCCAATTACCTTTGTGATAGGTTTATAGGGTTTAATTTAGCTCAAATCATATCACTAATTTCTACAACAGACTAATTGGCTTAATTTCTGATAATATTGGGGAAAATTGAGCCCAAAATCACATTTTGTAGTCATAAATAGTTCAATGAGCTCAAATTGCCCTAGTTACATTTGTGATTGGACCTTATACCATAAAATATAAAGCCTAAACCCTAAGACCTAATCCCTAAACCCTAAACAAATCAATTTAGCCCCAACTAACGTCATTTAGATTAAGAATCAGGTTCACAGGGCTCAATTTAGCCCTTAATCACATTATTAATTGGCTCAATCTGTGAAGACATTTGGGCTAATTGAGCCCAAAATCACATTCTATAGTCAAAAATAGGATCAATGAGCTCAAATTATGCTCAATTACCTTCATTATTGGACCATATAACCTAAACCCTAGACCTTAAACCCTAAGCATGAAACCATAAACCTTAAAACCTAAACCCTAAATTGAAAACTCTAAACCCTAAAGCAATTGATTTAGATCCCAATTAACATCTTTTAGAGTAGTAATTAAGTTCACAAGGTTCAATTTGGTACAAATTACTTCATTGATTTCCCTAATTGACTAATTGGCTCAATATATGATGACATTAGGGTTAATCAAGCACAAAAACATATTTTATAGTCACAAATATGTTCAATGAGCTAAAATTATCCCCAATTACCTTCATGATCAGACCCTAAACCCTAAACCAAATATTTTAGCCCTAATTAGCATCCTTTTGAGTAAGAATTATGTTTATAGGGCCCAATTAGTCCCAAATCACATCACTTTATTACCCTAATTGACTAATTGACTCAATCTATGATGACACTAGGGCTAATTGAGCTCAAAATCACATTTTTTAGTCACAAATCTATTTAAATTGGTAAATGATACCAACATTATGGTTGGAATTAGGTTTACATTTTTTTGATGTGCAAAACTTCACTGATGACAACTAACTTTGACCAAGGTCATGCATGAACTTTGACAATGAAAAATAAATTATAATAAAATCAATAAGATGGCCAAAGACATGTCAATGTAATAGTAAACTATTTTGCATATGCGATTTTTCCTCATATGTTGTTCTTAGTTTGACATTTTAAACACATGCCTCAATTCTTAGGAATGGCTTGGATTCTCAAGTCTAAGGCATGGACCTGCAAACACACAACTGAATGTGTGTTTTTAACTAAAAACAATAAAATACAACTTTCACCATACTAAATACTATGAATTTTATCAAAAAAAAACCTAAAAATATGACTATAATATCAAGAACACTCTCCTTTTTCTACATATATACATTTCTTATATTTTTATTAATTTAAGGTTTTTATCTATATTAATTTGTAAGTGTGTTTTATAGTGATATATGACACAACTATACATGTTTATCTTTGTTTATGTATCTTTTGTTTCGTTGATTCAAACTAAAAAAAATTATAGGGTTACAAACTAAACCTAATTTTATACACATTAAAAAAATCAATATCTTTTGAGGTATTTGTAGACATTGAAAAACCACACACTATAGTTCTAAGTGTTTCTATGCAAAATTGCTTTCTACATTCAAAGAAGAAATAAGAAACTAAAAGAAATGGTCAAGGCTAGAAGTACCTGATAAAGTCATGCGCACCGAAATCAGACGTTGGAAGATTCTCCTCTTTGGATATGGAGGAATGACACCTGCGAAGAAAAGAGACTAAAACACGGAAGAACGTTAGTCAAAGATAGGGTGGGCTGTCAGGCGAATGCCCGATCCCGGAAGTACGAAGACTTCCTAGAAGGATATCAACCCACTGATTAAAAAAGCAAAATATTGGACGAAAGTAGATAATAAAAGATAAAATGACAGAAAATAAAATGCGTACCTGATATGCAGTACTGTTCTGCACAGTCGCCGGCGTCGGTCTCTGTGGTGCCGGCGTCGGTTAGGGAAGGTGCCGGCGTCGGTCGGGGTAGTGACCGGCGTCGGTAGGGGCAGGTTCTGGACGAGTTGCAGAAGGCCTGGGAGAGTCGGGACAGGGTTTAGACAGAGTCAAGATAAGGTTTAGACAGAGTCGGGACAGGGTCTGATAGAATCAAGATAAGGTCAGGGCAGGGTTTGGGCGAGGTAAGGCCGGGTTTGGACAGAGTCTGGGGGTTTTAGTCTGGACAGAGGTAGGGATGTAAACGAGAGATGCAGAACTTGGGTCTGTGGTTTGAAGATTCGGGATGACAGAAATAATAAACAAATAATAACCAAGAAGAAATAAAACAAACAGAGTAAATACTTACCTGCCAGAAGACGTGATGAAAGCCATAGTTGAAGTTGTCTGTGCAGTGCCGGATTGAAGCGAATGCAGATTGGTTGATGCCGGAGTTGGTTGATCGTGAGAGTGTTGATTGCCAGAGTCTGTGGATGTCGGAGTTCACAGGTCGATTGAATGATTGATCAGGTTGATTCGAAAAATGGTTGAATGGTTGGCAGAGGCTGATGAAGGCAAGGGACGGTTCGAGAGACGGTTCGACAACCGTTCGGGAAACTGAATGATAACTGATAACGGATAACAGTAAGGTGACCGACGTCGGCAGGATTGCCGACGTCAGCCAATAAGTGACCGATGTCGGTGACATCAGCCGGGTAAAGACCGTCGTCGACAGATGCACAATGGGGATAGAGTCTAGCTTTAGCTCTGTGCTCATTTTTACATGCTGTCAGGGTCAAGGTTGGTGGAACAAGTGATCGACAAGGGTTAAATAGGCGAAGAAGAATAAGACGGGGAATGACCAGGGGAGTCGACACGATTTCGGTGTCTACATTTGCCCCTTTTTGTCTTGTTGGTTGTTCTGGACGAACTGCAAGACAAAAATAGGAGTGATTGCCCTAGGTGAGGGATAAGGTTGATTTCATCTTGTTGGTTGTTCGAATGAACTGCAAGACAAAAATAGGAAGCGAAATGCCCCGAGTATGGATGAGGTATTCCCCCTCAAAGTAGGAGGCGAGGGAAGGGAACCGGGAATCGGGTGCTAATTTGACAAAGAGTGGATGAAAAAGGGGTGAGGGTGAACGCTGCAAAGGTCGTGATTGCGCGCATACCACTGCATGAGATGGTTAGGTCAAAGTGTCACAGGTCAAGGGTCGAGGAGTGCCAAAATTGAAATAACTGGGCCCCAGCATTTAGTCATCTACTGATCGGGTTATTCAATCTAAGCTGAAGCTCCAAATGGGTCGTCGCGTTCTAGGTATCTCGGGCTCAGGAAGTGCTCCTAGAAACATGAAAAAGTCACAAGTAGTGCGAATCAACCGGTTTACGATCCTATACTTGTGAGGGTCCAAAAAGGTCTGCGCACAATTCTGCTAACCAGTCATGAGGTAGCATACATGCAAAAACAACCAAGGCAACAGCGTCTTGGAAGTGGTCGAGGTCGGAGGAGATAGGTATGATCTCCAATGGTTGGTGGTCGATGGATGGATGGACGAAAGGATGCGGCTGAGCTAACCCCAGAAGACCCCATGTCAACTGAGTGCTACCTACATAGCCCTGGTGGAAGGGCCTCAGGCCAATGTAGTTCTCCCTAGAAGGGAGGGAGGGTCAAAGTGATAAAATAGGTCGTGGTCAAGGGCAAGGTTATGGTTAAAAGAAGGAAAGAAGGTTTGTCCATCAGAGAGACGAACAAACGAGAATGGTCGAGCTAACCCCAGACGACAGGCGTGTCATCTGAGTGCTGCCTACATAGCCCCGGTGGAAGGGCCTCAGACCAATGTAGTTCAGACAAAGGGTCCGAGTGGTAGACAGGTGGTTAAAATGGTCAATAGATTGGTCTTGGTTATGATGAAATGATGAGGAAAAAATATGTTGCAGCCTTTTCCAAATGGTGTATTCTGCAACATTGGTTGAGGGGTTTTTCATCCCTAGCAATATTCCATATTCATGATGGATGTATGCTAAAAATGAATTGAGGTTTATTTATGCGTCAGCAAGTATTGGTTTATGCTGAACTTAAATTGTGGCGGGTCGATAGTTTCTATGTGTATTGGTGTCCATAGAAACTAGGGTGAATAGGCTAGGTCATGTTGATGGTCTGAAAAGAGAGTTGAGCTGAGTCGATTGACAAGTGATGAAGGTGAATGTGACCAAAGTGTAGAAGAAGTGAAAAGCATATTGCTCTTTCATTGACAAGGACCAAAAAGATAGCATAGATAGGGGTTATGAGAACCAAGAGCCCCATTCATGCGTGACGTCGTTGACCATAGTTATGTTAGAGCGGTAATCGAATCACTTAGACATTAAAGTGAGCTCGAAGTCCCTTGAGCAGGTGATAGGAGGAGGAAAGAGGGTAACCCGTTTTAAGAGCAGAGATAACTATGCCCCTTTTTATAGGAGACCCTGAGACAACTATAAGTCAAGTCCATGACTCATTTTTTTTTTTTTTTTGGTGCAGACTGATCAATGCGGGAAGCCTGCATAGAGATGTCATTTGATTTAGTGGTCAGTTTGTGAAGCTGATCAATGCGAGAAGCTTCTAAAATAGTGTTGTTTATTGCCAGATTAGTCATAGCCATCCTTCGAGGGAGTGGTCTAATCTTTGTGTAATATAAGGGATTTTGAATAGCTGTCCTTCAAGGGAGCAGTCTATTAATTACAGCAATGATAGTACAGCTGTCCTTCGAGGGAGCAGTCTATTTTTTGATTTGATATTGATATAGTGACCATGGATATTGTGACATCTTGATTTGTTTTTATAGAAATGTGAGTCATGGACAAGATTATAGAAGGTCAAGGGCTCCCTTTTATTAGGACAAAGCATCCATACATCATAAAAGGGTTATAGAAATTGTTAAGAGGAATAGGGTTGAAAGGAAGTAGGATTTAAGGGGACGGGGATTGCTCAAGGGACGAGCTCAAGTTAAGTGTCAAGTGGATGAATACTCGACTATCAGTAGAACGGTCACAGATGCAACGCATTAAGAGGCTCAGGTTCTGGGCGTCCATCAAGAGAAGACAGACGATAAGTCCCTGATCCATACTTGTGCGTGATAATAAAAGGTCCGAGCCAATTAGGAGCAAACTTGCCTCGTTTACTTCGCTCCATATTGGTCACGTGTTGATTCTCTTTGAGGACGAGGTCTCCGATGTTGAAATCTCATTCTCACAGATTTTTGTCATAGGCGTGCTTGATGCAATGTTGATAGACATGGAGATGATTAAGGGCAGCAAGACGGCATTCGTCAAGTAACTCAAGTTGAGCTAAGCGATCTTGACGAAAGTCATCGTTGGAAAGGATATCATGTAGAGAAATGCGGAGAGACAGGATCTGTACTTCAAGAGGTAAGATAGCCTCTGTTCCGTACACGAGAGAAAAAGGGGTAGCACCCGTGGAGGTTCGAATGCTAGTGCGGTAAGCCCACAAAGCGAAGGGAATGTGAATGTGCCAATCCTTGCCTGTGTCACTGACCACTTTCATGAGAATTTTGGTGAGAATTTTGTTGGAAGCCTCGGCCTGCCCATTTGCTTGTGGGTAGTAAGGTGAAGAAAAACTGAGTTTGATGCCGAAGGAGTCGCATAGCTTTTGGACAGTTTTGTTTTTGAAGGACTTGCCGTTATCAGTGATGATTTTATGAGGGACACCGAAATGACAGATGATGTGGGTGTTGATGAAGTCGATGATCTTGTCGACTTTTGTGGAGATGAGAGGAATGGCTTCCACCCACTTGGTGAAATATTCAGTGGCTGTGATGATGGATTGATGACGAAGAGAGGAATGAGGGTTAATCTCACCGATGAGATCTAAACCCCACTGAGAAAAAGGCCAGAAATCCTGAGCGATTTGTAAGGCGTGACTGGGGAGATGGAGCAAGTTAGAGTGCTGCTGACACTTGATGCAACACCGAACATAGTCGCTACAGTCTTGATGAAGGGTAGGCCAATAATAGCCCAGACGAAGGATGCGCTTGGCAACCGAATTCCCACTGAAATGTCTACCACAAATCCCGTCGTGGACTTGATGAATGGTGTGAGATGCTTCAGTGGAGGTGAGACAGTGAAGAAGGAGGCCGTCGAAGCCTCGCTTATAGAGAAGACCCCCTAGCATGGTATAGCGAGCAGTACGCTTGATAAAAGCTCATCGTGCATTACTAGAGAGGTTGGGAGGAAGGACAGAGAGAGATAAGAAGTCCACAAGTTGCTTATACCAAGCATCTTGTGGGCTAGGGTCTATAGTGTTGACATGATGAATGTGAGGAGAGATATATGAAGGCAACGGCACATGACGCACCGTGACAAAAAGTCTGGATGCAGATGAGGAAGATGGGATATGGGAAGCAAGAGAAGCCATGGTGTCAGCAAACTTATTCGTGGATCAAGGAATAGTCTGCAGGAGGAAATGGTCGAAAGATGCGAGGAGAATGTCAGCATGGTTTTTGTACCTTTGCAAAATTTTGTTTTTACAGAGGTATGAATCGTTGACCTGATTGACGACGAGCTGTGAGTCGCCGAAGATGTTGATGGACTTGATGCTGAGAGAGAGGGCGGTCTGAAGTCCCAAAATTAAGGCCTCGTATTCGGCCATATTATTGGTACAATCAAAGTCGATTTTAAAAGACAAAGGCATGGGCTCCCCTTCGAGTGGGATGAGAATGACCCCAGCACCTCCACCTAGTTGACATTTAGATCTGTCAAAGAACATAGTCATCTGATAGGTGGTGTCGTCGGAGGAAAGCGCAGCGATAGACTCGTCAGGGAATTCACACTGCGAAGGTTGAGTGTTAGGAAGAGGGGCATCTACTAGTTGATCAGCGATGGTTTGCCCCTTGATAGATTTCTGCTGGATGAATTCGAGATCGAACTCAGCAAGCAGCATGAGCCACCGAGCCATACGTTGATTTTGATATGGCTTGGAGCGCATATACTTGAGAGGGTCGGTGTGGGTGATGACAAAAGTTTTATGACTGAGAAGATAGTGGCGAAGCTTAGTAGCAGCAAAGACTAACGCCAAACAGAGTTTCTCGATATGGGTATACCGAGTTTCATAGTCGACTAGTGTTTGGCTGATATAATAAACGGCTTGCTCAAGGTGATACTCGTCTCGATGCGCGATCATGGCACCTAACGAATGGTGAGTGGCTGAGATATAAAGGTAGAAGGGTTGGTCATCTTTAGGTGGAATGAGAACGGGTGGAGAGACCAGATAGCATTTTAAGGCTTTAAAAGCCTCTTGACAGTCCTTATCCCATGTAAAAATGACGTCCTTCTTAAGGAGATGATGAAAAGGTTGGCAGCAGTCAGAAAGCTGCGAGATGAAGCGACGAATGGACTGGAGCTTGCCTTGCAAACTGCGAAGCTGCTTGAGATTGGTCGTGGGAGGCATTTCGAGGATAGCGCGAATCTTGGCGGGATCTATCTCAATGCCACGGAAGGAAATGATGAAGCCGAGAAGCTTGCCAGAGAGGACCCCAAAGACACATTTCTTGGGGTTAAGACGGACATTATACTGAAGAAGATGAGAAAAGATGATTTTGAGAATGGTCAGATGGTCACGGTGAAGTTTAGACTTGCCGAGCAGGTCATCCACATAGTCCTCCATGATTTTGTGGAGGAGATTGTGGAAAATGTAGGTCATGGCACGCTGATAAGTGGTGCCTGCATTCTTCAAGCCGAAAGGCATGACTCGATAGCAGAAAGTCCCCCATGGGGTAATGAAAGTAGTCTTGTGCTGATCTTCCGGAGCAATCAGGATTTGATTGTATCCTAAAAACCCGTCCGTAAGAGATAGCATCTCATGGCCGGCCGTAAGATCAACAAGCTGGTCAATGTTAGGAAGAGGAAAGTCGTCTTTAGGATAGGCTAGATTAAGGTCGTGATAGTCTGTGCAGATCTGAATCCCCCCAGTTTCCTTGGTGACTGGGACGATGTTAGAGACCCACTGTGGATAATCGATGGGCTGGATGAAGGAGACAGAAAGGAGACGCTGAAGCTCCTCCTTGACAAGGAGGGCAATGCGAGGATGCATCTTTCAAAGCTTTTGCCTGACAGGCTTAGCCTCTAGTTTGGTGACAATGTTATGGGTAATGATGGTGGGGTCGATGCCAAGCATATCACTGTAAGTCCAGGCAAAGGCCTTGCTATGGTCAGAGAGGAACTGGGTATAGTCAAGCTGCTCCTGAACGTCTAAAGATTGGCCAATCTTTAAGACATGAGGAACATCAGAAGAAGGAAGGTTGATGTCAATGGTTGATTCATTTAACATAACCTGGGTCTCAGAAGGGAGGGAGCGCTGGATGAAAGAATCATCAGCACCCATGTAGGAAAGGATGGCGTCATCGTCAACGCAGTGAACAGTGTGAATGGTTGTCGACTCATCTTCGATCATGCTGGGAAGAATGAGAGGGAGAGACTTGGATACCCCATTGAGCTGATAAGTCAAGGGGTCCAGGCGGATGGTGTTTATGGAAAAAAAAAACTAGGAGGAATGGAAACCACTGACTCCGTAGGTGAAGGTGGCGAAATAGGCGAGTGTGGAGGAGATTGGTCAAGGATTGGTTTAGGACAAAGGTCTACAGGGTCTCGAGTGGGGTCATGATATCCCAGACCATACCATTTCTTGGCGTCGTCATCATTGAGCAGTTGGATAGGTTGATGGGAGCCCTGCTCATAGCGTCCGAAACCAAAACCCTTCCATGCACACCTGTAAAGGTAAGTATGTGCAAAGGCGGGGTTGCCAAGAAATGAAAAATCTGATGTGAAAGGTTGGGGTGAAGAAAGAGGATTACCATCAGTAGGAGCTTGATTAAGCCCCCCATAAATGAGGTTGGTGCGGAGGTGAGGGGGACCATAAGGTATGATCATCCCTATTCGATGGTCGTAGCTGGGGCTGTGATGAAGGCGTCCATACTCTTGCGGAGTTTGGAACATGTCTAAAGCCAGCAAGCGATACTCTCCCAATGAAAGTCTTTGGAAGACGTCTTCCATGGGATCTGTGGTCGTCGCTTGAAGGGGAGGTGTAAGGGCGACTACCTGCTGGGAACTGGTCGAAGCTTCTGCGGATGGAGGCGGTGCCGGGGTTGATGGCTTGATAGGAATGAGGACATCGTTTGGATGGTAGGTGGTGTTGCATGTTTTGAAGGGCGAAGGGTCAGCGGGAATGGTGTGGACTTGTCCGTCATGCTCAAACTTCACACAACGGTGCAGGGTGGAGGGGACACAGGCCATGGCGCGGATCCAGGGTCAGCCCAGCAAGATGTTGTATTGGAACTCTCCTTCGATGATGTAGAAGAGCTCCGGGACTGTGCGTGGACCAACGTGGATATGAAGGATGACAGTGCCAATGGTCGTGGCAGTAGTGTCATTAAAAGAGCGCAAGATCACGTCAGTTTTAGAGACGCAATTCTTGGGAAGAGCCAACTGATCAAAGGCATGGGTGGAGATGATGTTGATGCTAGCGCCCCCATCGATCATAACGTGTTTAATGCGCGTCCAATCGATATAGGCAGTGATGAAGAGGGCGGCGTCCTGATCTTTCGTGTTGGATGTGGGAATCTCAGAGTCGCTGAATGTTATGGAGGCAACAGGGGCTAAGGAGTGGACAAGGGCAGCAAGTGGTTGGGGGTCCTCGGGTTGGACCTCCGCTGCCTGCAGGGCTTGGATGAGGGCCTGACGATGTTGGGGTGAGGTTTGGATGAGATCGTAGAGGGACATCTTCACAGGCGTCTGGTGAAGCTGTTTCAACATGGAGTCGTGGATTGGTCCAGAAGAAGAAGAAGAAGAGGGTTGAGGCGCGCCAAGGATAGAAACCTTAGGCTTAGGCGGTTGAGGTGGATTGACAAAAGGGTAGGTCCAAGGAATGGCGGCTTTTTCTTTCACCTTGTCCTTTTGTGACCTAGTGGCGATGTGAATGGCATTGATTTCAAAGATGGGAGGTGAAGGTGATGAAGGGGTTGTAACAGGTTGATGAGATGTGGATGGGTTTGAAGAGGTTGAAAGGTTATGAGAAGGAGTCAGGGGTCGGTCGAAAGTGTCCTCAAAGAGAAGAGTGTCTTTCTCCAGATAACGGCGAATGACAGCCTTGAGGGCACAGCAAGTCTCGGTGTCATGTCCTGGTGTACGATGATATAAACAAATCTTTGTGTCGTCGAACCAGGAGGGTTTAGACCCGAGAGGTTGAAAGGGCTTGATGGGTGGAAGAGTTATGCTAGAAGTTTGCAAAAGTCGTTGCAAGATCAAAGAGTATGAGCCCACTAAAGGGTCCGTGCTCATCAATGTATGCGATGTCGGTGACTTTTGCTTGGGCGAAGTTGGAGGGGGTTTTCATACCACCTTCTGGGTTGATGGTGCAATGACAGGCGGAGACGGTACACTCTTCATGAGAGGTATCGCCCTTTTGGAAGAGGGTAGGCTAGCGGTAGGTAAAGGAAGCAAAGGAGGCAACCGGTTTTGGTTAGAGGTTGAAGCGGGAAGGACTCTGGTTAAGGTTGAAGGATGCGGGCCCAAAATAGAAGGCAATGGTGATGGAAGAGGAGGCATTCACCTCTGTAGTTTGGCAGTCTTTTGTGATTTAGGTTGAAGACTACTATTAGTTGAAGTTTGGGTTAAGTCCACCTTCACTTGTGGATGAGTGAGGTTGGAGACGGGGCGAACGCCAAGTGTTTTGATAGGTTTAGGCAGAGTAGATGAGGGTTTTGGTTTTGATGAAGTTGATGAAGATGCAGACGGTTTGGAAGTGGAGATCGGATTTTTGTTGATAGTCTTAGGAGGTTCTACCATGGGAGGATTAGCAGCATGAGATGAAAGGGCCCGGGCTTGTTGAAGAGCTGTGAGACGGTCCCACAATCCCTTATGTTCCACTTTCCTAGAAGGGAGAAGTTTGAGTTTCTCCACTAGTCAGGAAAATGGCTGAGAAGATGCGGGATGAGGTTTAGGCTCTTGAGAAGACGTCGACGGTTGTGGGACTGAAGGTGAGACGGGTGTAGTAGTCTCGGGCCCAAAGCATGGTGAAGTTGTGACAGGTTCATGTTTGGTTGGAGACGAAGGAGAGATGGGTTCTTCCCTGGGTGGAGAAGAAACTGGTGAATGAAGCTCCTCGAGCGGGTAAAGGGCAGGGATGATAGTGCCCTCCACTTGTGGTCGAGGAGTAGGAAAGGTTGGGTCCTCCATGGGCAGCAAGAAGGAAGATGGTGAACTGGCGGTGCTGGTAAGGTCGAGGCGTCCTCCAAAATGAGAGAAGTTGAGGGAGAACTAGCCGGAGAAAGAGGTTCGTCCACATGTGATGGACTGATGGATGAACCCACCTCTTGGGGTTGGTTAGAAATGAGGGGCGAGACCGTATTGACTATTCGAATATTATGTTCATGGGTATTGTCAGTCAAGGTCTGGACGTTGTTTTGGGTTGGTGGATGATTGGGGAATGGTTGTTTGAAGATATCGATACCCTGATTAGGAGGGGTGTTAGGATTGTCGAGGATGAGGTCACCCTTTTCTAACATGTCTTGGACTATGTTTTTAAGGGTTTTACAGTTGCCCGTGTCATGACCTTTAACACGGTGGTAGTGGCAGAAGTCATTTTCCCTATACCACGCAGGGATGGCGCGTGAGGGATCAAATTGTGGTGGAGGTCAGATCTGAGGGAGATTGATGGCCCCTTGTTTGACGAGTTTTTCCAGCACAGACGCGTATGATTCTCCAAGTGGAGTAAACTGTCGCTGTATGTATCTCTGCTGAAATTGGCGAGTGGCGCTCATAGACGTGGATGGTTCAGGTTGATTAGTTGAAGGCGAAGAGGAAGAAGATCTAACAACCACAGCATTTGCTGAAGCTTTAGATTTAGGATTGGACGAGGAGGGCTTAGAAGAAGGGTCATTGGTTTTGGAGTTGGGATTCTTACTCCGCAACTTGACTTTATTCTCCTCGACAGCACGTAACTCAAGTTTACGAGCCATCGTGAAGGCTTCGTCAAAAGTGCGGAAGGTTTGAACCCTCAAGGTAAAAGAAATATGTCTAGCGCAGGCTTGAGAGAAAAGTTCAATAAGCTCAGGCTGAGGTAAGGAAAATGAAAGTTGATTGATAAGGCTCCTCCACCGAGCGACGAAATCAGTAATAGATTCATCCTCGAACTGGCGAATAGAATAGAGGTCTGTGATAGAGACCTTCTTGGTGATATTGATGGAGAAATGATCGAGGAAGAGCTGGGCTAGCTGAGTGAATGTGAAGATGGAATGGCTGGGAAGAGAGCTGTACCAGTCAAGTGCAGCACCCGAGAGAGACATGGGAAACGTGCGTAAGAGCAACGCATCGTCGTGGGCGATAAGGTAACAGGCATGTCTGAATGCCCGTAAATGTTGTTGTGGGTCTTCCTTGCTCTGGAAACGAGAAAGCTTAGGAAGTTCCCACTGGCTGGGATATGGTCTGATAGGGACATAAGGATGGATGGGCTCGTTATAGATTTGTTCGTACGAGAGAGTGTTGCGTGAGCCGGTAACGGAGGTCTCTAGGTTGGACATTTTATCCATCAACATCTTGATAATATCTACTGACGGATTGGTGGGTGGAGCGCCTCCTAGATTGTAAGGCGCTTGAAAGAGGCTGGAAGAGGTATACGACATAGTCGGTTGTACCAATAAGGGCGCAACGTACGGATGACTAGTCGTAGGGACAGAAGAAGTGACTAAGGATGGTTGGATGGAAGGCATGGCTAGGTTTGATGTTGTCATGGGAGGTTGGTTAGAGGTAACATGGGCCAATGGATGGGTAGCCACCCTAGTGTTGATAGGAGTAAGGGTGGGCGGAATAGAGACGACCAGGTTTTGAAAGGGGGTAGAAAGTGGTTGAGTGGACTGAGATTGATTGGGGGCCGAAACCCCAGTGAAAGTGGGCCCAACGATGGAAGGAGAGGCCACACTTGGATGGTTGGTGAAAGGTTGGTCATTGGTTGAGGCAACAGCCTGGGTGTCTAAGGGTTGGACTACGGACACCGTTGATACGGCTGTAGTCTCGAGGAAAGAGGTCGGCATTCCATAAATTGGATTGCCAAAGGGGTCTCGCATTCGGCTATTCATGAGATAGTGTTGCAAGGCTTTGGTATTGAGGTCCAAGAATCGTGCGAAATCTTGGTCCCCTTCTGGAATAATAGGCGTTTGGGTCGGAGATGGTCTGGTAGGAGTTCTTTCAGTTTTCGAGTTGAACTCCATTATAGGGTTGGTTGTAGGCGGGGTAGATGGAAGAGGATGATGCCTCGCGTGATCGGCTAGAGCCTTGGCTTGGCTACGAGTCAGAACCATTCAAGGCAAGGAAGAACGTCCTCACAAGCTCAAACAAGCAGATAAGAACCAAAAAGATGAAGACACAAGCAGATCCTAAAACCCTAGAAGTAAATTATTAGGATTATATTGGCTTATGCCTTAGAATATGTGTAGAGGAAGATTGGCTTTGTGAGTCGGGTCCTAGAAGAAGCAGTCTATGGATGGTTTCGGGTTTTGTTATGGTGCTCAAGAAATCTGTGTTAGCTTCCGTACAGGCCTGGTGCTAAGGAGCAAGCTCCCCTCACTTCACGATTCCAGTGGTTAGCTGGTTTCACTTAGCCAAAATATACTTCCACTAGAGTTTATCCTCCGCCAGAGAACGGAGTGGGCTTCCCCCTTGGTGATGAAATCCAAGTAGGGTCACCGGGACGGGTAAGGTATCCACTGGGGGATGAAATCCCAGTCGGGCCTTGTCTCAGGTAAGTTAAAATGTTTGTTTTGTGCAGGTGGTTTGGTCGTGTAACATCAAGTGATCTAGATTAATTCAATATGCGGTTTAATTACTATGTGTGGTCTAAAAGATGCAGGCAAACAGAAATGAATGCAAAGTGTTTTAATGCCCAAGTCGAAATGTTTGTTCGTATGAAAATGAATGGAGAAAGAGTCGAAGAATATGAGTTTTAGCTAGTCTAGAAGTGCAAGAAAGAAAGAAATGTTCGTTTTAGTCCTGCTTATGATGTCATTTAAGAAGAGACGAAAGGAGGCGAAAAGGAAGGAACCTAATGCACCTATATGAACAAAAGAAAGAAAGAAATAACCCAAGGAGGACCTAGGGTCCCACCGGGCGTGCCAGAATGTTTCTATGCAAAATTGCTTTCTACATTCAAAGAATAAATAAGAAACTAAAAGAAATGGTCAAGGCTAGAAGTACCTGATAAAGTCGTGCGCATCGAAATCAGACGTTGGAAGATTATCCTCTTTGGCTGTGGAGGAATGACACTTGCGAAGAAAAGAGACTAAAACACGGAAGAACGTTAGTCAAAGATAGGGTGGGCTGTCAGGCGAACGCCCGATCCCGGAAGTACGAAGACTTCCTAGAAGGATATCAACCCACTGATTAAAAAAGCAGAATATTGGACGAAAGTAGATAATAAAAGATAAAATGACAGAAATAAATGATAGAAAATAAAATGCGTACCTGATATGCTGCACTATTTTGCACAGTCACAGGCATCGGTCTCTGTGGTGCCGGCGTCGGTTAGGGAAGGTGCCGATGTCGGTTGAGGTGCCGTCGTCGGTCAGGGTAGTGACTGGCGTCGGTAGGGGCAGGTTCTGGATGAGTTGCAGAAGGCCTAGGAGAGTCGGGACAGGGTTTAGACAGAGTCAAGATAAGGTTTAGACAGAGTCAGGACAGGGTCTGATAGAATCAAGATAAGGTCAGGGCAGGGTTTGGGCGAGGTAAGGCCGGGTTTGGACAGAGTCTGGGGGTTTTAGTCTGGACAGAGGCAGGGATGTAAATGAGAGATGCAGAACTTGGGTCTGTGGTTTGAAGATTTGGGATGACAGAAATAATAAACAAATAATAACCAAGAAGAAATAAAACAAACAGAGTAAATACTTACCTGCCAGAAGACGTGATGAAAGCCATAGTTGAAGTTGTCTGTGCAGTGCCGGATTGAAGCGAATGCAAATTGGTTGATGCCGGAGTTGGTTGATCGCAAGAGTGTTGATTGTCAGAGTCTGTGGATGTCGGAGTTTGCAGGTCGATTGAATGATTGATCGGGTTGATTCAAAAAATGGTTGAATGGTTGGCAGAGGCTGATGAAGGCAAGGGACGGTTCGAGAGATGGTTCGACAACCGTTCGGGAAACCGAATGATAACTGATAACGGATAACGGTAAGGTGACCGACGTCGGTAGGATTACCGACGTCGGCCGATAAGTGACCGACGTCGGCGACATCAGCTGGGTAAAGACCGTCGTCGGCAGATGCACAATGGGGATAGAGTCTAGCTTTAGCTCTGTGCTCATTTTTACATGCTGCCAGGGTCAAGGTTGGTGGAACAAGTGATCGACAAGGGTTAAATAGGCGAAGAAGAATAAGACGGGGAATGACCAGGGGAGTCGACACGATTTTGGTGTCTACACTAAGTGTCAAAACACCCCTAGACCACCTCAGGACCCCCTTGGGCCCAACCTTGACCTTTTGATCGATAACCAAACCTATCTCTAGTCAACTTGACTTATTTGTTGAACCCACCTTTTTAACCCAAATTGACCTTAACCCTCGACCACCTATGGTCACCCTAACCATCGACGATCACCCTCACCACTGATGGTCAAGTTCTACCATCTGAACCACTAACACTAACTTCAACTCTACCTTGATTTTTTATAATTAGCTCATCTAATTCATATGTGAGTCAATGCATGTACGAGTTATATCTAGATAATGAGTTGGACCTCTTGTTAACATATTATTGCACCTCTCCTTCCTTCCTATAAGAAGAGAGGGGTAGGTTGTGAAAAGGGATCCCACAACTATCAAGAGATTTTGTATCCAAATATCTTTTTATAGGTGTTCATCCAATGATCTAGCCATTATTATAGAGAGCCAAAATTCTACCATCCATTGGCTAATAGCCGAGTACCATTATGCTACAGGAATTGCTCCAAGCTCCACCACCTCAACCATTCATCTGATCAACCACCAGCAAGCTAAGCATATATTTTTAATTATCCAGTCACTTTGTTTGTATTTTACAATCAACCCAACCCAAGCCAACCTCTTATAATCACATTTTATAACCCCATCCAAATAGACTTTTATTACCCAGGCCCAACCCATAGTAACCATCAATGGTCATCCTGACCATCGATGGTATACCCTAACTGTTAATGGTTATCTCAACTATCGATGGTTACCCTAACTATCGATGGTCACCTAAACCATCAATGGTCACCGTGGCATAAAATAACAACAATTTATTTTACCCTGTCAACCCCCAACCAAATACCACTTTCAAAATCCCTACCTGTTTACAGAACCCCAACCTATTTTATAAACCATACCTAACCTATTTATCATTAGTATTAACCCATATGTTATTATAGTTGGTCAATTTCATCTATTCTCCTATCAATCACTTCTTTTATTTGATTTTAGTATCTTTTGTTGTTTATGCAAGTACTTTATCTTTCAGAACTTGATTGTTTAAAGTGTGGATTGACAGCCCCTAAGGAAGCTCATGCTTCTTGGATCTAGCTTGCTAGGCAATCCACCCTATTATATAACTAATCAAACCATTTCTTTGAGTGTTTTATTATATGCAGGTCATTCCTCCCAAGCTAAAGAGGAGTATCTACATTTGTCTGGATCAAAGCGTGCACAACCAAATAAGTTTTTCTACCATACCCATATCTAGTTTTTTTCTTTTTCCTTTATTGGAATATAAGTTTAAATTATCTGAAACATTTTGGCACACTCGATGGGACCCTTGAGTCTTTACTTTGGTTTCTTTTTGTTGCATTTACATGTCTTCTCCCTATTGTGTGCTCATAAACAAAATTAAAATTTCTTTCGGGTTTAAAATCAATTGTATATATTGGTTTCTTGTAATTTTAGCTCACTTAGTTAAATTAAAGTAAAGTAATTCGATCATAGCATCACTTGTATCACACACACACAAACCAAACCACATACATTAATCAAAATAACTTGATATAAGTCCTAGCTGGGATTTCATCACCTAGTGGTCACCTTACCCTTTCCCGGTGATCCTACTTAGAGTTCATTACCAAGGGGAGAACCAACTTAGCTCTCTAATTGGGTATAAAATCTATAAATAGGTATATACTAGATAAACACCCAACACACTTATCATTATGGTGTGTGAAGTGAGGGGATAGGCTCCAATACCAAGCTACATATTGATTTCCAATACAAATCCCTTTTGAGAACCTAAACAACTTGAAAACATCCATAGCCTTATTTTCTAGTACCTATTATATCAACACAAGTGGAGTCACACAATTTCTTACAAAGCCTAAGGCATAAGCCAGAAGAGAGACTAAAAAGAACTTTAGGACTTAACATACTTTTTAGTGTGTGTTTGATTTCCTTGTTCATTTCTTATCTTCTCTCTGTTTGAGTGGTGAGATTGTTTTTGTATCCTCTCTCCCTTATCTTGCATGGTTCTAACTCACCATTAGTGAAAGAACCTAACAGAACAAAACCCATCACTAAACTAATCAACCTCTTATACCTCCTCATCCATAGAGAACATATCTAAACTAGAAAAGTCTCCTCATTATTTAGGAAGTCCATCTCTCCCTCAGGTAGTTCCCAAAGGAGATATAAATTTTTCCACTTTCTTAGATAACAATCATTTAGCCCTTCAACATTATCTCAACACCATGCCTCACCATACCCCTACTTCGGTTCCACTTGTGGACCCACTTTATGGAATGCCTTATCACCTTATGGGAAACACTTATATTGCCATAATAACCACCCAACCATTAACTACCCAAGCAACTTTATCTACTAATAATCCCTTTCATACTACTATGGAAAACCAACCTACCTAACCTACCAACACCTTGCTCCTTCCACCCCCACCAACAACTCCTCTACCCTAGGAACAACCAAACCATTAACCAATTATACTCCACTCACCATGGGATTACCTACTACTATCATTACCAACCTTCTTTCATCTACCCCCAATCCATTAGTCACTACTTCACTTCAAAATCTTGTGGTGTATATACCTTTTACCTTACCACCAATCAGTACAAAGGTCATCACCTTTCCTTTGGTTACAAACCCAACCATAAATCCTACCCAACCCACCTTAACCTCTCAATAGGTGCCCATCAAACCTAACCTGGGTTACATCCCTAACCCACAAGGGCATGTAACTCTACCCACTACCCAACCACCTACATCCACCTACCCCTATATGGCATCCACCCAACCACCTATGTCCACATATCAATATATGATATCTCCTCAACCTCATACCAATTATATCACTTAACCACAACAACAATATCTACCTTACAACCTTTTAGGTGCATAACCCCAAACAAATCTAATGAAAATTCTAATGGATAAAATAACCACTCTAGAGTCATCCATTTCTAGGGCTCACAACATTTTATCATATGACTAAATCTACAATGAGCCCATTCACCCATGTATCAC
Source organism: Torreya grandis (assembly GCA_037957365.1). NCBI lineage: Eukaryota > Viridiplantae > Streptophyta > Pinopsida > Cupressales > Taxaceae > Torreya > Torreya grandis. The sequence continues at coordinate 519,681 of JARHVA010000693.1, read as the reverse complement.
TATCATACCATATCCTTGTTAGTGGGAACTTCTCAATTTTTATAAATTTCAAAGTAAGAAGGACCCCCAAAAATGCCTTAGGGCATTTAAGCATTCATGTTAGTTTATTACCTACAATGATGCTCTCCTTTTTTGTACCTTCCCCATATCCCTGTCTGATCCAAAACTAGATTGGTTTAGTGCCATCACAAAACACTCTTTCTTCTCCTTCACCTAGCTAGCCCAAAATTTCTTGGATCACTTTTCAATAAACATCTCTAAGAAAGTTTCTATTACTGACCTTTACTTTATCTAAAATTTTGATGATGAATCTATTGTTGATTTTGTAACCTATTGGAGAAGTTTAATCAATTAACTTTATTTCTCCCTACCCCAACCTGAGCTAATATAACTTTTTGCTTAGGTATGTGCCAAGCACATATATTCTACATTTCATGTTTATATCTTTATAACCTTTAAAGAAGATTTTGCCATGGTACATAAGCTAGAAAATAGAGCCATCAATGAATGAACGTTAAAGTTGAAAAATAAAAACTCTACCTTCAAATCCAATGAGGCCTCTTCCTCTAAACTAGACAACCAAACCAACACCAATGACAATATCAAGGGAACAATGAATATTATCATCCTTAAGACCTCTTCTCCACCATTTGTCTCTCAACCAAACTCTTCTAACTCTTGAATTCAAAGCATGAGGAACCAAAACCAAAACAATTAGAAGCAATTTACTCTACTTGGGGAATCTTGTGCTTTAGTCTTGTAGAAGCTTTTGAAAGCTAATATGATATAGTTTCCTCCCATTTAAACCCCCTCAATAATTTTATTTTTATCATCTTGCACCTGGTTGGTACAATGAGAATGACCTATGTGCTTTCCATTGAGTAGTTGGGCATGACATTAGTAGGTGTAATACCTTCAAAAACATTATCCAAACCCTCATTGATAAGGGGGAGCTTGTGTTTGGACAACACCAATGGCCCTTCAAACCAAGCCCTTTAAATTTTTAGACAACCTTTTCCCAATCATGCACCTACCAAAAATGAGAGCAACAAATCTGAGTCTTCTCATGACACCCATACCATCAATATGGTTCTTGACACACTCATTGTTGAAGAACCTACCACCTAATCTACCAATTCTTTGCCCTCTCCATTTATTGAGATAGTGGATATACCTTCTCTTCCTTTGGAGACCCAAACCATGGAAGTAAACTTTTCACCTCCTCTAATTATTGAGGTAGTAGAGTCATCAACCCCTCTAATTGACATACTAGATCAAACAACCATCACCACTTTACCTCCCCCCTCAACTACCAAGTAATTTACTTCCCCTTTGAAGATAATTCCCAAAGAATAAACCACCATAGTTGCACCTCCCATAGAGTAACCACCCATTCACACATTTCATCCTTTGATTAATGAAAAATCTAAGGTCACCGATCCCCTTTCTCAACCTATGGGTTTATCTTTCGAGTCCACTGCCTAGGAAACAAGACCAGTCTATAAACCGTTCTCTAGACTATTTCAAAAATTAGAATATGTCTCCAAACCTGACATGGATCAATCCACATTTTGTAAATAATTGGGACTCCCTTACATCACCAAATAGGAACCTCCAACCACATATTTGATGGACCAACCCACCACTTGTATTATCCAACATGTTATCATATCAACTGAACCAATAAAAACCTCTACCAACCTAATCATTTCTCAACCATCCAAAGTAACCAAATCCCAAATAACCAAATCATCCTCTATTACTTCAACCAAACCAACCAAAAACCTTGGTTTCTTTCCTACATAGAGCCTTAATCATCCATCCTTGAAACTAGAACTAACCTCACCAAACCCACCAACCAAGCACCAAACCAAATCAACCAAATAGGTAAAGCCACCAAAAGACGAGAAGGATAGAGTCCCACCTCCCTCAATATTTCCCTCTATTTTTGGGCCTCATCCCTCTACTTTGATTAGGAATCTAACTATCTCAACCAAAACTTGACCACCACTTTTGGTTATACCATCACTCTTGTTTTCTAACACACCCATCTTCACCTGAGCCATCAATAACCAAACTAGCTACCTTGACATCTTCTACCTCCAACTTATCGACTTCCTTACCTACACCAAAATCATTAATTAAGAACACCACCTTACCCAAAACCTCTACCACCAACATTGTTTCCAAAATGACTTCCATCTCAACCACCAAGGCCAAAACCTCTAGACTCTCACCACATTTAGCTGAGTCTTACTCAACTATTTTCCAAAAATTATTTTAAGCTTCTTGATTGACCTTACCTCCTCTCAAATCATTTGACCCTCTTGGTCTAAAACCAGTCTGATATAATGACCACCAAGTATGTTCCTATCATAGGACACTTGGGCATGACACAGAGAATTGCAAAGCTCTCCAAACCATAATCAATCGGCTCTATGATGAGTATGATCTATTATCAAATGAATCTACCATGAGCCCATTACCAATCCAAAAAAAATAAATAATACCCAACACCTACCTACTCCCCCACTCTCACCTTAGAGTGATATGGAACAAACCAATCTCCTACCCCAACTCTTACCTCTATCCATACTATCCATGTGGTCACATGATCACATACTCAGTAAAAGGATAAGGGGAAGGAAAAAGTGTCCATCCCATGGACATACCCATCCTCCACCTCCCAATTAAGTCAAATTCAAGCATCTTCACCTTCTACCAAACCCAAGGAATCTATCTTAGGTACCTCTCAATCTAACCCCTTCGAATCAATCAGAAGAATGGTTCTCAAAAAACTTTACCAAACCCCAACAAAGATGAACCTATATGAATTGATTTCTATCTCACCTCACCATCACCAAGTAATGATAGAGGCATTTCAGTTAATTGAGGTCCAACTTGAAGACCCTCAACCTCTGGCAGCCTTTGTCAGTGCTCTCCAAAGTTCCAACCTTGTCAAGTTCAAGGATTCAAAAATACCTACTATCCACCTTAATGACCTAGGTCCCCCTCTTTTCATCACTACCTACATCAACCAAACCCACATTAAATGGATTATGATTGATGGGGGAGCCAATATTAATATCATCTTGTAATATCCCTTCGAATATCAAAACAAAGCTCTGAATTGCTTATCTGAATTTCTACAAAAATATCTTCAAATAGATAAATAAATCACAGTATAAACTCTTATTTATTTTCTCATAAGCTTACAATAGAGATCCTCTATCAAGTATACAAAGAATATTGAAAGTACGGCCTGAATAGCCTGAATATTCCGCAAACTGGGAAAGATTTCTGAATCTGGTTCGTCTCGGCCTGCTGTGTAAAAAAAACACAATCGCCGACGTCGGTTATACTGCCATCGTCGGTCAATCTGTAGTCGTTATCTTGCCGATGTCGGTAGTATGTCAACCGATGTCGGTCCCTGTAAGTACCTATTCACCGATGTCGATACCTGTACTTTCCATTGATGCGTATGGATTTTCACAGATTTGTATGGAATTCGTACGGCCGCTGATATAACACAACCTGTATGCTTGATCCTGATCTGTAGAATTATGGGCTAATACAAAAGATCTATATCTGGATAATTCTTGAATCAAAACCCAAAAATAATGAAAATACCTGTAAACCCTTGTGATAGCTTCTGAGTGAAGTTATCTCTCAAATACCTGTAATACTATGATAACTTCTGGGTGAAGTTATCTCTCAATTTGGCAATAGATCGGCTGATCTTTCACAACCTCTGAATCGCACACAATGAAGAGTTGACGTTCTTCAATGCAATTGGAATCTTGGAACCCTTGGCTCAGTCTTCACAGAAGAATTTCTTAACAAGAATCAATATCAATAATAGTCATGAATACAAACTCTCTCTCATGAGAGATTCTTATACACCTCCAAAGGTGTGCTTGCTAAAATTAGATTCCCTTAAATTAGACTGGGGCTTCCTTAATTTAGAACTAGGGTCTTAAAATTAGACCAATTCTTAAATTAGAATGAGGATCCTAAAATTAGACCCAATAATAAATAATAATTAATAATTAATAATTAATAATTAATTAAAATTGGACCAAATAATTAATATTTGATTAAATCAATCAAATATTAATATCTCCTTTAATTCATGTCCGAAAGAGCCCAAATGAAAGCCAACCCATCTCCATCAAGACCCTCTATCCATCCCATCAGCCTACGAGGGTCGCATAATAGGCTAATCCTTCGCTCGGAAAGATGTCAACTAGAAGGGGACATGATAGTCCGCCCCTCCTGAAATTGCTTGTCCTCAAGCAATCTCAACTCTGGATGCTGTAGAATATCTTCGCTTTCCCATGTCACATCCTCAACTGGCAAATCTTTCCACTTTACCAAATATTCCCTGATAGTCCTCCGACGCAACTGTCTCTCTCTAGATTCCAAGATGGACTCAGGTACTAAAATCAACTTTCCCTCATCATCTAAGGGAGGTAAAACTTTAGAAGGTATCACACGGTGTCCTAACGCCTTTTGAGGCGTGATACATGAAAGACATTGTGTACCTTGCTCTCTGTCGAAAGCTCTAGCTCATAAGCCATCTTTCCAACACATCTCAGGATCTGGAAAGGACCGTAGTAACATGGCTTAAGCTTCTCTGCCCCACTCTTCTTAAGAGTAGACTGTCGGTAAGGCTGCAGCATAAGATAGACCATGTCACCCACCTCAAAAGATCTCTCAGTCCTCCGTTGATCTGCATACTACTTCTGTTGATTCTGCGCCTTAGCAATATTCTCCTTGAGAGTCCTCATAATATCCTGACTCTCCTGCAATAGGTCCCCAGCACTCGGCACTCTACTATCGCTCAGTAGCAAATCTAGAAAACTCAGTGCCTCATACCCGTACAATGCCATAAAAGGAGACATCTTGATGGTCATGTGGAAAGTTGTATTATAGCAATACTTGCACAGATGAATCCACTTGACCCAAGCTTTTTGCTGCCCTGCAATGTAGTTCCTGAGGTAGCCCTCCACCCATTTGTTCACTATCTCTGTCTGTCCATCAGTCTGCGGGTGGTAGCTGGTGCAAGGTGTAAGCTCGGTCCCACAAAGTCAAAACACCTCCTGCCAGAAGTGACTCAGGAACCAACTATCCATGTCGCTCACTATGCTCCGAGGTAATCCATGCAGTCGGAATACCTCTCGAAAGAAAACCTCTGCTACCTATGTAGCTGTATGTGTGGTGGTAATCGGGAAGAAGTGGGCATACTTCGTTAACCGATCCACAACTACATATATGCAATCTCGTCCTTGGGCTTTAGGCAAGCCCGTAATGAAATCCATCGACAAACACTCCCACTTCATGTCAGGAATTGGAAGTGGCCGCAACAATCTTGCTGGGTACGTGTTCTCCTGCTTGTTTTGCTAACAAACAGGGCACTCACGCACATACTGAAGAACATCTGCTTTGAGGCCTTTCCATGTGAATCTCTCCCTAATCTGTCTGTAAGTCTTAAAATATCTGGACGTCCTACAGTAGGTATATCATGAAAAGCTCGCATGATAATGTTCTTCATCGACGATCCTGGGATCAAATAAACCCTGTTCTTGTAAATGATCAAGTCATCCACAAGAGTATATCTGGTGTCAACCATCGATCCCTCAACAATGCTAGATGCCCATGTATCCTTGGCATACTCTGCCACAATCATATGTTGCCAATCCTCTGTAATGTGGACCATGGTACTCAAATACGGCCTGCGTGAAAGAGCATTGGCCACAACATTCTGGGTGCCCTTGATGAAAGAGATGTCAAAGTCATATGCCTGTATTTTACTCACCCAATTCTGCTGATGATCATTGAGGTCTCGCTACCCCAAGAAATGTCTCAAACTGTTGTGGTCCATTTTGATGCAAAATTTGCTGCCCACTAGATATTGCCTAAATTTTGCCAAGGCATGCATGATAGCAAACATCTCCTTATCATAAATGTTGTATAGTCTCTCTGGTCCTCTGAGCTTATGACTCTCATATACTATGGGGTGCTTGTCCTGCATAAACACCACTCCAATGCCCTCGCCTGAAGCATCGCACTGAAGCTCGAACGACTTCAAAAAATCAGGTAGTGCCAGAACTGGGCACGTAGTCATCAACTCCTTAAACCTTTCGAAACACTCCTGTGCTTCATGTGTCCAACAAAAAGCACCCTTTTTAGTCAAATATGTCATAGGAGCTGCATGTCATGAATAACCATTCACGAACCTCTGGTAAAATCCACACAAACCTAGAAATCCCCTTAGCTGTGTTAGGTTTGCTGGAATAGGCCAATCTATGATGGCGCGGATCTTCTCAGGATCCATCCACACTCCCCTTATACTGATAATATGACCCAAGTATAACAATTCAGTCATCCCCAAATCACATTTGGACTCCTTGGCATACAAGGATTCCCTCTCCAAGATGCTGAGTACAGTCTCCAGATGAGCCAAATGCTCCTGCTAAGTCCTACTGTATATAAGAATGTCATAAAAAAAAACAAGTACAAACCTCCTCAGCAGTGAATGGAAGACTTTATTCATGGTGGACTGAAATGTTGCTAGTCGCATTAGTGAACCTGAATGGCATCACTATAAACTCGTAGTGTCCACTATGGAAACGGAAAGCTGTCTTCTCCACATCCTGCTCATGAACTCTGATCTGATGGTAGCCTGATCTTAAGTCTATCTTCATGAAGTAATGTGCACCATGGAGCTCGTCAATAAGCTCATCAATACGTGGTATAGGATACCTATTCTTAATGGTCCTCTTATTCAGGGCTCTGTAGTCAATGCACATTCATAGGGTACCATCCTTCTTCTTCACTAGAACAACTGAAGAAGCAAATGGTGATTTGCTTGGCCGAATATGACCCATAGCCAGTAACTCCTTAATTGTTTTTTTGATCTCATCCTTCAACCACTTAGGATGTCGATAAGGAGTAATCATAATGGGATTAGCCCCCTCCTCAAGCTCAATAATATGCTCAATGCCCCTGTCTAGAGGTCTCCCTGGTGGAATGTCACTGAATACCTTATCATGCTTGACTCTCAACTGGTGAATGTCCGGATGGTACTCGGTCTTCTGTTGTCCCTCCTGCATTGGTTCCAATGTGCACTCGGCAGCCCATTCTACCATATCATGTCGCATGAGCCTCTCCATCCGATGTAGAGAAATGGTTTTGATGTTGCCGTCCCGTATCGCTTTAAGAATGTGAGTCTTCCCATCCACATCAAAACGGATCTCCATATCCTTAAGACTAAGAGTGACTACCTCAAGGGAATGAAGCCACTTCATGCCCAAAACCAAATCTATATCCCCCATGTTGACCACATAATAATCAGCCTTGAACTCATAGTTGTTCAAGTGCAATGGGAGATCTCTGATCATCCGCTCACACCGGAGGGTGTAACCGTCAGCTACCTTAACTCTAATGCCCTCGAACTCTTCCGTGGTGAGTCCACGCTTCTCCACAAATCTAGTATCAATGAAATTATGTGTGGCTCCTATGTCAAGAAGGGTAATGACCCTCTATCCTGCCAAAACTCCCCGGAGTCTGAATGATCCTTCGTTCTGGATGCTAGATAGACGTGCTTCCTGAATCTGGAGCTTTGACTCTACCTCTACCCTAGGCTCTGAAGCCTCAGCCTCTAGCTCCTCAAAACAATCGTGATGTTCAGAATCTTCTGATTCCTCATCCTCATAATAGGCCCACATTACCCGATTTGCTTTGCCCTTAGGTCTCAAAGGACAATCATGATTAGCATCATATGGACCTTTGCAGTAGAAACAAAGCTTCTTCCTTCGTAGATCATTAAGAGCCTCTCTATCCATAGGTGGTGCTGCTGGATTGGCCTTTGAATCATTCTTAACACCTGATTTATCTATGTTGAAACCTGGTCTTTCTTTATTCCTGTTGAAGCCCTTACTGTCCCTGGATGAAGAAGTACCTCTGGAGTTAGATCTACTCGATGGGGCTGCCATCTCCATACTACGCGCCTTCTTCATAGCTTCCTGTAAGGAAGGAGGATCAAAGCCTTTGACCCAACCTCTCAATGGTTCTGTCAATCCCTCCATGAAGAGTACTACAAGTCACCTCTCTAAAATGTCAAGAACCATAACTGATAACTTCTGGAAGTCACCAATATAAGACTCTAAACTGCCACTTTGGCGCAATTGTGCCAACTCTCAAAAATAGGACTCTGGATCTCTCCTGTCAAAATGCTCTACCAACCTATCCATAAACTCCTGATAAGATGTGATCCGATCATGATGGAGTGTCACCATCCCATGGTGCCACCAATCGTGAGCTACTCCCTCAAGATGTAGTGTCGCATATCTGATAGCATCTTCCTCACCCATTGGCCGCAATGTGAGAAATGTATCCAGCTTACTAACCCAGGCCTGTGCTGTCACCTTACCACTACCGTCAAATGTCGCTAGTGTGAGCCTACTCGTAGCATGCTTCAGATCATTGTTCTAGGGTCTTGGTCTCCCATTCTATCGACCTCGGTAATGTTCTTTCCTTTGTGTGAGGAATCAGTCAAAAGTAATCATCTCCCTGACCATAGGTGGTAATGACTCCCACTCTTCAGTCGCTACCCTAAGTGTGTCTGTAAATGCCTCCTCATGCTTCTCACCTGCTATCACCTCCTCTACTTCCTGTCTCACAAAGATAGGCCTAGTAGGCCTATTCGCTATACGAGAAACAGTCCCATGGCCTCTCTGTGATCCTGCATCACTCCTGACATCTTCACGGTGTGGGGAATGTCTCCTCAGAGTACCCAATCTAGGCAGTGCTGCTGCCAACTGCTGTAATACTTGGTTATTCTACCTTTGCCCTTCTCGTAGTTCTCTAAGAGTAAGTAAAACCTCTGCATCATCTTGATCTCTAGGATGGTGAGGAATACGGGCCCTGCCAATATCGTCACCCATGTCTTTCGGTGGTTGTTCTAGAACTTGAGTGCCTTCAAGCAAAGCTCTACTACGCGTGAAATACCCGTGTGGTCCCAACCCTTATGGCTGCATAAGATCTATCAAACCCTCAGGATGGCAGGATTTAGCTCTGATACCACTGTAATATCCCTTCGAATATCAAAACAAAGCTCTGAATTGCTTATCTGAATTTTTGCAAAAATATCTTCAAATAGATAAATAAATCATAGTATAAACTCTTATTTATTTGCTCATAAGCTTACAATAGAGATCCTCTGTCAAGTATACAAAGAATATTGAAAGTACGGCCTGAATAGCCTGAATATTCCGCAAACTGGGAAAGATTTCTAAATCTGGTTCGTCTCGGCCTGTTGTGTAAAAAAAACACAGTTGTCGACGTCGGTTATACTGCCGTCGTCGGTCGATCTGTAGTCGTTATCTTTTCGATGTCGGTAGTATGTCAACCGATGTCGGTCTCTGTAAGTACCTATTCACCGATGTCAGTACCTGTACTTTCCATTGATGCATACAGATTTTCACGGATCTATATGGAATTCATACGGCCGCTGATATAACACAACCTGTATGCTTGATCCTGATCTGTAGAATTATGGGCTAATACAAAAGATTTATATCTGGATAATTCTTGAATCAAAACCCAAAAATAATGAAAATACCTGTAAACCCTTGTGATAGCTTCTGAGTGAAGTTATCTCTCAAATACCTGTAATACTATGATAACTTCTGGGTGAAGTTATCTCTCAATTTGGCAATAGATCGGCTGATCTTTCACAACCTCTGAATCGCACACAATGAAGAGTTGACGTTCTTCAATGCAATTGGAATCCTGGAACCCTTGGCTCAGTCTTCATAGAAGAATTTCTTAACAAGAATCAATATCAATAATAGTCATGAATACAAACTCTCTCTCATGAGAGATTCTTATACACCTCCAAAGGTGTGCTTGCTAAAATTAGATTCCCTTAAATTAGACTGGGGCTTCCTTAATTTAGAACTAGGGTCTTAAAATTAGACCAATTCTTAAATTAGAATGAGGATCCTAAAATTAGACCCAATAATAAATAATTAATAATTAATTAATAATTAATTAAAATTGGACCAAATAATTAATATTTGATTAAATCAATCAAATATTAATATCTCCTTTAATTCATGTCCGAAAGAGCCCAAACGAAAGCCAACCCATCTCCATCAAGACCCTCTATCCATCCCATCAGCCTACGAGGGTCGCATAATAGGCTAATCCTTTGCTCGGAGAGATGTCAACTAGAAGGGGACATGACACATCTCCTCCTATGCCTATGATCAACTTAAACTACCAAATAATGTCATGTCCAAAACCTTGACAATCCTTCGATCCTTCAATGACACCATGGCCACTACTCTAGGAACTGTTGTCCTTCACATTCACTTAGAATCTCACACAATCCCAGATATCTTCTATGTAGTGGAAGGATAATTCTAGTATAATGTTTAACTGGGATGACCTTGGATCCACTTCATGGGTTGTGTACCCTCTACCCTTCATCCTTGTATCAAATTTGAGCATGAAGGTCAGGTTATCACTATACAAGTTGACCCAAGTCCCTTTTCATCATGCAATATGACTTATCAACCCAATGACATCCTCTTACCTCCATCTAGCATACCCTGATCATCCAAAGACAAGCCCTCTACCACAAAAGATGAAGCCATATCTTCTTCTACTAATGAGGCATCTACTAAATCATCAATCCCCTTGGATCAACTCCCTACCACAGACCCCCTGCAATCAACATTCTAACATATTTCACTTAGGGAATATTGCCTCTTGACCCTTGACACCTTCCCTACTCCCCATAATTATGGGAAACTTAACAACCAACTTGGGTATGACCCTAATATCAGAACCATTGTTCCCCTTAGACATTCAAACTATCAAACCCATTTCATCTATGGGGGACTTGATAAACCCCTTGGCACTTCCACCACCTCTTTTTCACCTTGACCATTTACTTTCAGCTTCTCCTATCTAGACAAACCAAAATTTTCCAAGATATACCTCTACCATTATGCCTAAAAGGTATTTGTCCTAGGTTGGTATAAACACAAGCCACATGAGTTACTGCCAATTAAAACCCAAAAACCTCATGAAAATCATGGCCTCAATTTCATGCCACCTAAATAACAAACCAACCCACCTCCCATTACCATCATTGATAAGGACATCCCATCCTCACCATCCACTCCACCCTCGATAGTTGAGGATTTCAACATCATCCCCCCTAACATTTTTGTATGAACATGATCAGCTTTAGACCCATGACTTATCAAAAGGATAGGGTGACCATAACCATCCCTATTACCCATCTTGAGATGACAGGAGATGACTCTCCTACCATTAATACCATTTAGTGTCAGGATGATGATTTCATTCTCACTTATCTTTGTGCACCAGATCCTTCTATCCACAAATCTCTTCCTCCTAAGACTTTAACCATATTGAATGAATCCACCATGGATATCAACTTGGGTACTCTGGACAACCCCCGTATTGTCAAAATTAGCCAATCACTAAATTTTGAGGAACTTTAGGACTTCCCCTCCTTCCTACAAGACCACAACATAACATTTTCTTGGTCTTATAATGACATGATAAGAATCAACCCCTCCATCACTACCCACAACATAGTCACCACCATGATGCCAATCTCGTTAAGAAATTTTTTTGACAAATGTACCCTTGTATATCCCTTCTGATCAAAGAAAAGCTTCAATGTCTCCTATCCATCAATTTCATTCAACCCATTGACTATCCCTAATGGGTCTCAAATTTCTTACCTATCACCAAAGCCACATAGGGACTATGTATCTATGTGGACTTTTGTAACCTCAACCTTGCTTTCCCAAAATATGACTTTCCTCTACCAAGTATTGACCAACTAGTTGATCTTACAGCCATCCATGAGAAGTTATCTCTCATGGATGGATTCTTGGGCTACAATCAAAACTTAATCACCCCCAAATATCAACACAAAACCACTTTTATCACCCCATGGGGGACCTTCTACTATAGGGTCATGCCTTTTGGACTAAAAAATGATGCTGCAACCTACCAACGTGTTATGACTTACATCTTCCATGACCTTATCCACAAAGTCATCGAGGACTATGTGGATGACCTTCTTGAAAACTCCAAATATCATAAGGATCATTTAAGCATTCTCAATATTATCTTTGAGTGACTCATCCATTACCATGTCCATCTTAACCCCAAGACATGCTTCCTCCAATCAACCTCAAGCAATTCCACAATTTCCAGGGGAAGCTCTAATCCATTTGTCGCTTTATCTCCCAGCTCTCAGAATGATGCCAACCCTTCCATCACCTTTTAAAGAAGGATGTGTCCTTTAAATGGAATGACAACTGTCAAAAGTCCTTTGATTCACTTTAAAAGTACCTTCTGTCTCCACCTGTCCTCACCCCTCCCAAGGATGATTAACCCTTCTACCTTTATATCTCTACCACTGACCAATCACTAGGGGTAATTCTTAATCATCAAGAAGAACAACACAAAGAGCAAGCCATCTACTACATTAGTTAAATTCTTATAGAATACAAGACTTGGTATACCCATATCGAGAAACTTTTCCTAGCTTTAGTCTTTGTGGCCACCAAACTCTACCACTACCTTCTCAACCACAAAACTTATGTCATAACCAATACTGACCCACTCAAGTATATGCACTCCAAGCAATACTAAAACCAATGTATGGATAAGTGGCTCATGTTTTTAGCTTATTTTGACCTTGATTTTCTTTAATAGAAGTCAATTAAAGAGCAAGTCATTGTCGATAAATTAGTTGATGCACTATTAGTAGACAATCAACCTCCTCCTCTTAAGTTTCTCGATGAGTCCATCATGACCCTCTCTTAGAAAACTTTACCTATCAATTAACCATGTTATTTGATGTATCAAAGTGTCAACGTGGTGGGGGATCTAGCATTATCCTTATTCCCCTTCATGGTGAACCTCTTCCTTTATCCTTCAAGCTAGATTTTGAATGTACCACTAATATGGATAAATACAAATCCCTAGTCATAGGCCTTCAAAATACATTAGCCTTGGGAGTCAAAATGATCAACATCTTTGGCAAATCTCAACTAGTGGTCAATCAAATTAATGGCTCTTACCATTATAATAATGATGTTTTTCAATAGTACAAATAACTAGTTATTGAACTCTTAACATCATTTGAAAATTACCATATCCAAACCACCCCTCGATCTATGAACAAATTTGTTGACATCATGGCTTCCCTCACCTCTGAGATCCCATCTACACCCTCTAACTGTAAGTTATCTATCATCATCCATAGACTTACCCAACCCTCTTATATCAAAATAGATTTGCCCATGATCTTCAATGTGGAGGAGACCTAACATGATCTTTGGTATTAGAAAACCTTTGACTATCTCATCCTTGCCATCATTCCTTCTGGTCATTCCAAGAATGCTCAAAGAGCATTTATCTAGAGTACATCACGTTATACCATACTAGGGGGGATTCTTTATAAATACGACTTTGATGGTCTCCTCTTTCATTGCCTACATGGTCACGAAGCCTCTCATGTCATTAGGGAAATGCATGATGGGATATGTGGGGGACACTTTAGTGTCCTAACCATCACTAAATATATCCTTCATCTTGGCTATTACTAGCCTAACCTTAACCAAGATTATTGTGTTTATGTGAAAAACTATGTTAAGTGTTAATAACACACCCATTTACATCATGCACCTAGCCATAGTCTTCATGTATCCACAAATTTATGGCCCATCTCACATGGGGTCTAGACCTTATTGGTTAAATTAACCCCCTTCTTCATAGCGACATCATTTTATCATCACTGTGATCGAGTACTTTACCAAATGGGTTGAGGATATTCCTCTTTTCAACCAAAGCAAAAAATATTATCAACTTTATTAATCATCACATCATCTATCATTTTAGTATTCCTCACAAAATTTTCATCAATAATGGCAAATCCTTAAAAAACAAATAGGTCTAAGGTCTTTGTGATATATTTGGTATCAAGTTAAGTTTATCATTGCCCTATCTCCCTCAAGCAAATAGATAGGTGAAATCCTCTAACAAAACTCTTAAAACATGCTCACCAAAATGGTCAATGCATATGGTTGGGATTGGTATTTACATATCCCCTTCACCTTATGGGCATATCGTACTAGCATCTAAACTCCTATGGGTGTTACCCCATTCTATTTTATGTTTGGAGTAGAGGCTTTCTTACCTCTCAAAGTCCAAATTCTTTCACTTCGCATATCCCTACAAGATATCATTTCTAAATATGATTATCTCCAGCACTGTTTAGCCTAGCTTGAGCTACTTGATGAGCGTTGCTTAGCCACCCTTACCCATCTTCATGTATATCAAGAGAAAATCAAATCTGCCTATGAAAAACACCATAAAGTGTGAGAATTCAATATCAAAGACCTCATCCTAAATTAAAATCAACATGTCACCAATATGGAGAAAAGTATGTGGGGAAAATTTGCTTCTAATTGGCTTAAACCTTATATCATAACACAAAAGTATAGATCAGGAGCTTACCGGTTGTCCTCTCTCGAAGGCAACCCAAAACTTGAGCCCCTCAATGCTTTGTATATGAATCTATTTTTTGGTTAAAGAGCATTAAGCTCACCTTTTTTATAACTTAAGTTAATCCCTTACTTTCAAACCACATTCATTTCCTTATTTTAGGGGCCAACTGATTAAAACTGAATCATGTGAATATCCGTCACAATCATAGCCTAGTCTTAAAAAATATGTACTACAACTCTACCCATGGAATGATTCTCATAGTACTTTCTACCCCTTTTATAGGATGAATTCCCATGATCATTGTTACCTAAACCTCTCTACACCTAAATCAGTCTTCTTGTGATTTTAGTTTTGCCTTCATAAAGGTCAACCTTTAATCTTATATAAGCACGTCTATGTCAAGCAAAAAATCAAAGCAAAGTCATAACAAAAAATAATCATGGGTCATTCCTAGCATTCATAGACTGCTCCCTCAAAGGACAAATACTAGAAACATATCATAATTTCTCAAAATAAGGTAGACTGCTCCTTTGAAGGATAACTATCAAAGGCATTAAGCAAAACACATAAACTCAAACCACTCCCATGAAAGATGGCTGGGAAAAGCATTTTTCAAGACATAGTAATTTATTGGAAGCTTCCCACATTGATCAACTTCCCCAACCCTCACAAATAATAACATAATAAGTAAAAGACCCATTATCAAGCATCAAAAAAAGTAAAAGAATTTTGAAAGCCACAATCGACTCTCATATGCAATAATTTTGAAAGTCACAATCAACTCTCCAGAGTAGGCTTCCCACATCAATCAGTCTACACCTTACATGACATAGACTTGTTTCTGCTGATTCTTTAGTAACCTCTAGAAGAGGCATCCTAATCTCATGAGAAGGTTCCATTTTCATCCATCTCCCCTTTATACACTATAAGCGAGGGATTTTGATCTCACTTAACATCATGTGAGCAAGACACCTTTCTAACCAACTAGCGAACGCTAATGTGATGTATTCAAAGGGCTTATGTTCCTTAAGCCAATCCAACTTTGGTTTTGTTTTAGTCCTTTCCAAAGAAGAAGCATCGTGCCATCTTCTTATCTTCTCATAATTCGTTGAGATCTTCCCTCGGACATTTTGTCTCTTTATTATCTTCTCTTTCTCACATTTGGTTTTGTTATCAACTTATGTATGTGTTCTACCTTAAGCAAAATCACCATAACCATAACCACATCACATCATGTCATCACCATATCATGAATAAAATCAAACATCATCAACATAAACCATATCCATGAACTTAATCATCATAATTAACATCATGGCCTCCATGAACAATAAAGCAATAAACCACTTTCAAACACATGCCTAAGTCGAAATGGGGAAGCATATACTCATTAAAACTTAGCATCAACATCATCATCATATCAATGGTCATCTCAAAATGTGAAATTAGAATCATTGCATCCATCAAAGGCATCATCATAAATAATAACAAATGAACCATAAACAATAAATCCATGTGATCAACATCATGGCATTATCCATCCATCACACAAACCATTATCATATTGAAACATACCAACTAAGACCATATTATCAACATCATCTAGATCCATAACCAAACATCATCACCATCATAAATAAAATGCCATCACATGCCTAGCTAAGTGAGTCCATATCATAACCGTAATCCATAACATCATCAATGATCAACATGAACATCAATGCCATGAACAATAAATAATTTGTAAAGATCATGAGTCTATAATCATCAATAACCACATAATCATCATGTGTACAACATATATACATGTATCTCTCTTAAAATATACATCTCACTACTTCATCTCGCAAGCTGGTATCAAAATCATATACATCAACATATATAATATCTCATATCAGATTATGCCCTTGGGGCACCAATGTCTCCTAGAGCACCACTGCCTCTTAGTGCCTGTCCTCTTCATGTACCTACCTATCTAGATATAAAAGTAGCCCACTACCTTGATGTTTCAATGTCAGCACCACCTTCCATACCTTCGCTATAATCACCCCATTAGGGTTCATCTAGATAGCACTTGAAGACTATGGCCTCATAATAATGAAGCTCCTCCATTATGGTTATGTACCATGCCATGGAGATAGTGTCTGGTGGTCTTGCAAGTGTTGTGGCTCCTTCTTTAGCTTATCTCAAGGAGTCTCTCTCCTCGATAACCAAGGCTAGTGTAGCTCTATCCTAATCCCTCTCACTTCTAACTACTTCCACCTAACCCTATGTCACTACCAACTAACCTTGTAGTGCTACCATTGTAGCCTATTTCATATCTAGTGCCACTTAAGCCTGATCTCTCTTTGTAGTCACTACCTATATGACTGGGGTAACCCCCTATGCCAGTGCTTCATGACCACCTTGACCACCTAGATCCACACCCATCACCTATCACTTACCATCATCACCCCCATAATCAATCGGTGCATATAAAACCCGGTACCAGGTAGGGTACCCATGTACAAAACTTACATCATCTATCTTATCCCTAGTTGTTAGCTCCTCATGATCAATGAAAACCTATACAAGCTATGGATCAGGAAGTAAAATCCCTACATTCTCTCACCTATACCCCAGGAATGGACCTAGGATACCCTACACTAGGCCAAACTATCATCAAACCCTGTCAAAAGGAATGAGCTCTATCTCACCCTCTCTCTTGCCAAAGATCCACCTATAGCTTTGTAGAGATAATGTATGCCTCTTGTAATGAGCCCACTTTGGGAACCTGATGTATGGCCTCTAAATCACATCACCAATAACTAAAGAATCTAGTTCCCCTCTGAACCAATCAATGTCGAGAACCCCTCCACCTGGTCTTGAAAGGGAAAAATCATCTCTCCACCACATGAATCCAACTCTAGACTCCATTTATGTATGCCCCTCCCACAATAGCCCCATCAGTCTCAACACTTAGATGTGCTCACAATCCTAATAGTGTAGAACAAATCCTATGATAATATTGTACCTCATGTGAGATTTGAATCCCCACAACTCCTTGTATATTTGAACCAAAAGTATAGGCACCCAACTTAACACTATGCATCTTAGTAACATATCAACCAGAACCCCCAACAATAGATAGGGAAACCTCTCATTGCTCAAGTATGGTATAGTAAAACATGAGACCGCCATCATCATCATGGTCAGCAGTCACCTCTCATCTCTCACCCTTTAGTATATTAGAGTGTAACTGAAACCCCTAGCATGCTACCTATCAAAATCATGGTCATCTCTGTATAATAGCTCTATCAACTCATCTCTCTCCTCCCTTTCAATGTGATAAATTGGATCACTCTGTATGGGTAGTCATGTAATCCTATGAACATCCTCAGGTAAGATTATTATCTCAATAGTGGGTAGTAAGAAAGTGTTAGTGTTTGGATCCCATCTCTTGATGAAGGTCACTATCACCACTGCATCCTATGACACATGATGGTAATGCAACATCACACCAAGCCCTAGCTCATCTATGTGTACTCAGTTAGCAACAGTCATACCTTGATGAATCTCATCAAAGATCTGAGGAACCTAATCTCACATCTAGATCTGCTTCCACGTTTGTAAGGTTCAAATGCAAATAAAATTAGTTCTCTATACTATTTTTGCCTATGAACTTAACCTCTTACACTTACCTTTTATGCTACTTAAAGCATGCACCTACTTTAACCTATACCTTTGACTTACCTCCCAAGCCAAACCCCTAACCTAATCAATCATCATAATCAACATTACCTACCAAACATCAACCTTAACTATTTATACCTTCACCTTAACCTAAGACGTGACCCTTGACCTTAATCTTCATTATTGACCTTTAATTATTACCCATTCAACCCACTAGCATCAACAACTAACCGTACCATTCAAAAAATTCAAGTTCAATAACCCATTAAACTTAACCTTATTTTTTTTTAAACCACATCTCCTATTGGCTCAATTATCGATAATCATGGTGACCACCAATGTTTAGATGACCATCTTCCATTGGTTATCAACTGTTGATGGTCAGGTATGACCGCTGACGGTCACTATGTGTGATCACCAGTAGAAAACCTAAAACCTACCCACCCAAGAACCTAAAAAACACCAAAATGAAAGCCTACATTACTACCTAATCCTACCTCTACTCTCCCCTAACTAACCTACCTTGACCAATTTTGAACTTCACTTGTGAATTTAACCAAAACTATCAAACCCTAAAAACTAGGTTAAACCCAATCTACATCTACCAAACAATGACAAAATAACCAAATTCAACTTATAATGCATTTACAAAAACTATGTTTTCAATTGAAAGTAACCCCTACCTCCTTCCTCAACTATCATTAAGGAGGAATCCTAAGACCCATTTCTTGACCACATTCTCATCCACCTTGTATCTTGGCTAGGTCCACCTTTCAAAGCTCAGTCAACTCAATCCAGCTTAACCACTAGCCTACTTAGCAAACATCATCATCACTCTCTCACAAAAGGCCAAGGGGAAAAACACCAAAGTCAAGATCTTCAAATGAATGAAAATGACTCTTGATGGTGTTTTTAATTTCCACCCTTTTAGGGTTTCCACCTAACCATCGATGGTTAGGGAGACCATCGATGATCGACTTCAAGACCCCTAACCATCGATGATCAAGAGGTTAAGATTTTTTATTTTGCCTTAATCACCTAATTTTTAGAACACCAAATCCAGTGCCTCCCAAGAGATTGCCTTCTCTACCAACCATACAACTAGCCATGTCACCTCACCACTGGTCAAGTTTCTTACCCAACTAGCGTGTGCTTTGTGATGACCTTGCCTTGGTCCTTTTGACCACACTGACAACAATTGCCATGTTGAATTTTTTTGAACTTGTGCTACCTTATGCATACCCGACCAACTTATGTCTTCTTAGGAGTACTTCTTACCTTACATACTCGTGACTACACCAAACTAATTTGTGTTTTTTCTAGGAGCACTCCTACCTTGGATACCCATGAAAACATAGACCTTGCCTAGGAGACTTGTGTTTATGAGTGTTTCCAACTACCATGTTTAAATGTAGTCATGCGGTCCACTTGTCACTTGTCTTTCTAGCACCAAACTTAATTTTTACCAACTATGGCAGCTTATTCAATGCATGATCTTAGTTATCACACTTTATGTGCATGTTTGTGATTCAGTGCCCAACCTATCACCCACCTTTTATCATCACCTTTACGACTCATCAAACTAACACCTGATTCTATTTTATCTCATCACTCCCTGATTTGAGGGGGAATACCTTCTCCCATGCTCAGGGCAACCAAACCTTCGACATGCACTCCATTTTTGTTTTACTATTTACTGATACAAACTACATAACAAAAAGGGGTAAAATATAGACACTAAAAAACTGCACACTATGGTTTTGAGTGTCAAAACACCCCTAGACCACCTCAGGACCCCATTGGGCCCAACCTTGACCTGTCAATCGATAACCAAACCTAACTATAGCTAGATTGACAAACTGGCTAAACCCACCTTTTTAACCCAACTTGACCTTGACCCTTGACTACTGATAGCCACCCTAACCATCGATGATCACCCTGACCATTAACAATCAAGTTCCACCATCTGAACCACTAACATCAACTTTAACTCTGCCTTGATTTTTTATAATTCGCTCATCTAATTCATGTGAAATCCAATGCTAGTGCAATTTATATTTAGATAATAAATTAGACCTCTTGTTAATGTATTGTTGCACATCTCCTTCCTTCCTATAAGAAGAGAGGGGTAGGAGGTGAAAAGGGATCCCACAACTTTTAAGAGATTTTATATCCAGAGTTTATTTTATAGGTTTTCTTCCAATGATCTAGTGATCCATCCATCATGACAAAGAGCTGAAGTGCTACCATCCATCAGCTAACAACCAAGTACCATTACTCTACCAGAATAACTCCAGGGTCCACGGCCTCAACCATTCATCAAATCAATCACTAGTAAACTAAGTATATATTTTTAATTATTCAGTCACTTTGTATTTCACAATCAACCCAACCCAAGACAACCTCTCAGAATCCCATTCTATAACCCCATATAAATAACTTTCTATTACCTAGACCTGACCCACAATAACCATCGATGGTCATCTTGATCGTTGATAGTCTGTCCCAACCACCGACAGTTACCCTAACCACTGAAAGTCACCTCAACAATCGACAATCACTATGGCACAAAATAATAGCAAGATATTTTACCTTATCAACCCCTAACCAAATACCACTTTCAAAACCCCTGCCTGTTCATGGAACCCCAACCTATTTTTTGAACCATACCTAACCTATTTAGCATTAGTATTGACTCACTTATTGCTATAATTGGTCAATTTTTTTATTCTCCTATCAAGAACTTATTGTATTTTATTTTAATATCTTTTGTTATTTATGAAAGTACTTTATCTTTCAAAACTTGATTGTTTAAAGTGTGGATTGACAACCCCCAAAGAAGCTCATACTTCTTGGATCTAGCTTGCTAGGAAATTCACCCTACTATATAACTAATCAAACTATTTCTTTGAGTGTTTTCTTATCTATAGGTCATTCCTCCCAAACCAAAGAGGAGTATCTACATTCATCTATATTAATGCATGCAAAACCAAGCATATTTTTTTATCATACCCATATCTAGTTTCTTTCTTCTTCCTTTCTTGGAATATAAGCTAAAATTCTATGAAACAGTAGTAGAGGCACATGGTCAGTTATGCATTATTGATCATATTTTAGTCTCTATTGATTTGTGAATTTAGTAACAAAAATAAATATTCATTATTATTATTTTTTTAAATATAGATTATAATTTAGATGATCTTATCTAACTTTCCACCAAAGGGTTAACAAATAAATAAACAATGCTCAAAAAATGATGGGGTGCACGATGGGCTATTTACTATGAATTTTATAAAAAAAAGTAGTACCTCTTCAATTTTTTGATGTTTGACCTACTTATACTTGAGCATTTAAAAAGAGTAGTTTAAAAACTAGACTCAAAATGCTAAAATTCATGTTCTTATATCATTTTCAAATTTTGAGTGTAGGTGTCTCAAATAATCTACCCCCCCCCCCCCCCAATTCCATGCACTTATCCACACATTACAAGTGATGGGAGATTCTCAGGTTATTATTAATTGGATGTGGAAGTTGTATATAGTCAAATGAATTAGTTGGTTGGTGTTTTCAAAATTATGGTGTACAATTCTCTCACATCCACATGTTTGTTATTAGTTTGACCCCCCTATCTTGTTGTCAATCACTTAAAGGAACCTTTCACTCCATGTCAAACCAACTAAATATCTTACTTAGACACCTCCAGATCTTCATATCCCCATATTGTCTCCTAGACACTAACATTAGGTTCAAATAATTTCATCGTCAAAATTGCCTTCATAGTGACATTAGTGACCCTCACCCAACAATGGTTATTTTTTGCAAA
Organism: Torreya grandis; assembly: GCA_037957365.1. Taxonomy (NCBI): domain Eukaryota; kingdom Viridiplantae; phylum Streptophyta; class Pinopsida; order Cupressales; family Taxaceae; genus Torreya; species Torreya grandis. The sequence goes on along the minus strand of JARHVA010000693.1, from coordinate 497,615 downwards.
TTATCCATGTATGATTTTTTATTGGTGCTAGGACAATGATTGAAGATGGAAACTAAGGATAGAATATTAGAGACTCATATCTCTTGTAATATTTTTGATCCATATATTTATGTAAGTTGGAAGAGATAAGGTTTATGAATAGAGAAACTAACTATGGGAGGTCAATATCCTATCTTATACAAACAGGATGGGTGCATTAGCAGGATTGGAGTTCATTTTTTAGCTTACAAGAAGTGTTGGTATTTTCCATGCCATGTGGTCTTTGTGGGGATAAATAAATTGGCATAGGTCTATAACATGCTTTAATTTCAAGGACCTTGATGTCATATGTAACTAAAAAATAAGACAAGAGCTGATTTTTTTGATGCAACAATGGTTACAGAAAGAGGGGGGGCCTTAGAAGAGTTTGATTGGAGAATAACATCAAGGGAGTTTATGGTGAGTGTTAATGATTAGTAAGAGGCCCTCAGAGCTTTTTAGTATGATAAGTTGATGGATGGTGTTGAAACTTATGGTTTGGAAAGGAATGCATTCTTCTAATCAAGCTAGAAGGAGTTGGTTTTGGTCCATCATACCAAATGATTCTTTGTCACCTTATATTGGATTTTATCTATACGGTGGGGTGGGCACTATAAAGACAATGCTATTGGACTTGTTTTATGAGCAAATACTTGAAATTTGGTGAATGAAAAGAAATGTTTTTCTCAACTTTATGTTGGATGTGCCATTTGCAAATACATAAAGGTGTTAGTGATCAATTTGAATGTTGTTGTTGAGGCCTTCAGAGATAAGGAAAGTCTGCAAAGGGATACATTCTTGAACTAGAATTCTATTTTTGTGGTGAATAAGTCTCAACTATTGAGAGAGAATTTTCCAAATTGATAGATGGAAGCATATCAACCTCAACAATTGTAGAAGATGTCATGGTTTACAAAAGTTACAAGCTTATGTTTAAAGCTAATGGATGTGTTTATTAGTGGGTTGCATAAGAGACTTTTCAAACACTTCCATACTCTAATAGCACTTGAAAGAATCCTTGTTGTTTGGCTCTTTCAATATTTTTGATCCATAAATTTGTTTTTGTTTGAATTTCAAGATACAATGTTATATATTTTTCCTTGATATTCTAATCTTTACATAATAATTTTCTAAATTGATTAGTGTAATTCTGAATTATATTTTAACCCTGAGATTATCTATTAAATATATATTTTTAATGCCCAATGCAATTATAAGATATAACTTTTTATTATAATTTTTTATTTAGATATACTTGACACATGAGACATTTGAGAATCCAAAAACCACAAACACTTAAAAATGCCACCGACCACACTAAAACCGACAAACATTTAATAAATGCCACCTTATGACAATACTGATTTTAAAAACATTGATTTTTGTTGAATTCATGTATATCGCCAAGAGTACAAAGGTGGCCCCAACTTTGAGCCCTTACGAGTCCCATTAAAATAAAATGAAATATAAATTGATGAGCATAATTTGTCGGACAGTGAATTAAGGTGCCATAACATCACATTAGATTTCAATTTTTTTACCCATTTTAATATATCATATTAACTACTTATAACTAAAATTTTAAGGTCTCATATATTATACATTTTATGATATAATTGATTTTATCACAAAAGGTCATAAATTGCATTTTTTAAATCTATGATCAAAACTTAACACTTGGAGTACCAAAATTTGTGCATTAGAGTATCAATACTTAAGTCTTATCAAGACGTAATTGGTTACTTCTAAATTTATAGAGTAAATGTTGAACAAATATTAGGTACTACATGTTTAACTTATAGTACATTTTAATATTTCTATACACCAATATGTTTCATTAATGGAATACATATTGTTCGGTAATTAGAACATGCACAACTATTAGGACCTTTCCCCTATACAACTTTTTTATTTTTTTAGGATTGGGTAAAGTGAGAGGTCCTCTGTTGGATGACTCCACGTGCAACCATGGCAATATTAAATTGAGGGTTGCTTTCTTCCCATACTATCAGAAGCGATTAATAATATTATATACGTGTTTAATGTTAAGAAACAAAAAGAGAATCTAACCGTAAGTAGACGATGAGTGAGGTCAACAGTGACATACCACAAAAGATCAAATGTGAGGTCAATAGTGACGTAATACACAAGATTTCAAATGCTCATATAACTATGAATGAATTACATATAATTTAAATATTTGACCATAAGCACACTCAATGAATAAATTTAATGCATATTCATACCAATATATAAGATTCTAAAAATATAAACATATTCAATGATTATTTGGATATCAAAGTATCTCATCTATTTTAAAATAAATAGTTATGTAAATAGATGGCACTTTTCTAAATTAGAGTTTTTTTAAATTATTGATTAAATCACAATTTTATTGAAAACTAGTAAATTAATCATTTAAATAGTGTAAAAGTAATGTAGTACTCTAATTGATTAGATTTTGGATATTATAGTATCTCATCTATTTTTAAATAAATAGTTATATAAATATGTATATTTTAAATTGAACAATATTTAAAAATAATAATGCATGGTATGTACTCTTACCATTTTATCGTTTTTTTGGTAGTAAGTTTTTATCAAATAATTTTTAATATTTTTTTAATAAAATTCATTTTTAGCTATGGTTTGTTTTTAATAAATTATTTTGAGTTTTTAATGATATAAATTATTGACGAACAATTGTTCTTGTTGGTCTAATAACACTTACATAATATACAATCATAATAATGACATAGAAATCATAATTCTTTTCTTCCTCCGATCTTTAATAGTAAAATAACACTATAGTATTATATTTCCATACAATATATAATATTCAATGTTTTTTATTGGACACCTATTCTTATTTTCTTGCTTGATATTTTTCCAAATCATAACATGGAGGTGATTTTATGCATTTGATTAGGATGTCTTATGTTATATATAAATAGTATAAAAGAAACTTTGGGCAGTGATCAAGGGTATCTTTGGGAAATGAACAACCATTAAATTATATTTAAGATAAAGTATAAAGTTCTAAGGTGTATGATTTGATGCCAAGTATTTCAATTCTCATAACCTTATTTACCTAGAATCTTCATGGGAGTTTCTTGTTAATTAGAGATGTTGGAGCTAGGTCATTGGTAAAGTAATGTAATAAATATCAATTTAAATTATATATTTTTATAATTCCATCATTTTAAAGAATCGAGATGTAGTTACTCTTCAAAATTTGAGGGTTGAGGATGACCATCTATAAGCTTTTTCCTCTAAATGTTCTCATCGTGTACAAGTTGTATAAAAAAATTCCATGTCAATTCTTTCATCCTTTTCTCTGCGAAAAAATGTGAATCTTTGTGTGCACAAGACATTAATGTTGTGGGGCTTCTAATCACCAATTAAATTTCTCTCTCCAAACTAAGTTGTTATTTCATGTACTTTTACCGAAGTTAATATAAAGTATGCTTGAAATTTAGTCATTAAAGCACACAATTAAATGTTTATTCAGTGACATGGGGTTGGTGCAAAGTTATCATTAAAGATATCCTTCACTTTAATGTCCCTTTCCATTTGAAATATCAAATCATAGGATTTTTTAGCAAATCTTTTTGAAGAATAAATCTAAGATTCTAAATAAACTTTGAATTTTAAAAAAAAAAGATAAATCCCTTTTAACTTGGAATTTTATAGAAATAATTAAAGTCGTTGAACGCCCATGGAGAGTAGAATTTTTATTGAAATCGATTGCAATGCAAAGTACAAAATAAAATATATTGGTTGAAACCCTAGCTAAAATTATTCATGTAAAATTTAGAATTATAACCTTATATTTTTATGCCCACTTGGCATTTACAAAGAAACCCTAAGTATAGAACCTATGCTTGTATGACTGACCGTACAAATGAATTGGTTGGCTAGAAATGGCATCCAATCTGGCTAATGATGATGTCACTAACTAAAAATTACTGAATGGGAGGTACGACTGGTTGGATATGATGTACAGATAGTTGAATAATGATGCCCTAGATGTAAACAATGTTTAGAAGTTTGAAATGATAAGTCTAAAACCCATGTACAACTATAGCATCATTGTAGTGATCTTATTAAGGGTTGATATCACTGTAGTGAATTGATTTAGGTCTAAAAATGATGTTATAAAAAATGGAAGGTTGTATCGCTGCTGACCTAGCTAGTACGATTGATAAAAAATCCTAACACGAACCTTTGAAAGAGCTAGAAATATGATAAATTCCTTGATGATTCTCCCAATATTAAATTCTGAGGGTATCCTAATTTGAAAGCACAATTATAATACTTGAATGGAACCACTTCACAAAATTAGATGGTTTTCTTCCTCAAGTCTCCTTATCCACTAGAAGGTAATTGATAATAAACAAAATATGATCTATCATGAATCCGACACTCCTCTTTATACTTTTATTTTCACTTTTACTGAAAAAAGCATCCAATAAACTTTTATAAAAGCAATGCCCCTTTTTATTTTAATTTTGACTTACTTTATTAATAATAATAAAATTAAGTCACCCATTGTTAGGACGGACGGATTGGGAGCGGGAGTGCCCCCACTCTTGCTTTTTGGCTTCTGACAATTACTGGAGAGTTCGGCTGTTTGAATCGTTGGCTTCAAAGCGGTTTCTTAGATCAATTCCTTTGATCCATGTTTGTATGGAAGTGGTTTCATTACGTTTTTTCATTAGATTAGGAACCCATTATGCTGGTTTTATGCTTGAAGAAGGTTTTCTCAGACAATTATTGATGTAGATACTGTTGATTTGCTCTCTGGAAGGCTGTGTGGACTAGTTTTGTGTAGTTTCAAGATGATGTGCTTCGTGGTGATGGTTTCGTGATGGTTCTTGCCTTGCTTTGGCCCATGCATCATGGGAGACAGTTTGCTTTGCGGCTTTGATTGGTTCGGAGCCTCTATTGAGGCAGATTTTGCTTGGAGGCATTTCTCCATGGACCAATTTTTATTTGATTTTCCCAAGGCCCAAATCTGTGTGGCCTATTTTGATATTCAAAAGGGGTTCTTGACTGACGTGTTGTGCATTGTTTTTTTGGTCCTATTTGGGTAGTTCTTCATTTTAGTTTTATCTTGATTCTTTTGGATCTGCTCTGTGGGGGCCTATGTAGCCTTGCTTTGTGAAGTTGCAAGATTATGTGCTTCGAGATAGTGATTCCATATGTTTTTCAACCTACTTCGGTCCAAGCTTTAAGGGAGACAATTTTTCAGTCGCTGTTCATATTGGGTATGTGTTAAGCTCCTTGTTTTGGATCAGCTTTGTGCACTTTGGGTTTTGTAATATTCATCGTCTACGTGTTGAGACCACAATGCATGTTGGGAGTAGTTTCACTTTGTTTCATGATGCTCTATGTTTATGAAGTCCAAATACTCCGGGGAACATGTCTCATGTTATACACAATTTTTTAATTCAAGTTTGAGGAACCTTTGTAGTTCAGTCGTTTCCTCCTTGTGTTTCAGCTGTGTGATTTAGTGTGTGAGCTTGCATGCCATACTAGATGTGCTTCAGGGTTGTGGGACCCTCTCAAAAACATTTGAGGTTATATTTTATTGGATATTTTTTAGACTTTTTTTTGGTTGTTTTATGTTTGTCATTGGTACAAGGATTTATTGAGAGTCTTCGTTGTAATATCTTTTCTTTTCCATTGTATCAGGGTGTGGACCCTGTCAACACCTTATTTTTGGTTCAAAGCTCTGGATGAAAAGCGTTTACTCTTAATCAAAAATAATAATATAATTAAGTGTTCTTTTTGATTGTCAATACATTAGGATAAATTTAAAAACATATTATTATTAATTATTTCTTTAATTAAAATATTAAAAAAAGGGGACATGACATTCACAAAATACTTTATTTTGCTACTATGAAAGAACAACTTTTGATGAAGTTGGTTCATCTATGTTCATTTGCTTCCGCACAGTGCTTACATATTATGGTTTCTAAATCTGGGTCTACTAGTATTTACCACAACAAATAAAGGATCGGAAACAAACCCCCAATAGTAAATACTAATCAATATTTGAATTCTTGTATCTAAAGAGATTGATTTCATATTACTCAAAAGCACAATCCATTTGCAAGAGTGTAATTAGATTTATTTTAAATACAATTCAAATAGACTACAACCCAAATTTGCTATCATTTCTGATATGTTTAAAATATAAGCAATAGAAACACTTAAAATTCAACTAGTTTTAGTCTATTTATATATCAAGTAGTATGGATTTTCATGTCTAAGGCAAGGTTTTGACCTTAAAAAACTAATGTGAACATGGTTCATTGCTTCATCAATAAAAAATACTAACTCATGATAAGTGTTGAGATTAAAAATATACAAAATCTGTATAGAAATAGGCAAAATCAAAAAAAAAAAAAAAGAACAAAACTCATAATTGAGGAGATTCAGATTCCTTATGTTATAGGTAATCTTCTAAATACGAGATTAATAAAATAAAATATTAATGTGCATCCTACTTCAATGTTGATTTTGTTTACCCTTTTAATGGAAAATGTCAAACCTCATACTTTTTTTGTTATTTTGGTTGTTTGCTATCAAATGTGAAATACAATCAACATTTCAATCCTTAATCAAATTGACACATTATACATAGGGACTAATTAGTTTATGACCTTGTTCAAATGAGGCACTATGTTTTCTTGAGGTCCAATCATCTTGCAAAATCTAAATGGCACATCATCTATATGACATGTATAAATACTTCCCTCATATATGAATTTGAAACATTTATGTAAATTAGATGGAATAGCTCCCATGGCATGGATCCAAGGTCTCCCAAGTAAAATATTGTAGCTCACATCATTTTATAAACTTGACATTTTATAGCTATCATTTTTGGTCCAAGCGATAAATTTAATGTGATGTTCCAAGTGCTTTTCTTGCTTGGTTGTCAAATTTCTTGATGATCACATTTGACTTATCAAGTGTTTATTTTCCAATGCCTTATTTTAAGAGATAATTTATTACGAATGTTTAATCTTAAACCATTGTCAACAAGCACTCTTTTGATTTATATATTGTTGATTGTAAATTGAATGTGCAAGGATAAATATTGATTAATAATATCATTTAAAGGTCTCTCATCATTCTAAAAATAAATACATTCTCATCATCTTTCAAATATTTAAAAATAGAAGCAAAGTGAGATCGTTTAGTATCACTTGGAAATGTTGGGTCTTATAATGGTTTGTAAAGAATATCATTATACACATTAGATTTGATAAGTAATTCAAAGATAAATATATTAACATGAGTAATTTATAATTAATCAACAATACCACAATCTTTTGCAACATGCAACCTAAGCTTAGGATTTCGATGGAAATTAAGAGAGATTTTTTTTGGATGTTCTCACCTTGAGATTTAGGAATATTATGAGGGACTATCACATTATTTTCCATGGCCTTCATTTTTATGGTATGATTCACCTCCCAGTAACTCATCATATAAGATATTAAGGATATTTTATATTTAGAAAAGGGAGAAAGACATAAACATGAAACACTATCTAAACTACATAAAACCTAACATGTCTTGGAATATATTATGACATTTCATCATTTTATTTTGTTAAAGATATAATTTGAACATAAAGATTAAGAATTTGTATAGTAATAATAACATGATACACAAAACAAAACTTATATTAGGTTTATACCATTTAAATGTAAACACTTGAAATCATGACATATTAAAATCACATTTAAAAATTTTATTGAACAAAAGAAAATGCCTTATATCCATGACAAAATATCTATTACATATTGAGACAAAAGAATTATAATATTTTTTATAACCAATGAGAGGGTTTGAAATTTATATGAGTATAAAAATAAACTTTAAGAATATGTACACAAATAATCATAATTTTATGAAGCACATTAAAGTTTGAAAATAAAATTTTAGAAATTTGATAATGATCTAGGGCTTGGAGTCAATAAAAATAGAATAAATCTTAGAACAATTATATATATTCAAATTTGCACCATGTGAAACAAGATTTAATTTTAGGAGGAGAAACCACATCAAGAAATACTAATGAAATTTGGATCTATAATAACATGAATCAAGACCTAATCCTAGAATGATAAAGAGTATGCAAGACAATTTTGGTTCACCAAAATGTAATATGAATAAATAGATTTCATTTAAATTATGATAAAATATTTATGAACATTTAACTAAGAGTAAATATATGTAAAACACTGAATCAAATCTAATTATTTTTCTAAAACTAAATCAATAAATGACAAACACAGAGTTTATAAAAATATGTTGAATATTGAGAAATCTAGATATAGTCATTAATATTTGACAACAAAAAATAGGATTTTGTAGCAAGACAATGAGAATGTTGAAAACTTATATTGAACAAAAAAATCTTATTCAAACTATCAAGTTTCATTTTCAAGTACTAAAATTGAAATAAGTACAATTTTACGATGTGTCAAACAAGTACAAACTTTTTTAAAGGTTGTATTCATCATATCTAAGGTTCCAAAAACTTTGTTAAATTTTTAAAACTTTATGCTAATCACTAAGAAATTTCACTTCTTTTCCTTTCTCTAATTAAACCCTTGAATTTAAACATGATAAGAAAAACCTACTCCTATATAACTTCACAAAACTTCTTTAATATTTATCAATCCCCTTCCCTAACTAAACAATTAAAAAAGCCCTCCCTTCCCTAATTAGATAATAAGAAAAACCTGCCCTATATGTCTTAAAGTTTCCTGTCAATGGAAAAAAAACACTCCAATAGTTATAATAATTCAACATCCAAGCATAATGCAATTCAATATGTAGCTGTTATAAATTTTAGAGTTATTACTAATTACCCCAATTAACTAATTTACTCAAACTATGATGACATTAGGGCTAATTGAGCCTGAAATCACATTTTATAGTCACAAATAGGTTCAATAAGCTCAAATTATCCCCAATTACCTTTACGATAGGTTCACGAGGCTTAATTTGGCCCAAATCATATTGTTGATTGCCCCAATTAACTAATTAGCTCAAGCTGTGATGACATTAGGGCAAATTAAGCTCAAAAAAAAATTTGTAGTCACAAATAGGATCAACGAGATCAAATTGGTCCCAATTACTTTCATGATTAGATGTTAAAATCTAAACCCTAAGACTTAAGCCCTAAACCCTAAATCGTAAACCCTAAACCCTAAATCGTAAACCCTAAATAAATTAGTTTAGCCCTAATTAAAATCTTTTAGAGTAAGGACTAGGTTGACAGGGCTCAATTTGGCCTAAATCACATAAATGGTTGCCTTAATTGACTAATTGGCTCAATTTGTGATGACATTGGGTCTAATTGAGCCAAAAATCACATTTTATAGTTACAAATAAGATCAACGAGCTCAAATGGCCCCAATTACCTTCATGATTATACCCTATACCTATTGTCACTTGGATTTTCACCCTTTGAGGAGATGTCTCAACCATCTTCATCTAAGTGGCACAATTGAAACACCTCTAGGCTATGGGTGAGCCTAAGAATGAGGTGAATCTCTAGATAGGGATAGCTCCCTTGATGTACCACTTGTAGAACACTATTATATATACAATTTGTGAGAAAGAGGGGAAAAGAGAAAATTGAAAGCAAACTATCCTAAAAGAGGTGATACACCAAATTAATTGATGTCTACCAACCAGCTGCATGCTATGCATGAGAATAAGGGACTAACCAAACATACTCTTCTCCAATCTACATCTTCCCACATCAATGTTTCATTATGAGGTTATGGTGAATGTTTAGGCTAGGAGGACTATACAATAGGTCTATAATGACACTATTGAATAGGCTAGCTCACTCAACCTTGACACTACCTAGAACACTTCACATGACCTGCATGAAGAAGCTTTCCAACTACAAATAGGTGAGAGAATAAGACAACGTGTTAAGGAAACAAGAGTCATCACTAAGAAAGATCAATTATCTAAGTAAAACACACTATGAAAAATCATGGAAGAGGTGAAAATTAGTAGTCTTTATTGATCCATGGTATGTAAATGTGTAGAGCTTCACCATACTCAGGTGGAGCATAGTTTACAAAGGCCAAAATGGTTTGTTTTTATAGAATAGAGAGAGAGAGAGAGAGAGAGAGAGAGAGAGAGAGAGAGAGAGAGAGGGGGGGGGGGGTTAAAAGGTCACAAGGACACTTTTCAAGATAATAAAATGAGTTAATTATGCATAATAAGGGAGTGTGAAATAGACCATGTAAGGTTAGAAGAGACAAGTGGCTTTCCAAGTCATGAAACTCTTGAAATGTGGCGTAGGAGTTCTCATTTTGGCTCAGAAAACTACCTTCATGGTTTAGCCCTATTTGAACATCCCAAAACTAAATAGGGATTTGTATGATTATTGGAATGAGAGGTAAGGCTTTCAGGCATGCCTCTCTATGCATTGGTTGTAGTCTTGATCATCTAGAATATTCCCAAAATGAGCTATCACCATCTGTGATCAAAATAAATCTTATTTCACACACTTGGCCTCTAAAAAGGAATCAAATTTCCATGAAAATTCATACAAGTAATTTAATGACATGTTTCAAGACTCTCCGTGGCCTTAGAGGCATTAGGCACACCTTAAAAATAGTTACTTGAAGCTTTCCACCCTTCTCACTATCATGTTCACTATGCCAGTTTTAATTGGCTAAGATGAGAGCTCCTATTGGGGCACTTAGGATTTTTGATGAAGAAATAAACTAACATAGTGATTTATTAATATTTTATATCTTCCTCCCAAAGTTGGTTTCATCCCTTGAAAGTCCCTAGAACATGCACAATGCACAAAATAGTCAAAAGAAGTAGTTTTGTACCCTATTCATACAGATTTTGTACAACTCATCTTGATGGTAGGTAGCATAACTGAGGATTATAAAACATCCAATCCATTTTATGGGAAAACTATGCCATTTTGGGGCATTATCTCCTTCATTTCCTTCCTCATGTCTGGACTAAGGGTTTAAGAGGGTTTTAGACAGTTTAAGCCCTTAAGCTTTGTTCATAAAGATCTGACATTGAAGTTGAAAACAAATATCATTAGATCAGATTTTAGGACCCCTGTTAAATCCTATAAAATTCTTGACCCCCATGAAAATCCTCATGAAATATGTGATATATTTGAAATCACCTTATCAAGCTTGTTTTTACATTTCCTGCATGCTTGGACTGTCTCTGAGCAAAAGGTGAATTTCTCAAGGATTTCTCTACATTCCACAAGCTTATACATGTTTATTATGACCCCATAATCATTATCCAATCCATTATAAATATTTCCTAAGGTTATAAATGAAAGTGACCTATCATTTGAAAACTAGGCCCAAACCCTACCTATTAGGCTTGACTACAGCTCTTATGGGTTTGGACCACTTGTTGAGTTTCACCCTTTCCTAATTGGTGTCTTATGTTTTTCTAGGTGTATTTAAACTCTAAAAACCTCCTATCAAATTCCAAACATCTCCTGGTCCACCTTTTCATATATTCTTGTCAAGACTGTAGGGTTTGCTCTCAAGGGAAGTACCCTCTATCTAAGACAAAATAGAGGATACTTCCCCTATTTGTCTAAGAAAATTTGTCATTATAATATATTATCCAAGTCATGGAGATGATATATAAAAAAATTACTAACTCTCCCAAAAACCAAAACAAACTTCTAGAAAAGGAAGACTATGCAGGGTTCCAAGATGTGTATTGTGCCTTGCTTGTTTAGAGCTCCTTCTTTGTTTGATTTCTACTGTCAAGGGCCTATAAAGTCTATAATTTTCTTGATTAAGGTGTCCCAATATCTATTTATCACTCCAACCTTCCATGTACCTCCCCATACATCTTGCTTAGTCAAGACCGAGTGTCATATGACTATGACTGTGTTTTGTTCCAGAACAGGGGCCCACCTGTAGATGTTTATGCATGGATTAGACTTGGAAACCTTGAATGAGTCTCTATGACCCCTTCCAATATCATTTATAAATGTTTGGACCTATTTTTTCCCTTGATATTAGCAATACTAGCACCTAGATGCCATGTTTTAGTTCATTGTTTGCTTACTCAACTGTAGGTGTTCATTTCACTTGAGGGGGATGCCTGTAGATGTGTTTGGGGAACCAAAACACAATATATCATCCCTTGAAATGAAACTTAGGTCATGAAAACTCTCTTAAACCATGTAATACTTATTCAATCATGAAACATGGTTTGTATTACAACCTTGAAGTGGAAGGTTTCTTTGGAGCTTCAAACTGTAGATGTCACTACGTAGAAATAGTGCATGAAAGTGCATTTTTAGGCTTCCTAAAAACTAATTTCAACTGATCACCTACCCTCCAAACTTTATATAACTCTTTTCCTATGTAAGGTCTATAAGTATAGGTCATTTGGATGCTTTAAATACTTTATCCCTATTAAAAAATATCAACAAAACCTCAAGGAACTCTATTTTGCATTTTTGGGGCTTATATCCCTGAACTCAATCATCTTGTGCTTAAAGGTAGTTTAGCTTCCTTATGCCCATGTGATGCTTCAAATAGGTCTACCCTAAGTTTTATAACATGCTAAGATTTTAAAAATAACCTTACTGTTGACGCTCTGAGACCCTCAACCCCTACTTTTGGGCTCCCCCAGAATCTATAACCTCTCTGATCTCACCCTCACTAACAGTTCAAGCTTTTGGTGTAGCGGCAACTGGTTAGTGTTAACAAACTAGCGACTCCACTGGGGAGGGTTTCGATTCTCACCCTCAACAGTCTGCCTTGCCTCGTGGTTGAATAGTGTCCATCAAACCTCTCAGAGTGTCCAAACTGGACCTCTTGACCAAGGGGGAACTATTGACACTCTGAGACCCTCAACCCCTACTTTTGGGCTCCCCCAGAATCTATAACCTCTCCAGTCTCACCCTCACTAACAGTTCAAGCTTTTGGTGTAGCAGCAACCAGTTAGTGTTAACAAACTGGCGACTCTACTGGGGAGGGGTTCGATTCTCACCCTCAGCAGTCTCCCTTGCCTCATGGTTAGATAGTGTCCACCGAACCTCTCGGAGTGTCCAAATCAGACCTCTCAGCTAGGGGGGAATTGTTGACACTCTGAGACCCTCAACCCATACTTTCGGGCTCCCCCAGAATCTATAGCCTCTCTGATCTCACCCTCACTAATAGTTCAAGATTTTGGTGTAGCGGCAACCAGTTAGTGTTAATACTTACCATGCTCCAAAATTCCATATAGGTACCTTCAAGGCTCTACCAATGCCACCTGTAGTTGTATATTACATATACAAGCAATAAGTAAATTTCAAGCAGTATGCATGGTTTATGAGTTTTAATGAAGTTTGGATCTTTTCCAAAGGTTTCAAATGGAATAATCCTACCATAAAAAAATTGATTAGCTTAAACACTCCTCATAATATGATATTCTCCATGAGGGCCCCTGTAGGTGCATATTAATGGTAGGAGACTATGAGTTTAGCCAGTGAGTAGTAGTATGGGCAATGTATAAGAGATATATGCTTGAGATTCAATATAAAGCTTCACAAAGTGAAAAATGACACTCTTCCCACTCTAAAATAGTTGAGACACCTATTATATCTCCCCTTCTATCATGGCATCCTTTTAAGATATTTGTATATTCAAGGAGTTGCCTGCATATGCATAGTGCATTGACTGCACCCATGGAACATTTATTAGAGAATGAGATTTAAAGGTGAAGGGGATCAATAGATAATTATAAAAATGAGGATGAAACTATCAAAACTACGTGAAGTCACCATCAAAGTGTGAAGATCCTGAAAATAGTGGAAAAATTGCCTGTCATCCCAAGTGAAACTAATCTTCCAACCTGAGATGAATTGCTCACCAAAACACCATGAAACCTAAAAAAAATCATGAAGGTAATTTGAGAATAAATACAAAATCCTTTTGATTCAACATCACTAACTAGATTGTAGAAACCTATCCAAAATAGAGCAAAAACCTATAGGGTGTAGGAAACAAAGAGCAGAAAAACATAATCAACATCTAAAGGATGGTTCATAAAGCATGGATGACCAATATGAAAAATATTAGTTTTTAAATTGATCTATCTAATTTTAATACCACCTCCCAAAAGTGTTTGCCCTAAAACCTCTTCAACTGTCCATACTAAGCACAAACCTGTTGGTCACTTCTGTGTGTCTAGAAAGGCAAAGATAGATAAAAATGGTTTTAGCTCAAAAATGGAACTTCTAGAGCATTTCAAGCATGTAAATGAACTTGAGGAAGAATAATATATGTTTTATCTCCTTCTTCCATGTGTCAACTTCCCTCATGGGTCGTATAAGTGCCAAACGCCCCTTTTTCAGTTGATTACTTGATCTTCAGCTAGATAACCTATAATTTTTAGATGAACTAACATTATTGGCAAATAATATAACTTATTGGATGTTTGAGGTAAAAAATAGGACACTTAAACACCTTGAAAACTATGCCACTTGCATTTATGACCCCTAAAACCCTTCTAAATGACTCAAAATGACATATTGACTAATTAATCTAAGACCAAAGATAATATGGAATTAAATGACATAAAAGACCTATAAAACACCCTATGATGTAATATTAGACACCTAAAACATCTAAAAGTCAAATTTTTACCTATAGGGGTCCCAATTTGACCTGTAGGGTCAAAATTGGTCAACAATATCTAAACCCTATACCCTAAGCCCTAAATCCTAAACCCTAAACCCTAAAAAAAATATTTATCCCTAATAAATATTATTTAGATTAATAATTAGGTTCACATGGCTCGATTTGGCCCAAATTACATCACTAATTGACTCAATCTATGATGACATTGGGGCTAATTGAGCCCAAAATCACATTTTATAGTCACAAATAAGTTTAAAGAGCTCAAATTATACCCAATTACCTTTGTAATAGGTTTATAGGGCTCAATTTATCCCAAATCACATCATTGATTAGCTCAATTGATTGATTGGCTCAATCTATGATGACATTGGGGCAAATTGAGCCCAAAATCACATTTTATTATCACAAATAGGTTTAATGAGATTAAATTGGTCCTAATTGCATTCACGATTGGACCGTAAACCCTAAGACCTAATATTTAAACCCTAAATTATAAACCTTAAACCATAAACAAATCAATTTAGCCCTAATTAATATCCTTTAGAGTAAAAGTTAGGTTTACAAGGCTTAATTTAAACCAAATTACATCACTGATTGCCCTAATTAACTAATTGGCTCAATATGTGATGACATTGGGGCTAATTGAATCAAAAATCACATTTTGTAGTCATAAATAAGTTCAATTAGCTCAAATTCACCCCAATTGCCTTCATAATTGGACCATATACCCTCAACCCTAATCCATAAACCCTAAACCCTAAACCAATCAATTTAACCCCAATAAACATCCTTTAGAGTAATAATTAGGTTCACCTAGCTCAATTTGGCCCAAATCGCATCACTGATTACTCCATTTAATTAATTGACTCAATCTATGATGGCATTGGGGCTAATTGAGCCCATAATCACATTTTGTAGTCATAAATAGGTTAAACAAGCTTAAATTATCCCCAATTACCTTTGTGATAGGTTTATAGGGCTCAATTCAGCTCAAATCATATCATTGATTTCCCCAACAGACTAATTGGCTTAATTTATGATAACATTAGGGAAAATTGAGCCCAAAATCACATTTTATAGTCATAAATAGGTTCAACAAGTTCAAAATGGCCCTAGTTACATTCATAATTGGACATTATACCCTAAATTGTAAACCCTAAACCCTAAGAACTAAGCCCCAAACTCTAAATTGTAAACCCTAAAAAATTGATTCAGCCCCAACTAACATCATTTAGATTAAGAATTAGGTCCATATGGCTCAATTTAGCCTTTAATCACATAACTGATTGCCCCAATTGACTAATTTTCTCAATTTGTGATGACATTAGGGCTAATTGAACCTAAAATCACATTCTATAGTCACAAATAGGTTCAACAAGCTCAAATTATCCTCAATTACCTTCATGATTGGACCCTATACCCTAAACCTTATACCTTAAACTCTAAGCACAAAACCATAAACCTTAAACCTAAACCCTAAATTGTAAACTCTAAACCCTAAACCAATCAATTTAGACCCTAATTAACATCCTTTAGAGTAATAATTAAGCTCACATGGCTCAATTTGGAACAAATTACTTCATTGATTTCCCCAATTGACTAATTGGCTCAATATGTGATGACATTGGGGCTAATCAAGTGCAAAAACACATTCTATAGTCACAAATAGGTTCAATGAGCTAAAATTGGCCCCAATTACCTTCATGATCAGACCCTATACCCTAAACCAAATAATTTAGCCCCAATTAGCATCCTTTTGAGTAAGAATTATGTTCATAGGGTCCAATTTGGCCCAAATCACATCACTTTATTACCCTAATTAACTAATTGACTCAATCTATGATGACATTAGGGCTAATTGAGCCCAAAATCACATTTTGTAGTCAAAAATCTATTTAGCTTGGTAAATGACACCAACATTATGGTCAAAATTAGGTTTACAATTTTTTAATGTGCAAAACTTCAGTGCTAACAACTAACTTTGACTGCGGCCATGCATGAACTTTGACAGTGAAAAATAAATTATAATAAAATCAATAAGATGGCCAAAAGCATGTCAATGTAATAGTAAACTATTTTGTGTATGCGATTTTTCCTCATACATGGTTCTTATGTTTGACATTTCAAACTCATGCCTCAAGGTTTAGGAATAGCTTGGATTCCCGAGTCTAAGGCATTGACTTGAAAACACACAACTGAATGTGTGCTTTTTACTAAAAACAATAAAATGCAACTTTTGCCATACTAAAAACTGTGAATTTTATCAAAAAATATCCTAAAAATATGACTAAAATATCAAGCACACTCTCCTATTTCTAAATATATATATTTTTTATATTTTTATTAATTAAAGGTTTTTATCTATATTAATTTCTAAGTGTGTTTTGTAGTGCTATATGCCATAACTATACATGTTTATATTTTTTTATGTATCTTTTGTTTCATTAATTCAAACTGAAAAAAATTATAGGGATACAAACTGGACATAATTCTATACATATTTTAAAAAAATCAATATCTTTTGAGGTAGTTAGGAGCGTATGGTCCTCTATGCATTATTGATCATATTTCAGTCTCTACTGATTTGTGAATTTAGTAAAAAAATAAACATTCATTATTATTATTATTTTAAATATAGATTATAAATTAGATGATCTTATCTAACTTTCCATCAAAGGGTTAAAAATAAATAAAAAATGCTCAAAAAAATGATGGGGTGCATGACAGGCTATCTACTATGAATTTTATAAAAAAAAGTAGTACCTCTTCAAATTTCTGATGTTTGGCCTACTTATACCTGACCATTTACAAAAGTAATTAATAAACTAGACTCAAAATGCTAAAATTCATGTTCTTATAGCATCTTCAAATTTTGAGTGTAGGTGTCTCAAATAATTTGGCCCCCCCATTCCATGCACTTATCCACACATTACAAGTGATGGGAGATTCTCAGGTTATTATTAGTTAGATGTGGAAGTTGTACATAATCAAATGAATCAGTTCACTGGTCTTTTCAAAATTATGGTGTACACTCATGTTTATCTTGAACTAAATACCTTGGTAAAATTATTATCCATATATGATTTTTTGTTGGTGCCAGGACAATGAGTGAAGATGGAGACTAAGGACAGAATATTAGAGCCTCATATCACTTGTAATTATTTTTATGCATATATTTATGTAAGTTGGAAGAGATAAGGTTTGTGAATAGAGCAACTAACCATGGGAGGTCAATATCAAATCTTGTACAAATGAGATGCGTGCATTAGCAGGGGTGGGAGTTCATTTGTTAGTTTACAAGAAGCGTTGGTATTTTCCATGCCATGTGGTCCTTTTGGGGAGAAATAAATTGGCATAGGTCTATAACATGCTTTAATTTCAAGGACCTTGATGTCATATGTAACTAAAAAATAAGACAAGAGCTGATTTTTTTGATGCAATGGTGGTTATAGAAAGAGGGGGTCCCTTAGAAGAGTTTGATTAGAGAATGACATCAAGGGAGTTTATGGTGAGTGTCAATGATCAGGGATAGGCCCTCAGAGCTTTTTAGTATGATAAGTTGATGGATGGTGTTGAAACTTATGGCTTGGAAAGGCATGCGTTCTTCTAATCAAGCTAGAAAGAGTTGGTTTTGGTCCATCATACTAAATGATTCTTTGTCACCTTATATTGGATTTTATTTATACGTTGGGGTGGGCACTATAAAGACAATGCTATTGGACTTGTTTCATGAGTAAATACTTGAAATTTGGTGAATGAAAAGAAATATTTTTCTCAACTTTATGTTGGTTGTGCCATTTGCAAAGACATAAAGGTGTTAGTAATCCATTTGGATGTTGTTGTTGAGGCCTCCAGATACAAGGAAGGTCTCTAGAGGGATACATTCTTGAACTAGGATTCTATTTCTGTGGTGAATAAGTGTTAACTATTGAGAGAGAATTTTCCAAATTGATGGATGGAAGCATAGCCACCTCAACAATTGTAGAAGATGTCATGGTCTTCAAAAGTTACAGCATATGTTTAAAGCTAACGGATGTATTTATTAGTGGGTTGCATAAAAAAAATTTCAAGCACTTCCATACTTTAGTAGCACTTGAAAGAATCCTTCTTGTTTGGCTCTTTCAATATTTTTGATCTATAGATTTATTTTTGTTTGAATTTTAAAATACAATATTATATATTTTTCTTTGATCTTCTAATCTTTACATGATAATTTTCTAAAATTGATTAGAATGTAATTCTGAATTATATTTTAACCCAGAGATTATCTATTGAATTTATATTTTTAATGCCTAATACATTTATAAAATATAATTTTTTACTCTAATTGAAAATTATAATTTTTTATTTGGATATACACGACACATGAGACATTTGAGAATCCTATGTAACCTACCGATAGCTAAAAACCACAAACACTCATGACATGCCACCGGCCACACTAAAACGCACAAATGCCACCTTATGACAATACAGATTTTTAAAAGCATTGATTTTTGTTGATTTTATGTCGCCAACAGTACAAAGGCGGCCCCAAATGTTGCGCCCTTCCGGGTCCCATCAAAACAAAATGAAACATAAATTGATGAGTATAATCCATTGGAAGAGAAATAAACAACTTTTTTTTTTTTTGGGTTGGGGAAGTGAAAGGTCGTCTGTGGGACGACTCCACGCGCAGCCATGGCAATATTAAATGGAGGGTTGCTTTATTACCGTGCTGTTAGAGGTAATTAATAATATTATATACGTGTTTAATGTTAATAATAATAATAATAAAAAATTTAACGTCCACGAGACTAAAAATAGCCTATGGGACAGATTGATTGATTTTTGTTTATTTAATTTTTGAAACAATTTTTTATTTTTAGTTTTTAACTATTATTTTCCATGGATCGGCTAGGACTCGAACCTAGGAGCTCCCTCATGCATTCATGTGTGCTTAACCACTTGCGCTAAGAACAAAAAGAGAATTTAACTGTGGGCGGACAATGAGTGACGTACTACACGAGATCAGATGTGAGGTCAATAGTGACGTACTACACAAGAGTTCTAATCAAAGGTTAAATTTGACGGTCACTTTTATCCGTTAAGAATTTTTTTAATGATGGTTTTTAAATTAATGTCACATTGTATATGATGTTCATTTTTCATTTTTGACTTTCATAATTATCATATAAAATCCAGTTAAAATTTGTCGTTATTATGTTGTTACAAAGAAAGAACATTCACTATGGCTACACACATTTCTTCAAACAATTAATGTGTAATTATCTACATAGATTAAATCCATTCGTGTTAATAAAGTGGAAAACACTCAATTTTGCCACTAATAGGATTAATACAACGTAAAAGCAAAAGTAAACAACAAAATAAACACCTATAACTCTATGCAAGACCCTCTGCTCACAAATTGACATTATTTATCTCACCTATAGACCAAGGAGAAATAAAGCATACTATTTTGTCTTACTCTGGGCATAAAATTCTATTTTCTTTCTTTAAATTCTAACTCCCTGCATTAGAGGAGTACTTGTTCAATGTGGATTCAAACTTCTACCTTTTCATTGGCCACTCAATGCTCCCTTCAATCCCAACATAGTTTTGTTCCATTCTTTTTTCCTTCCAGCCAACCGCCTACTCCTGAAATGTCTTCCTTTTCCTATAGGTGACCCAAATAACCTATATGCCTCTCCCCATCGACTCTTCATTGTCTATCACTTGCCATCATTTTGGCACCAAATTCTACTAACTTCACACTAGAATACCTCATGAACATATGCACAGTCCCTTGACTATGGAGAATATCTTGAGTGTAGATGTGAATCATAGATTACTCCAACTGCCCTCCGAACCTCTACATAGCATCTGCTATGCTTACCCCCTAGGACATATTCCATCAAGATATCCTTCCAACAAACACCATCATCCTAACTGTAACTTCACCCAAATACTTCACAATCCATGGAGAATCCAATTTTTTGCAGAATGTTTATCTCGTTCTCCATTTCCACAAGTTCCCCCTTTCTCTTCTCACTGCATTAAATAAACTTCACAACAAGCAGATCCCCAGTGGCTTTATCCATGCCCAGGTTGATTGTACCGAATGCCCCCACTCCAATTACACTTCCTCTCACTCATTGTATGGATGAATCACTATAAGCATGCCCCATGGATAGGAGAAACCTTGAATCATCACCAAACAGGGCTTAAAATCACATAAATCAATAGAAAAAATAGAGTATGCAATAAAATAGTATGTATAGCCAATTGAAATCATAGAAGTGATTCAAAACCAATGTCCCCATCCTATTTAAATCTCATATTTTGGTGAGCATGTAATTGAAAAATGTCACAGCGTGTTGTGGGAGACAACTCGTTGTAATTGGTTGGATCCTTCAACGCCCCCTGAAACATTACAAATCACGAATCAAGATTATATAAGTTCCAAGAGAAGGCCAAAGGTCTTTTACCACATTTATATTAGAGACAAATAATGTAGTGTGTGAGTCTAGTGTAAGAGGTCATAACTTATGTAAAATTGACTTAAATGCACAACTAAGAATTAAAACCAATCTCAGAATTGGATGCTTCTACGGTAGAAGAGAACCTCCAGCATCTACAACGTTGCTGAAATCTCCATAGAATGATGGTTCCAATTTTCCAATCACTAGACATTTTAAATTATTTCTAAACATTTTAAACTATATAATACCTATACAAAACGAATATAAAATAAGATAATTTTTACTTTCAAGGTTTTGATGACCGAAAACATAACAAGCTAATTCAAAAATGAACAGGAAAAAAATATGAAAAGCACTTCTCTAGTTTTCATGCTCCAGCTATGAATTTTATATTTCAGAAATATTTGTGGGCAAATGTGAAAAATAAAAGAATTGTGCGTACCTGGTGATGTTGAATGATCTAATGATCTATGTTCCACAACTCCGTTCACCTCCCTGCTCCCCCCCGTTCCCTTCCTCTTCAATTCGTACACCCCAAGTTCAATTTAAAAATGAGAGATTTGGAAAAGCCTTCAAGTTTCAACTATACATGGGAAATTAGGAAATGCACATGAAAAGGAAGAAAGTTTTAGCACTTTACGAGGCCTCCCCAAATCAAATATTAAAGACTCCGAAAACTGAAAACAATGAAACCAAAGGGAGATATCCATATGTATATATATTTATTTGTAAGCTTATACGATTCCGCTGAAGACGTGGCAGAAAATGACTCATTGATATGTGTTGGTTGTTGCTTGTTTTGTGAAATGGAGGACTGGACCAAGCTTACAATACCAGTTATGGAGTGGATTGTGAGTGTGGGTGGAACTGGATAGTTCGATTCTCTTTTCCTAAATTGTTTTGGATTTACATTTTGTGTTCACCAAATGCCAAATCAGAGACATCAATTCAATTTACCTACTTAATTTATTAAAGTTTTGAAACCACCTACGGTCTACAGTAAGTAGCTACTTAATTTTTTAAAGTTTTAAAACCACCTATGATCTCCAGTGAGTCCCTAACACCGTCTACCTAATGTAGGTAGGTTGCGTTACAGACTAGTCTGCGTAAGAATATAATAATATTAATGCAGTTAAAAACTCGGATGATGGATGGCAGAGCCCATTATCCCATTATCTATATATTAATATTTTTAAACGGTCAGTTTTTTATTTTGAATGCCATATTAACAGCGTGTATATTTTTCCTTCCATCCGTTAAAATGATTAAAAATAATATTTGAATGTATTTTATGGTTTAAAATGCAAAAAATGTTTAAACGGCTGCCAAATTTAACTACTGAATCTGATGTTCATATAACTATCAATGAATTACATATAATTTAAATATTTGACTATAAACGCACTCCAATGAATAAATTTAGTGTATATTCATACGAACATATAAGATTCCAAAATATAAACATATTCAATGATTATTTGGATTTCAGAGTATCTCATCTATTTCTAAATAGATAGATGGCAATTTTCTGAATCACTAAATCATAATTTTCTCAAAAATTAGTAAATTAATCATTTAAATAGTGTAAAAGTAATGTAATGTTCTAATGGATTAAATTTTAGACATTAAAATATTTCATCTATTTTTAAATAGTTAAAAATTGTAAAAATAATGTAATGCTTTAATGGATTAGATTTTAGACATCAAAATATCTCATTTGTTTTTAAATAAATATTAAAAAATTAGTAAATTAAGCATCTAAATAGTATAAAACTAATGTACTGTTATAGTGGATTAAACTTTAGACATCACATTATCTCATCTATTTTTAAATAAATAGTTATATAGTTATATATATATATATATATATATATATATATATATATGATAATGTTTAAAAAAAATTATATATGATATGTACTTTTATCATTTTATCGTTTTATGTGAGTAAGTTTTTATCAAATAGTTTTTAATATTTTTTTAATAAAATTCATTTTTGGGTATGGTTTTTGGAATGTTTTTTATAGAAGACTTTGGGCTTTCAATTGTATAAATTGTTGATGAACAAGTGTTCTTGTTGGTCTAATAACACTTGCATAATATACAACCATAATAATGACATAAAAATCATAATCCTTTTCTTCCTCTGATCCTTAGCATTAAGATAACACTATCGTATTATATCTCCGTAAAATATATAATATTCCGTTTTTTTAATTGAACCTATTCTTATTTTCTTGCTTGATATTTTTCCAAATCATAACATGGAGCTGATATTATGCATTTGATTAGGATGTCCTATGCTACATATAAATAATAAAAAAAAAACTTTGGGCGGTGATCAAGAGTATCTTTAAGCAATGAACAACCACTAAACTAGATTTAAGATGAAGTGTAAAGTTCTAAGGTGTATGATTTGATGCAAGTATCTCAATTCTCATAGCCTTACTTACCTAGAATCGTCATAGGGGGTTCTTAAAAATTAGAGAAGTTGGAGCTAGGTGAGTGGTGAAGCAATGCAACAAATGTCAATCTGAATCATATACTTTTATAATTCCATCATTTTAAAGAATCAAGATGTAGTTACTTTTCAAAATTTGAAGTTGAGGATGACCATCTATAGGTCTTTTCCTTGTAAATGTTCCCATCTTGTATAAGTTGTATAAAAAAATTCAATGTCAGTTCTTTCATTATTTTCTCTGCTAACAAATGTGAAGCTTCGTGTATACAAGACATTAATTTTGTGGGGATTCTAATCACCAATTAAATTTCTCTCTCCAAATTAAGTTACATTTTTTATGTACTTTTGCCAAAGTTAATATAAAATATGCAAACATGTATGCATTGAAATTTAGTCACTAAAGTACACAATTAAATGTTTATTCAATGACATGGTGTTGGTGCAAATTTATCATTAAATATATCCTTCATTGTAATGTACCCTTCTGTTTGAAATATCAAATTATGATATTTGTTAGCAAACCCTTTCTAAGAATAAATTTGATATTCTAAATAAACCTTGAATTCTGAAAAAAAAGATAAATCCTTTTTAACTTAGAATTTAATAGAAATAATTAAAATAGTTGAACACCCATGGAGAGTAGAATTTTTATTGAAATCATATTGCAATGTAAAGTACAAAATAAAATATATTGGTTGAAACCCTAGCCAAAATTATGCATGTAAAATTTAGAATTATAACCCTATATTTTTATGTCCACTTGACATTTACAAACAACAAGCCCTAAGGGTAGAACCTATTCTTGTATGACTGACTATAAAAATGAATTGGTTGACTGAAAATGGCATCCATGCCGGCTAATGATGATGTCATAAGTTAAAAATGGTTGAATGTTAGGTATCACTGGTTGGAGATGATGTACATATAGCTGAGGAATGATGCCCTAACTATCAACAATGTCTAAAAGTTTGAAATGATAGGTCTAAAACCCTAGTACAATTGTAGAACCACTATAGCAATCTTATTAAGGGTTGATATCACTGTAGTGATTTTATGTAGGGCTAAAAATGATGTCATAAAAAATGGAGGGTTGTATGGTTGCTATCTTAGTTCGTACGGTTGGTTAAAAACCCTAGCACAAACCTTTGAAGGCGCTAAAAAATATGATAAATTTGCCTAATGCTTCTCCCAATGTCGAACTCTGATTGTATCCTAATTTGAAAGCATAATTATAATTCCTGAATGGAACCACCTCACAAGACTGGATGGTTTTCATCCTCAAGTCTCCTTATCCATTGGAGGGTTTTCATCCTTAAACGTTGAACGTTGAAGTAGATACTCAAACTTGAAAAGGTGTAATTGATAATATGTAAAAGATGATCTGTCATGAACTTGACACTCCTCTTTATAGTAAATTATTTTCACTTTTCCCAAAGAAAGCATCCAATAAGCTTTTAGAAAAGTAACGCCCCTTTTTAATTTTAATTTTGACTTACTTTATTAATAATAATAAAACTAAGGAAGTGGTCCTATGGGAGGGGGCTCCTAAATTTTCTCAGGGGGTAGTGCAGAATGAATTTAGGAGCATATGTAGTAAAAGTGGTCCCATGGAATAAAAATTCTGAGTGTATGTTGCTATTTTATAGGAGAGAATATTTAAAATTATTATATTTTTTATTTATAATTAAAATTTATATAAATTTTTCCCATTCATATATTTACAATTAGTATAATATCTTCCTAAAATAGAACCACATATGGAAAGCTCCAACCCATTTTTTTTCACCCCCTCAAACTTCCCCCTAAAAAATACCCAACTCCTCACTTTTAGGAAGAGATTCTAAAATTTCCCATTACCATACCTTTCATTTTTCATGGGGTCACCCGCTCATTAAAAATAGGAGCAGTAGCCCCCTCCATGGGACACCTGCCTAAGTCACCAATTGTTAGGGGATGAAGCAAGAGCGGGAGTGCTCCTACTCTTGGTTTTTGACTTTCTGACACTTGTTGGAGGGTTCAGCTATTTGAATCATTGGCTTCAGCTTGTTTTAAAGTTGTTTTTTAGATCAGTTCCTTTGATCCATGTTTGTATGGAATTAGTTTCATTATGTTTTTTCATTGGATTAAGGACCCGTTATGCTGGTTTTATGCTTGAAGGAGGTCTTCTTGGGCAATTACTGGTCTATTTATTGTTGTTCTACTCTGTGGAGGCCTGTGTGGACTAGTTTTGTATAGTTTCAAGATGATGTGCTTCATGGTGGTGGTTTCCCAACTGATCTTGCCTTGCTTTGGCCCATGCATTAAGGGAGATGGTTTACTTTGCTGTTTTGATTGGTTCGGAGCCTCTATTAAGGTAGATATTGCTTGGAGGCATTTCTCCATGGACTAGTTTTTATTTGGTTTTCCCAAGGCTCAGATCAGTGTGGCCTATTTTGATATGCAAAAGGGGTTCTCAGTTGACGTGTTGTGCATTAGTTTTTACCCTGTTTGGGTAGTTCTTCATTTTTGTTTGATCCTAGTTATTTTGGATCTACTCAGTTGGGGATTGTGTGGCCTTGCTTTATGAATTTTTAAGCTTCTATGCTTTGAGTTAGTGATTCCATGTGGTTTTTGACCTGCTTCAGTTCAAGCTTTAAGGGAGACAGTTTTTTTTATCGCTGTTCATATTGGGTATGTGTTAACCTCTTTGTTTTGGATCAACTTTGTGTGATTTGGGTTTTATAATATTCATGGTCTATGTGTTGAGACCACAATGCATGATTGGGAGTGGTTTCACTTTGTTTCATGATGCTCTATGTTTATAGAGTCCAAATATTATGGGGAGCATGTCTCATGTTATACACAATTTATTAATTGAGGTTTGAGGGACCTTTGTATTTCATTAGTTTTCTTGATGTGTTCTAGCTGTGGTTTTACTGAGTGGATTTGCATTCCATGTCAAATGTACTTCAGGTTTGTGGGACCCTATCAAAACCATTTGAGATTGTATTTCATGGTATATTTTTAGATTCTTCTGGTTGTTTCGTGTTTGCCACTAGTAGAGGCATTTATCGAGAGCCTTCATTGTAATATCTTTTCTTCTCCATTGTATCAGGTTGTGGGACCTGTTAACACCCTCATTTACAATTTATAGCTTTGACTCAAAAATGTTTACCCTTAATAAAAAATAATAATGCAATGTTAAGTGTCCCTTTTGATTATGAATATACTAAGACAACTTTTTAAAAAGTATTATTATTAATTATTTCTTTAATTAAAATATTTAGAAAAGGGGACATGACATTCACAAATAATTTATTTTTCTACTATGAAATAACAACCTTTGATAAAGTTGGTTCATCCATATTATTTTTCTTTCACACAATGCTTGCATAATATGGCTTCTAAATCTAGTTCTACTGCTATTCAACACAGCAAGTAAAGGATCAGAAACAAACTCTCAATGGTAAATTCCAATCAATAATTGAAGTCTTGTATATAAAGAGATTGATTTCACATTACTCAAAAGCACAATCCATTTGCAAGAGTGTAGTTAGATTTATTTCAAATACAATGCAACTAGAATACAACCCAAATTTGCTATCATTTCTAATATGCTTAAAATATAAGTAATGGAAACACTTAAAATTCAACTAGTTTTAGTCTATTTATATCTCAGGTAGTATGGATTTTCATGTCTAAGGCAAGGGTTTGACCTAAATTTTTTATTGCGAACATGGTTCATTGCTTCATCAATAAAACATACTAACTTGTGATAAGTGTTGAGATTTAAAATATACAAAATTTATATAGAAATAGGCAAACTCGAAAAAAATTGAACCAAACTTGGAATTGAGGAGACTCAATTTCCTTATGTTACAGGTAATCTTCTAAACAAGGGATTGATGACATAAAATATTAATGTGCATCCTACTTCAATGTTGATTTTGTTTAACCTTTTTAATGGAAAATGCCAAACCTCATACTTTTTATTTTATTTTGTTGTTTGCTATCAAATGTCAAGTACAATTGACATTTCAATCCTCAATCAAATTGACACATTATAGGTAGGGACTAATTGCTCTATGATCTTGTTCAAATGAGGTAATATGTTATCTTTAGGTTCAATCATCTTGCCAAATCTAAATGACACATCATAAATGTGACATGTATAAATAATTCCCTCATATAAGAATTTGAAACATCTATGTAAAGTGGATGGAATAGCTCTCGTGACATGGATCTAAGGTCTCCCAAGTAGAATATTGCAACTCACATCATTTTATAAACTTGACATTTTATAGCTATTGTTTTTAGTCCAAGTGATAAATTTAATGTGATGTTCCAAGTGTTTTTCTTGCTTGGTTGTCAAATTCCTTGATGATCACATTTGAGTTAGCAAGGATTTTATTTTCCAATGCGTTATTTTAAGAGAAAGAATTCATTACACATGTTTAATCTTGAACCATTGTCAACAAACACTCTTTTGATTTCTATATTGTTGATTGTAACTTGAATGTGCAAGAATAAATATTGATCAATAATATCATTTAAAGGTCTCTCATCATTCTAAAAATAAATACATTCTCATTATCTTTCAAATATTTAACAATAGAAGAAAAGTGAGATGATTCAATATCACTTGGCAATGTTGGGTCTTCTAATGCTTTATAAATAATATCATTATTCACATTATATTTAATAAGTAATCTGAGGATAAATAGCTTGGCATGAGTAATTTACAATTGATTGACAATACCACAATCTTTTGCAACATGCAATGTCAGGATCCAGAACACAAAGCTCTGATACCACTTGTCAGGATCTAGAACACACAGCTTTGATACCACTATCCTGGAGCTTGCTCAAGACCATATAACCTGGCCTTCTATCTCACCTATCCATTCTCTCCTTTCTTTAACCTGTAAATCCATTCATCTTTTAGTGCTTTCATCATGGCTGGAAACTCTACCAAATCCCACATTTGGTTCTCTCCCAAGGAATCAATTTCCTCATTCATGCCATGCTCCCACTGTTTCCTGGATTCTACCTGCATTACCTCTTTAAAACTTCCTGGTTTTCCACCATCAGTGAGCAACAAGTAGTATAAAGAAGGGGAATAATGAATTTGAGGCTTACTTACCCTTTCGGACCTCCACATGGGTGTTTGAGACTCCTTGACAGCTTGTTGTCCGCCCAAAATTCATTCTAACAGTGACCGATCTCGGTCATCTCTGGCCGACCTCAGTCTGCACCCGATCGATGTGGATTCCTCCTGATCACCGACGTCGATTCCCTAATTGACGTCGGTGTCCACCTGCCTGACATCACCGACTTTGGTCTGCACATGACTGACATCGATTCCTGCCTGTTCGACGTCGGTTCTCACCTGACCAACGTCAGTAACTGTGTTTTCTTGTGAGTGATGATTTTTACCCACGAGCTCATTTTAGATCATAACCTTGTCCAAATCAACACTGCCCTGCTCAGAATTATTCAGCCTCTTGAGTTGATCTCTATCCATAATCTTCTCCTTGAAAACCAAGGCTTTCCAGTTCTTATCATTTGACTTAAGAACATGCATTCCCTTCTCACTCATGTGACCAAGCCTACAGAGCCACATCTTTGCATCTACATCTGAAGTAGATAAAACATAAGGAGAATCAATAATACAAGTAGATAGATAAAGTGTACCTACTTTCTTACATCTTGCTAAAACAAGTGCACCCTTGGAAACTTTCCAAGATTCTGCTATGAGAGTTACTGTGCAACCCTCATCACCCAACTTTCCTACAGCAATCAAATTCCGCTTCAGGACTGGGACATGTGTGACATCCTTTAACACCCATGTGTTGCCATTCTGTAATTTCAGCCGCACTTCCCCTTTGCCAACCATTTGACAAGGCTCACCAACCCCTAAATAAATCTTTCCAAAGTCTCCATGGACATACTCATGGAAACAATTCTCTATTTGAGGTTGCATGAAAAGAGGCACCAGAATCTAAAACCCAAGATTTTACTTTATCCAAGGAACATATAAGAGCATCCCGTGCAATAATACCTGCATCTTTTGCTTCTTCATTTCCTTCATGTTGATCTTCTACCAACCAACAATCTTTCTTTACATGCCAGGATCTAGAACACACAGCTCTGATACCACTTGTCAGGATCTAGAACACAAAGCTCTGATACCACTTGTTAGGATCCACTCCTTAAGAGCACAATTGATTGCCTTTGTATAAGCAACTAAACACAGAATTAAACTAGAAGTAATAAGTAACTAGAATTCAGAAACAACACAGAAAATGAGAGACAATATAATCTTGTATTAACACTTTTATAGAAGGAAATACAATGAAGAAATCACACTCTTCCCACACCTATCAGATGTACAGTAATTCTCCCTCAAGAGTTCTCTCTCTCTCAATTACAAACCAACTCAAAACACAGAGTTGTTCCCTCCACCAGTCATTTGTGACAATCAACTCAACTGGTTGTTTTGCCTACAATACCAATCCACCAAGTACTCCAAGTACTCCAAGTAGATCTCCTTGATCTTGCACACCTGTAGATCTAACTGATCTTACTTACCATGTAGATCTCCCTATTCTTGCACAACCTGCAGATCAACTGATCTTACACACCTTGAGACAACCAACCCAATTGTTGTTCTTGCCTTCAAGTTGAGGATCTAATCCTTGTCCTTCATTATAATACAGCCCCATGGGTCTATTAAATAGATCCCAAAACAAACAATAATTAGAAACGCAGACTCAAAACTAAAATTAGTCTTTACATGCAAACTAACTATTCGTCTAAAATTAGACCAATTCTGGAGATGCATGCAAATGCACACACACATAGGTTGCCGACGTCGGTTCCTGTCTGACCGATGTCAGCTGACCCCTAACCGATGTCGGTTACTGTGTACGCTGAATATGATCGATGTCAGTTGGCCTGACCGGCATCGGTTACTCTGACACTCAGCAACCTCCACCATTTGCATAACAGTGAAGCTTTTAGCTCCACAACCTAACATGCAACCTAGCTTAGGATCTCAATGGAAATTAAGAGGATTTTTTTTGGATGTTCCCACTTTGAGATTTAGGAATATTATGAGGGATTATCACATTATTTTCCATGGCCCTCATTTTTATGATATGGTTCAACTCCTAATAAGTCATCATACATTGGGAAGCATCTATGTTGGAACAAGGCATATTTATATAAGATAATAAGGCTTTTCTATCTTTAAAAAAGGAGAAAGACATAAATATGAAACACTATTTAAACTACATGAAACCCTAATATGTCTTGGAATCTATTATGATATTTCATCCTTTTTTTGTTAAAGATATAGTTTGAACATAAATATTAAGAATTTGATAGTAAAAATAACATCGATACACAAAAAAATACATATGCTAGGATTATACCATTTAGATCTAAACAATTGAAATCACGACATATTAAAATCACATCTAAGATTTTTATTGAATGGAAGAATATGCCTTATATCCATACCAAGAGATCTATTACACATTGAGACAAAAGAATTATAATAATTTCTATAACCAATGAGTAGGGTTTAAAATTTATATGACTATAAAAGTAAACTCTAAGAATATGTAGATAAATAATCACAATTTTATGAAGCACAACAAGGTTTGAAAATAAAATTTTAGAAATTTGACAAGGACCTAGGGCTTTGATTCAATAACAATAGAATAAACCCTAGAATAATTATATATATTCAAATTTGTACCATGTGAAACAAGATCTAATTTTAGGGGGAGGAACCACATCAAGAAACACTAATGAAATTCAGAGCTATCACAACACAAAGCAAGATCTAACCTTAGAAGGATAAAGAGTATGCAAGACAATTTTGGTTCACCAAAATGTAATATGGATAAATGGATTTCATTCAAATTGCAACACAAATATCTATAAACATTTAATTAGGCGTAAACATATGTAAAAAACCGAATCAAACCCAATTAGTTTTCTAGAACTAAATCAATAAATGATGAAAATAAAATTTATAAAAACATGTTGAATATCGAGAAATTTAGATATAGTAATTGAAATTTGACAACAAAAATTAGGATTCTGTAGTAAGAGAATGAGAATGCTAAAAACTTTTGGCGAACAAAGAATCTTGTCCAAACTGTCAAGTTTCATTTTCAAGCACTAGAATTGAAGTACAATTTTAAGATGTGTCAAACAAGTACAAACTTTTTTAAACATTGTATTCATCATATCTAAGATTCCAAAAACTTTGCTAAATTTTTAAAGTTTTACACTGATCACTAAGAAATTTCACTTCTTTTCCTTACTCTAATTGAATCCCTAAACTTAAACATGATAAGAAAAACCTACCCTTGTATAACTCAACAAAGCTTCTTTAATATTTGTCAAACCCCTTTCCTAATTAAACAATAAGAAAGCCCTCTCTTTTTTAATCAAAAAATTAAAAACCCTGCCCTATGTATCTTAAGCTTCTTGTCTCTCCATTACATACTATTAAAAAAAAAACATTCCAATAATTATAATAATTCATCATCCAAATATAATACAATGCAATATATAGCTGCTATAAATTTCAGAGTTACTTGATCTCTCTAAAATATGCTCAATAAATCACTATTTTTTAACTGTTTAAACTATTTTCCATTTTATAATCGATGACATTAGCTCACTCTAAAGACCCAAAACAAAAACAATAATAATAAAAAACACACTGTTTAAACTATTTTCCATTTTATAATCGATGACATTAGCTCCCTCTAAAGACCCAAAACAAAAACAATAATAATAAAAAACACAAACAAACATTAACGTTCTAGATGCTTCGCAATCAGGGGCGTCAGCATTTTTTTGACGGACAACTATATATAAAGCCTCGGGGGAGACGAGAAGCGGGCTTGAGCTAGTTAAAAGAAAAATGGCAGTTCCTCAATGTTGTTAGTCGCCTCCTGCGAAAGACCATCCTTCCGTAGGCGTTGGACGGTTGGAGACAATCCCTGATTTGACAGCCTATGTTACGGGCTCTCCCGACGCCAGCTACGCCATTATTCTCATCTCCGATATTTTTGGTACTCTTCGCCAACTTCTCAATCATTTTTTCTAATGAAATTAATTGGTATCCCACAATCTGAATCGAGCTAGCGACAACTTTGGCCACGTTATCATCTCAGCCACAGCCCTCAGGCGTGAATTCTCGATTGTTTGTCATATTTTATTGTTATTTTCCAAAGCCTTGATTGACGGCAGTGCTTACTAATTTGTGTTTCAGCCTCACTGTTTATGATTACGCAGGTTTTAATTTGCAAATCCTGCCCCAAAATTGAATCTATTGAATTGTAGGGTTTGCCTAGCGGAACAAGGGCTTAAGCGGAGTCATGTGCCAGTTCTTTTCATCTTTTAGTGTCGATTGACTAAAGAAAGTTTCGTTCTTTCTATAATGTCTTGTTAGGAATCCGAGTTTCAGCTAGTGTTAAGGGCTGACTGATTTGTTAGATTCCATGGACCTTCCATTTGCAAGGTGACACATGTTAATTTGGGAGAAAAGTAGATGAATTGACCTCTGTAGCTTCTACCATGTTTAAATTTATGTATATATCAAATCGGGTACCATTCAAATCGGTGAATCATATAAAAGCAGCGGGCCAGCATGTGAGTGCACCGGCTCTTTGCTTGATCTTTCAAATTCACCATGATTAACATCACGGGTGCCATTCAGTCCTTAGTCTATCAGACCAAAAACAGTGCCATTCAGTCTTTAGTCTATCGGACCAAAAACAAAACGGTTTAGTGCCAAGAAAAACTAAAATTTGTCAACATAATATTTGTCTGCCCACTTGTCTGTCAATCCTTATTTCACCTCTGACGGAAATTGTGGAGGGTAAGGGAGAAGATGGGGCACACCCTATCCTGAAGTCCTGCCTTCTTCAAGCATTCTTAAACCCTCGAGCTCTCACTGACCAATTTTCTCTGTTTGTTCAGGACAAAGACACTGAGGAAACATTGTAACGTTAGCAGTATATCAGATATGAGACAGAAATTCATGCAAGTTGACATAGCTCAAGGGAAATAATAAGAAAATATCAAGAGAATACAAGAAGCGACTATTTAAGAGGGCCAGCGAAAAGCATATGACAAGTGGCATGGTCAAGGCCAATTGCTGCCAACAACAGACCAATAATGGCAGTGCTCATGCAGCCATGGGATAAGGTGGCCAAATCATAGAGGTACCAGCCTAAATTCCCTATCGGACATCATACATAAAAATAAATAAATGTTTCAGTGTGGTGGTGATGAGTCTAGTCATAGGAAATGCAAATTATCTCAAGAGAAAGCCATGCCCCTAGTAAAATAAACAAGAATGAAAACAAGTCGTCACTGCCTTGTCCACACACCACCTAGAGCTTTGAGATTTTTACCATACCTGATTTGAATTATAAAAAGTAAAAACAGGTAACTAAGCCACTATTATCGTTCTGTAGTTAAAACCAACTATGTAAATGAATGAAGCATACAAGTTGTACAGGGGTCTGCAGAGGGTGTAGATAGTTCTGAGGCGATCTAGACACTTTGGAGTCAAGCACAGTTGAAGAAGGTTCTTGAGAAACAAGGGAGAAATAAATAACAGTTTTGTTGGTGACAAAACAATCATATATAGCAATGCGATTGTTTCATTTTCGTCATGAAGGTTGTGGAAGTTTCATGGGGGTTTTGTTTGTGTCATGGCATTTTTTATTTGAGAGGTGTGATGGTTTTGTTTGAGTGACACTAACATGCATAGTAATGGTTATAGATGATGTCTCTTCCAGTTCATTGCATTTTGGGCTTCTTGTTTCGAGCCTAACTATTTGTATTTGTATTTGTAACATCCAAAGGGGTTGTTGTAAATCATCTTCTTAATCCAGTTTTTCTTGGATGAGTGTCATAGGGAGTTGAGTGCAGCAGGAGAGTGCATATTTTAATCAAACTGCATTGCAGTTGCAAGTGTTAGGATATTTTTGATATGCTGTAATATCCTTGAAGGCCTGGAGAAGGCAGTAAGCTTGTCATTTTGCGAAGGAGATAGTGGCAAGAGAAGGCAAAGGTTATGTCTTACTTTTTTGGAGTTTTTACCACATTGGGTTTCTAACTTTCTACAAGGCAATCTCTTCTGTTGTGCTCTGTTTTTTCGATGTTTTCAGTTCATGCATGCAATAGACTATTCTTTTCCAGCACTAAAGCATCTCATTTCTGAGCACAATTTTCCTGTTTTCTTAAGCAAATCAAGAGGGAACGATCACTGATCAACTAGATTATTTATTGAAAAGATAAAAAATCATGTAATGAATTAATTATAGAATATCTATACTAATTACAGATCAATACCATAAAAGAAGTAATATGGTAAAGGGGATAGGTGCTGCATCAAGGTGACATAATCATTGAAATCAAGGGAGGGGAGTATGAAGCTAGGCTGCGGTCAAATATTGCTTTCCATATTCATTGCCTGACCAGGCTTAAAGAATGAGCTATAATTGATTGGAAAACTAGTGTAAGTTGTCAAATGTAATATTAAGAAATTAACAAACACATCCTAACTAGACCAATGAGGATTTCTCATTGATGAAAATCAATATTGTAAATTATTAATTTGAAAATCCCAAATATTGAGTTTTGATGGTAATGAGAAAAAGAGAGGAGCATTTGACCTATCGTGTATCAACTCTGATTGCCAAAATCATGTTAATCCCGCATAGTTAATAATTTCAGTTCTTCGGGACTGAGCTTCAATAATGAGCTAAAACTCCTCAAACCCTTATGATCTCATTGGTCTCTATCTGATGGCAGGTTGGAAAAATAGCCGGTTGCCTTATTCCTGGATCCGAAATAATATCATCTAATAAAAGAGTATAATTCGGAGACATGCCTCTTCATGTTCTTAGACAAAATTATCTGAGAATCTATTTCTACAATCAATTTATGAAATTGATTGTGTGGAAAAATTCATTGTTTTATACCAACTTTATTATTAGAATAAGTACCAATGGAACGGTAAAAAATTAAGTAAATTATGTCCTCGATCATTTCAATAAATAACACCAAAATTAGCTTACTCCCGGATTCCCCCTCGATGCACCATTCGCATTAAATTGAATAGTCTCATATGAAGGGAGGCTGCCAAAAAGAGAGCGAGTTTTGTCGACTACTCTGAGATTATGCTGATCCATACAAGTTTTTAGTGAAGGAAATGATGTTCGATGGATGCATATATGAATGTTTGGAATCTATGTTGAAGAATTACTCTAGGTGCCCGAGCAATAGCATCTTCCTCAATCTTTTTAATTTTATTCCATCCAATAGGAGTTGTTTGAGCATGTTATTGAAAGAGTCGTCAATTATACTCATTCCATAAAGACCAAAGTATGAAATTGAGGCTCAAATGCCAAATACAATGAAGGGTGTAAGGCTCAAAGATCATAGTCAACTATTGTTGCCAAAATTTTACCATGGTAGGACATATAGGCTCTTGACATCTTATAGCCATCGCCGAGTAGTCCCAAATAGTAATGGTATATGAACAATCATAAAAAAAATGCCATGCTGTCTCACTCATAGCACCAAAAAAGCACATGTTGTGAGGGTCCTTCAAAACCTCTTTTCTTGTAATTATCCATTGTTAGTTGCTTATTTTGGATAAGTGACTAGTTTTTTTTAAGAATTCAAAATGTGATTAGTAGCCCATTCGAAATGTGGAATGTCCCCTTTATCCTAAGAGCATAGATGTATCCTTCCTTAGTGTTTTACATGGATTAGGAAGAATATCTCCACTATAATCTTGTGAAATGTTCACAATATCCTTACAAAGAGCATAAATGTGTCCTTTAGTGTTGTACATGGATTAGGAACCATATCCCATCTATTTTTGTTGTTCTAGATAATGTGTTGAGAAAACAAAATTGACCAAAGACATGAACTTTGGTCCAAATAATTTAGCTAAGGCCAATTATCCCTCAATTTCCACTCAAGAAGTGGATTTTTAGACAAGGAATTGAAAGCACTTAGTTGGACCATGTTAATCACTTGGGAGAAGACTGATGAGGCAATGGGATTTGGGATGATAAAGAATAGGGGCCCTAGATATGATGGTTGGATAGAGCCCTTGGTTCACATAACTAGTTGCTCTAGAGGAAGGGTGAAAAGGTAACCCTTTACCTATGTGTTCACAAATTCTATGAGATGGTTGTGCCATGGGCTAGAGCTTGGTATCTTCATCAAGAATAAAAGAGAGAGCCACATGGGAAAAAATGGTGTATTTTTGCATTATGTTCTCATTATATATTGCATAACCATGAATTTTAGAGCCTTATAGACCATCTTGGATGTTGTGTTGATTAGTGATAAAAAAATAGAGGCCAAAATATATGTTAAATAGGGAGATTCAAAGCAAGGAGGAACTAGTAGAAGAAGCACAACTTTGGCGTGAAAATCATGAATCAGAACTAGTCACTAGGGGACAATGGTAGGTTGGTTTACATTACAAGGTCAAGGAAAATTCCCCTTGGAAATGAAGATATGTGGGTTTATTCTTACAAATATATTTACAAAATGGAGATTTAGGATGACCCCCTCAGTGTCAAGATGGACCATCTTAACTTGGAAACAGGGGAGGTAAGCGAGGAATTGAGGACTCGTATAAAGGAGAGTTAAAGTACTATAACTAGCCCTTGCAAACCAAATAAGTAAACATTGGGACAAGTGAAGTGCCAAAGATGGCCAAGGTTGGAGACTATTGGACCAACAAAGAAATGGCTAGGATCATAGACCTACTGAGGGAATATTCAGACCTCTTCCCAGAGGATATCATGAGATGAAGGGAATACACCTATCCCTTGGGAAGAAGAGGATCAAGTTGAAGCCAAATACTAATCTAGTAGAGAAATACCTTCTAGGATGAATCCCAATTTCCACTCAAGTGAAAGAGGAGATTGACAACAAACTCAAGGCTAGAATTATTTATCCAGTGGAAGAGTATAAATGGATGAGTCCTATTGTAATATTTATATAAAAGGATGAAAGGTTGCACATCCATGTAAAGTTATGTGACATAAATGATGCATTAAATGGATCATTTTTTGACACCATTTATATAGGAAATATTAGGGTTCATTGAAAGAGAGGCTTACACTTATACTGATGGATTCACTATTTTACAAATGGATTCTTGGGGCATCATCAAGTTTAGTTTCAAGATGAGAAAAGCCAAAGACAACCTTCTGGATAGAGTGGGGATGGTTCACCTATGATATGATGTGTTTTGGGTTGAATAGTGTTTCATTTGTATTCTTGAAGATTGTGGTACAAGCTTTCAAGGACTTTATTAGTGATTTTTTTCATGTATACTTAGACAACTGGATTTTTTATGGGCTTTTGAAAGCCCAGATGAAGACCTTAAGGATCATATTTGGGAGATGCAGGGAATTGCAGATCTCACTAAATTTGAAGTGTTTTTACAAAGTTGTTAGGAAACCTACTTGGTTGTGTGATATGTAGAGGAGAAATGTAGGTGGACTTGGCCAAGGTAGGGGTGATCATGCAGTTGGGAGTGCCAAAAACACAAAGATGTCAATGCATTCCTTGGACACAAGGGGTATTATAGGAAGTTCAGTAGCGATAATGTAGAGATTTTAGCGCCCTTGGAAGTATTGCCAAGGATGATGTAAAATAGTGTATAGGGAGTGCCACAAGAAGAAGATTTTGAAGCACTAAAGGATTGATTTGCTTGTGCACAAATCTTGGTGTTCCTTGATTAGACAAATCCCTTCAATATTCATGTGAATGCATTTGGAATGACAATTGGTGGTGTTTGCACAACCAGGGGACAAAAACGTCAACCATCTTATCTTCTTTGCTAATTGAAATTTGTCGCAGACAGAGCTAAACTACATAACTATTGAAAGAGTTGTGTCGAGCATGATTTATGCCCTTCAAAATTTTAGATGATATTTATTGGAAATGCTTGTGACTTTCTTTATGAATCATAAAGTATGGAAGTATATGGAAAACAACCCAATCTTCCATGGTCAACTTTATTGATGGATGATTTTAATCCAAGAGTTTTATTTTAAGGTGGTAGTAAAACCAAGAAAACATGTTGTGCCAAACCACCTTTTAAGGATCAAAAGTGGGGAGCTCGCAAGTACAGTTGAGAATGGTCAAATGCACAACTATTTCAGATCAAGATAGTCCCTAAAGAGTTGGCTGAAGTAGCCACAATCTTAAATTTTGTGTGAGCATTGGACACTTACACCACTATGCAAAAGAAACAAATTGTAGTGAAATATTTCAAGGTGAGTTGGGTGGTGATGGTGAGGAGTGATGATAAGGTGTTTCAGGGGATGGACTCGAAGAAAGCTCGCCAAGATATACATGCAAAGTTCAGTGACATGTCACATATCTCAATGCAATCACTATCTTCCATTGATCTATTTTAGTTACCTAATACATGATTGAAACATTGGCCATCTCAATGAAAATAGGTGTTTCTTTGAAGTATTTTGTCAACCACTTATTGTCATGGCTAACGTATTTTGGAAAGAGTTTTGTTAAGTCAAAGAGCTTGAGAAAGTCCTTTCAAAATATTTTTTGTGTCGTGAGTTGTGTGCGATTATAAATTAGTATTATATTATAAATAACTAGTATATGATATATAATATTATACATACATTATAATATATAATGATATATACTAGTATAGTATGTAGTATAATATATAAAGATAATATTAGTATACTAATAATTACTATAGTATTATTATATTGAGAGGTGTTTTACAATGATATTTTGTGGTAGTGGTGGGGTGCAATGTCATGAGTGTGTTCATTTTTAATTTCAATCTTAATTTTGACATGCATTTGATAACGTTGAGAAGAGTTCTACAATGGAATTTTGTAATGTAGCGGTAAATTATAATATTGTGAGTGTATTCACTTTTAATTCTGATCTTAATTTTGATGTCCATTTGACTATTGTTTAGAGTTTTTTTCTTTTTACTTGAGGTCAGAAAAATTATTTTGAGCTTAATACATTGGTGTAGTTATATTACAAATTAATAAAGTTTTTTTTTTTTTTTTTCTTTAAATAAATAAAATAAAATAAAAGTTATGAATAATTATGGTATGTGAAAAATCTAAAATAAAGCCCTTGAAATTTGGATTGATATTTTGAGATGATAATAATAATAATAATAATAATAATAATAATAATAATAATAATAATAATAATAATAATAATAATAATAATAAGGAAATGTACTGAATAAAAAAACATTATATCACACACCCTAGTTCGTTAAGATGACATGTGCAATAGCTTGTTTGCATTATTTGTGTGGGTTGTGGCACCTCCCTATTGATGGAATATCTTGAACGTTTTGCACCGTGTTATGTGATTTCTTACAAGGATGAATGATTATAATATTATATTCAAATTATATATATATATATATATATATATATATATATATATATATATATATATATATATATATATATATATTTCATTTTTTAAAATGGTATATCTATTCATATTCTCCAAAAAGTCAAGTGTCTAATTAATTATTAATTACTCTTCCACACCTCCCCATGTTAAATTATTTTATTAAGTTGGCTTCCAATTAATTTGGTTCATATTCTCCAAAAAGTCAGAGTCTAATTAATTATTAATTACTCTTTCACATCTCCCCATGTTAAATTATTTTATTAAGTCGGCTTCCAATTAAATTATGTTAAATTGGAAGCCAGCTTAATAAAATAATTTAAGATGGGGAGGTGTGGAAGAGTAATTAAAGATTAATTAGACGCTAACTTTTTGGGAACCTGACATACCTTAAACTTCGGGAAGAAGTGTCTCGTCACCACTTCATTGCATATCACTGACCATAACCTTCGGGAGGGCTCCTTCACTAGAAGCTTCTTGATTTGAACTTTTGGTGTAGAAAAGGGTCCCTTGAAGAATGGATCTTTTCAAATGATATTGAATGAATGAATGAATGAATGAATGAATGAATGAATGAATGAGAGATTTTAATATCATCCACGAGACCAAACAACCTAAGGGACTGAGAACCACAAAGAAGAAACTATGCAAACTCCAAATTCTTCTCGATGCTAGACCACTTGTTATGGATTTTGTCCAAAAAACTAGCAGTCATGTTAATCTTCTCCTCATCAAATAACTCATGTAGATTGTCAATCTTTAATTTGTCCACATATTGAGTACGGATATCTTCATACGCTATGCACTCCTTGATAAAGTGTCATTATGTGTCCACTGCCCCTTTGCTATAAAACTTGCAAATTCTGTCCTCCCATGCTTCTTTAGGAATAGTCCACCTTCTGGTCTCACACTTAAGATGATGAGACGCGGTCCTTAGCTGAGCAATTAACAACCTTGTTTTCCCTTTAATAGCTGCCCCTAAATAAGTTTTTTCACCATGTTCCTAAGTTAGGTTGAACTCTTTGACATAGTGTGTTTTTTTTCGCCCTATCTGCTTTGTCCACATGGCAATCATGAATTCTTTTGTGACATAATTTTTAATTTCTTCATTGGTGTTAGGACACTCGTGTAAGTTGATGTCCCATTTACTCAACCATTTGTCATTTTGCTTCATCCATGTTTTCTTCCTACAATTTAAGGCCTCCTTCACAACTATTTCAAAAAAACGTTTCCTCTCTTAGCTCCGCTAAATGGAGTCCAATCGGATACCATATCATACGCTAAAACTCCAAGCGACCATCAGTGTCCAGTGCTCCACATAATCTCCGGTGCTACAACTATTTCCGCATCATAGAATCTGATCACCCAGAAAATTATGATTAAATTCCAAAAGCATGACGAGTGTCAAAAATAAAGTAATATAAAACATACCTTGAGGCTGATTCAGAAAAGTTATGAGTTGGTTGTCTAACATGCAGTACGTTCATAGCTCCTCCAAAGCAATATTTTGCAGCGAGAATGGGATAATTATCGGAGTCAAAGTGCGTAAAGAGAGAAGGAAGGGATGATCTATCAGGAACAATATATCCTTCTCCCTTGCTGCTCATTGGAAGGCTCCATCTCTCCGATGGAGATTGAAATTGGGTTTACGCATCGCCTTCACAGCATAGAGCTCCTTGCTCATGCGATGCACTGCTAAAAATACCCTACTCGTGTCCCTCCGCTAATCCCTTTACTAAATTGTATTCTTGCGATGGATCCTTCTCTGATTCCACGTCGACTGCAAACTTCTCTATTTTCTCCTTGACGGCCAATCATAGTTAGTGCAGCAAGCGAGCACCGTATTTTATAGGTAAAGGAAAAACACCACAGGCTATAAACATACTAATCAAGTGATTATTGCAATACAAAGTGGTAATGAAATGGTACAAGTAAAATAAATAGAGGCGAAGATTTATTATTACCTCAATGGGAGCTTCAGAACTTTAAAGCCACAAGAGATGACAGAGCGCTGTGCTTTCTGGGATTTGATTTGCACGCTGCGGCCTAGTCAAAACAAAATATCTCTAAAACCATAATGGGAACGAACATGAACCAATAGGAAGCGGTTTAAAGGAATATGTGTAAAAGAGAGGTATCTCTAGTGTGAGAGCCTCGCATTGAAAACGCCTCCAGCTTAATTATTATTAGATTCGGCTGTCCCTTGAGTTTAACAAATGATTGGGGAATGCATTTAATGGCAAATATTGCTGACGGATTTTATGATTATGCACCACCAAAGCACACCTTATTACTTCCAGTTGAATGGAACGAATAGAATACCATTGCAAAATCTTTGTAAATGTTTTGGTGAAGATTTGTGATGCAAATAGAATGGGTTGAGTCTCAAGAGTAAATGAAGTGTTGGGGTATAGGACCGCTTATAAGCACTTAAATAGGCGAACACCGTTCAATCTAGTTTATGAATGAAAGGTCGTGATGCCTGAATTTGTAATACCAAGTCCGCCCATAGCTCGGATGACACCAATTGATGATTGGCAATCCTTAAAAGTGTGGATTGATGATGAGTTGACTGGGATCAATGAGCTTAGACTCGTGGCACGGTGGAGTCAAGCACCAGAAGGCGCCACGAAGAAGGCCTAGCATGACATGGCATTAAAAGGGTTGTAAAGAGATCATCTAGTTGCATTTGAGAAAACTACGCATCATGTGGATGGAACCTTGACATCTTGTTGAGAGGAAATTGTAAGTTGTAAGCACTTAAATAGGTATTGAAGACTTTTAGTTTATTTTTTTTCATAGACTAATAGATAATTTTTGGGGATTTTATTTTATTAATTGATTAAGATTGTTTGAATAATGATTTTGATCATTTGACTATATGAAATAATTTTAATTGGAGAATATATTTTAATTAATTGTTTACCCAAAAGTGGTTTAATCACTCTTGTAAATTGGATAAATAAATAAATTATTTATTAAATTATTGCTTTAGAGTAATTTTAATTACTAATTTTCTTTTGACAATTAAATTAATATTATAAGTGGAAAAAAGAATAAATATCGGTTTGGAGGGAAAACAAAAGAAGAAAAAGTATTTTGAAAAGTGGTTAAGTGACTTTAAAAAGATATTTTGCCTCCAAAAGTGGTTTACCCCATTTTGAAGACTATATATGGACATGAGGCTTCTATTTTAAATATGCTAATTTGATAAATTGAATCTTCATTTTTTAAGAAGGATTGGGATGTGAATGTCCAAGGTTGTTGTTAATGATTGAAGAGTGATTTTACCCATAAATCACATTGAAGACATATTAATTTTTTGTAAGTTGTTGATTTGAAGAAGTATTTTTAGTTTTTCTGTATTTTAGGTCTATTTTTGAAGGCAAGTGAGCAAAGACATCAGATTTGAAGCGAGTGATCAGATTTAAGACATTTGTGAGGGATTTAGGGTGGAACGAACCCCTCTAGGAGTGTGATGTCGCACTTCTTAAGAGTGACATCATCTTTGGGACTGTAATTTTCATTTTTTGTGGACATTTTAAGCTCAAATTTTTTTGCAATAAATATAATTGGATTCCTCCTATTTTTGTGGTCATTTTAGTATATCATTTGTGTTGATTGGCTAAGTATTTTTGGAGCAATTAATTTTATAAGTTTATGTTGTATTTTGCCTATAAAAATTTCAAAATTGATGATGTGGCAAAACTAATTGGAGAATCTAATTTGAATATGCACTCCTTAAGGGTGACACCACCTTTGGGACTGTA
This sequence comes from Torreya grandis, assembly GCA_037957365.1. NCBI lineage: Eukaryota > Viridiplantae > Streptophyta > Pinopsida > Cupressales > Taxaceae > Torreya > Torreya grandis. The sequence goes on along the minus strand of JARHVA010000693.1, from coordinate 453,730 downwards.
ATTTTCATTTTTATGAACATTTTGTGCTCAAAAAATTCTGCAATAAAGATCATTAGATTCCTATTTTTGTGATCATTTTGGTATATCATTTGTGTTGATCGACTGAGTATTTTTGGAGCAATTATTTTTATAAGTTTATGTTGTATTTTGCCTATAAATTTTTTAGAATTGATGATGTAAAAAAACTAATTGGAGAATCTAATTTGAATATTCATTTAGCACTTGCAAACCAAATTTCATAATTTTTGGAGTTTAAAGGTAGAAAAAATATTTTTTACAAATCGTTGACGTAGGGCGGCGCTCTAGTTTCAAGAAATTTATTCAGATTTTGGCATTTCAATATTGTGACTTTTTCATTTAAAGATAATTGGGATTTGAGGATTTTTTATACTTTTTTAGTTTGCCCTATAAGGGGAAATTACAGTGGTATCAAAGCACCGATTTGGTGTATTTGTGAGATCTTATATGTGCAAATTTGGATGCAAGTAAATAAAAAGATTTTGTGTTATCATAGAAGAGGAAAGCCATGGGTGATCAAGGGTTTACTTCAAAAAAAGTAAAATTTTTGCAAGATTTGATCAAAGAGAGCTATAGTGATCTTCAACATATCTTGAATATGCAATTTGCGACCATGTTGAAGACTACACTAGATCCAAATAAGAGCCATCACCTCAAAAGAGAAGGAATCTCGAATAGAAGTGAGAGGGTTTCTACCAACCCCCCTCACAAGTTCTTCAAGGGCACATTTCTACAGAAAGAACCAGTTGTTAAGGATGAGCCACTGCTATGTAATCCACTTGATACACGTCAAAGTGAGTATGCAGCCCTAAGTTATGCTACCCAAGAAATTTTGACTTTTTGTGAGTATTGTGAGATGAAGGATGGGTCAAAATCAAGAGGAACGAGCATGCAGGCCTGTAGAGACTTACAACAAAGGTTGGGTAAGGTTTCTCTTTCTATTTTTTATGGTACTGATAAACTTCTAGTGAGATCATGGTTGTAGAAATTGGAGACCTATTTTTCATTCAACCCCATGTTTGAGGATGAAGCTCTCAAGTTTAACACACTTCACTTAAAGGGTATTGCTCATGAGTGGTGGTTTCATGTCATGATCACACAAGGATATGGATCTATTACTACCTTGGAAGAATTCAATAAGATGGTAATGAAGGGATTTGATAGAAGAGATTCAGAGATCGACTTCCGTGAGTTGACACAACTCAAACAAAATAATGATGTTGAGAGGTGTTGATTTTTAAAAGATTTTAGTCATGATACTAGATGTAAGTGAAATAAGGTTGGTTGTTCTCTTTGCTGAGGGTTTGATTAAGCCTTTGAGAGGTTTGGTAAAAAAATTTAACCCTCTTTCTTTGTAAAATGTAATTACTAAAGCTTTGGATCTAGAATGTTCACCTTACAGGGGCAATATGTGGCCAAAAAGATAGTAAGGGGTAGCTACTCATTCGCTGCCAAAAGTGAGAACTACTAGGAAGCCAAAGTTTGATTTTAGTGGGTAGCCAAAAGCACCAAGTGGGGAGCATCTAGTGAGACACCAAAGAAGCCTTTTCAACCTTATGTTCCATTATATAAAGTGTTGACCTATAGCATCAACATGAAGGATTCAAGAGATAATTTGAGGAGGAGAGGTTTGTGCTACACTTGCAAAGATCCATGGACTAGAGGTCATCATTGCATGGACAAAGAACAAGTCCATTACATTGAGGTAATTGATGATGATTTAGATTTAGATTTTGTTAATACCAATGTTGAGTAAAATGAAAATATTGTTGATGAGCATGTGCATGAGGAGGACATAAAATAAGTGGGTAGCACACTCGCTTCTCTTTCAGGAGCTCCCAAGTATCATGCATTTAGGGTAAAAGGCACATTGAGAGGACAAAGAGTGACTACTTTGGTTGATAGTGGAGGCACTCCTAACTTCATTGATGAGGGCTTGGTTAAGAAAATGGCATTGGAAACTATGAATTGCAAGGGATTCAATGTGATTGTGGTAGATGGTTTCACTATTCCTTATTCTAAGAAAATTCAACAACTTCCACTCACTCTTGGGAAGCATAAAGTAATTGATGATTTTTATATTGTTGGCATTGGTGAGTTTGATGTTGTGTTGGATGTTCAATGGTTGCATTAATTAGGTGAATTCACTCAAAATTATAAGACCATGGAGATAAAATTCTTCAAAAAAGGCAAGGAAGTGGTCCTCAAGGTTCTAGTTAATGGTGCTCCACAAGAAGTGTCCATGAAGAGGAGGGAAAGAGCTTTTAGGAGAGGTCAGATTGTACGGGCAACAAGATGCCTTATCATAGTAAAATTAGAAAAAATAGAACAAAAACCTCCTCATGGTGAGTTACAAGCTAATTTAGACAAGCATGTTCATATTTTTAATGATTTGCCTTATGGGTTGCTATCAGATAGAGGTTTTGAGAATAACATTGAGCTATAAGTGGGTGTTAAATCAGTTATTGTCACTCCATACTATCATCCAAGAGGATTCAAAGAGGAAATTGAAAAGACCATCAAAGAGTTACTTGACACGGGACACATAAGGCCTAGCTCAAGTCCCTTTGCTTCTTCAGTTGTTCTAGTGAAGAAAAAAGATGGTATTATGAGGATGTGCATTGATTATAGGTTGTTGAATAAGAAAACCATTAAGAATAGGTATCTAATACCTAGGATTAATGAGTTGCATGGTGCCACCTTTTCCAAGATTGATTTGAGATCCGGTTACTACCAAATCAAGGTAAAAGAAGAGGATACTCATAAGACTGTTTTTAGATGTCATTTTGAGAATTTTGAGTTTTTGGTTATGCCTTTTGGATTGACTAATGTTCTAACTACTTTTCAGTCATGTATGAACAACATGTTTAGCAAATATCTAAGAAAGTTTGTGCTAGTTTTCTTTGATGACATTCTTGTGTATAGAAAAACTTTGGAGGAGTACTTGAAACACTTGGATTTGGTTTTGGGCACTTTGGGGCATCATTCTTTCTTTGCAAAAAAATTCGAATGTGAGTTTGGTTTGACAAAAAAATTGTATTTGGGGCATGTCATAAATGCTCAAAGTGTTTAAGTAGATAAACAAAAAATTGAAGCAATCATGGATTGGCTTACTCCTACTATAGTCACATAGTTGAGAGTTTTTTTTGGTCTTTGTAGCTACTACAAAAAAATTGTGAAAGGTTTCTCACAACTCGCTACCCCGTTGACTGATTTGACTAAGAAAGGGGCCTTCAAATGGTCCAAAATAGCCCAAATAGCATTTGAAAAACTCAAAGAGGTAATGTGTTCTTGTCATGTACTTGTCCCATATTCTTTTGCTCCTTTTGTGATTAAATGTGACACTTCAGGTGAAGAAATACAGGCTGTCCTAATGCAAAGTAAACTCTGTATTGCTTTTGAGAGTAGGAAAATCAAAGATTCTGAAAAAGGCTATTCAATTTATGACAAAGAGAGGTTGACAATCATGCATGCTTTGAGTAAGTTTAGGCAATATTTGGTTTGTGGCAAATTTATGGTGAAATCTGATCATAATAGTTTGAGGTTATTTCTCAATCAAAAAGAATTGAATGACTGACAACAAAAGTGGGTAAGCAAAGTGCAAACTTATGATTTTGACATTGAATACATGAAAGGTAAAAACAATGTGATAGTGGATGCACTATCAAATAAACCAAACGGTTATGTGGAAGAGAAGTATCAACCATGTTTGGAATTGCTTGAGGGCAAACAATTTTGGGAAGGGAGGACTATAATGTCCCTATTTTTGGTTTACAAGTGAACATGTATTGAAGACTTTTAGTCTATTTTTTCCCATAGACTAAGGGATAAATTTTGAGAATTTTATTTTATTCATTGATTAAGATTGCCCAAATAGTGATTTTGATCATTTGACCATATATTATTAAAAAGTGGTTTTTACCACTAAAACATTTTATAAAACTGTTTCTAACCACTATTGCACTTGAGAGTTTGAATAATAATTGGAGAAGGTATTTTAATTAATTATTTGCCCAAAAGTGATTTAATCACTCTTGTAAATTGGGTAAATTAATTAATTATTTATTAAATTGTCTTAGAGTAATTTTAATTACTAATTCTATTTTGGCAATTAATTTAATATTATAAGTGGGAAAAATAGTAAATGTCGGCTTGGAGGGAAAATAAAAGAAGAAAATATATTTTGAAAAGTGGTTAAGTGATTTTAAAAAGATATTTTGCCTCCAAAAGTGGTTCGCCCCACTTTGAAGACTATATATGGACATGAGGGCTTCTATTTTGGATATGCTAATTTGATATATTGAATTTTCATTTTTAAAGAGTAATTTGCTAATTGAAGAGTAATTTCACTTGGAAATCACATTGAAGACATTTTGCTTTTTTGTAGGTTGCGGATTTAAAGAAGCATTTCTAGTTTTTTTTTGCATTTTAGGTCTATTTTTGAAGGCAAGTGAGCAAAGATATCAGATTTGAAGTGAGTGATCAGATTGAAGACATTTGTGAGAGCTCTAGGGTGGATCAAACCCCTCTAGGAGTGTGACATCACACTCCCTAAGGGTGATGTCATGTTTGAGACTATAATTTCCACTTTTTATGGAGATTTTGTGCTCAAAAAATTTTGCAATAAAGATCATTGGATTCCTCCTATTTTTTTGGTCGTTTTGGTATATCATTTGTGTTAATTGGCTGAGTATTTCTGGAGTAATTAATTTTATAAGTTTCTACTATATTTTGCCTATAAAAATTTCAGAATTGATGATGTGGTAAAACTAATTGGAGAATCCGATCTGAATATTCATTTAGCACTTGCTTACCAAATTTCATAATTTTTGAGTTATTTAAGGGCAAAAAAACATGTTTTTCAAATTGCTAGGACAACAATCTACTAGTCTTTCTAGCAATTTATTCAGATTTTGGCATTTTAATATTGTAACTTTTCCGTTTGAAGATAATTGAGATTTGTGGATTTTTTGTATTTTTTCTTTGGCCCTGTAAGGGGACATTACACCATATCAATAGCAAGGGGAGAGAAACATCACCCAAAAAGGTTGGAAGACCAAAAAGTATAAAATTTTGGAATAAAAGTAGGATAGTTAAACCTATGTATATGAAAGCTCCAATAGGTGGACAAACCCAACATCATAATTAAGTGTAATGTTGAAGAAAGAAAATAACCAGTGTGAGGGTTAGAAGATGTGAAGTGAAGACATATGGGTTTGGTGTTGAAGAAAGGGAAACGACTATAAGAGAGCATGATAAAGATGAAAAATATAATATTCCTGTAATGTCCCAAAATGGGACAATTAGGAAAAATAGGGGTTTCCCAACAAAAACTTACATAAATTTGAAAATAAATTGAAATCTACCTTAAAAACTAGCAAACCCTAGTGGAAAGAGATGACCAAATTCCAATCAACAACACTCCAAGATAACCCCCAAAATTACTGAATGTAAAACTAGAATAAAATACCTCTTTTGTGGCAAGGTGGAATGGCGATGAGGCTAAAATTTTCCTTAAAATAATTCTAATTTTATTATGTCGGTATAATTACGTTTTCTCCTTAAAAGTTGTCTTGAAACCCTTACATAAAATTTCAAATAATTATGCAAAAAACTTTCAAATTATTAGGGCAGCCAATGAACACTATGGGGCTACAAATTGTCAAATTAGCCCTTCCAATGAAGTCACCACACTTAGAAAAATATCTAGAATAAAATCCCTCAACTTGCCCTTAAACATGCCTTCCAATCCTCTCAAAACAAGCCACCTATGTTGGGAAATTAGTATAATAATTTCCAAAATATAAATCAAGAAAGATGTGATAATTCTTCCTAATTTTAGAGCCCAAAAACACTCTAAAAACCCTCCTAGGTGAATCTCTCCACTAGGAAAAATAATATAAATAATTTTAGAATTAGAAAAATGATTAGAAAAATATAATAATAATATTAGAAATATTATTATCATTTTTTACCTATGTTCTACAATCAAAACAAGCCTAAGCATGCCCTAAGGCACTTGCTCAGCCCCCCAAGGAAGTCACCAATATTGGGGAGCCTCCTTGCTTCCCTGGGTTATTTTGCCCCTCTTCTTTGAACTATAAATTATATTTTCCAACTCTTTGATGAGTTCGCACAATCCATGAATGAAGGTGGTGTTCCAAAACACCTATGTAAGACCAGTTGCATGCAACCATGCAAATATGAAGCACAAATACATCCCTTGAATAGAGTGTCCTAAATGAAATAATAGAGGTTTTCATCTCTAAACCCTTGGCACACTTGAAGGTTTTCATCTTCGAGTTGTGGTGAACAAGTTTGACATACTTGATCAACAATTCAATATTCTAAACATTCATAACCTTCATTTAATTTCTTATTATAATCATCTCCAAGGATGGCACCCAAATTAGAAGGATATGACTTTTTGAATCATAAACAATTTTACCTTTAGAATTACCCTTTTGAGGGGTTAGGATCCCATGACCCTTAAAAGTCCCCCACTTAAGTGAAAATAGACTAAAAACACTTTTTGCATAACTCTATTGAAAATTAGAATGCTTAAGTATCTTTTTACATTTTTTCTCTTTGAACGGTTCCCTCATTGTTCCCCTTTCTTTCTTTCCTTAGCCTTGTGGGAAAAAAACCAAGCTAAGGGTCTATAAGCAAGCTACGCCAAAAAGGGGGACATTACAGTCCTCCCTACCCAAAATTATTTGTCCTCAAGCAATTACAAAAGCCATGGGGATGTTCCCATATTCTTCATGATACACTCACCAACTAAAATTGTTTCCCATTGAAAATAAGCTCTAATTTCTAACTAATAATGCAAACAAGCTATTGCACATGTCATCTTAATAAACTAGGGTGCATGATATAATGTTTTTTTGTTCAGTACATTCCCATATTTCTAATAAATAAAATTAATAAGCCCGGTGGTAGATGACTAATTCTAAATAATAAGCACAATCAAACTTCCCCTAAGGTTTTTCTTATTTGGATTCAGGAGAGGTGTATGAGTTGGAAATTGAGTAGTGGTTGGTGGGAAAAATAGAAGGGTGAAAGGGAGGCTTGGAGACAAACTTCATCTCCTCCCATCTAAGACCCTAAAAGAAGTGGTACTATCTCTTCACTTCCTCAACACCTCTCATGGACCTAACCTTTAGGAAGAAGTGTCTCTTCACCACTTCATTGCCTCTCACCAATCATAAGCTTCGGGAGGGCTCCTTCACTAGAAGCTTCTTGATCATATCTTTTGGTATAGAAAAGGGTCCTATGAAGAATGGATCTTTGAAAATAATATTGAAAAGTGTGTCTAATGCTCTATAAAATCTCTATTACTACAACTATTTCTACATCATAGAATTTGATCACCCAAAAAATTATGGTTACATTCCAAAAGCATGACAAGTGTCAAAATTTAAGTAATATAAAACATATCTTAAGTCTGATTCAGAAAAGATTTGAGTTGGTTGTCTAACATGCCACACATTCATATCTATTTCAAATCAATATTTCGTAGCAAGAATGGTATAATTATCAGACTCAAAGTGCATAAAGAGAGAAGGAAGGGATGATCTAACACTAACAGTATATCCTTCTCCCTTGATACCCATTTGAAGGCTCCAACTATCTGACGGGGATTGAAATTGGGTTTACTGATCACCTCCACAACCCAGAGCTCCTTGCTCACATGATGCACTACAAGAAATACCCTACTCATGTGTCCCACTACTAATCCCTTTACTAAATTGTATTCTTGTGATGGATCCTTCTCTGATTCCACATCAACTACAAAATTCTCCATTTTTTCTTGGATGGCCAATCATAGTTAGTGCATCAAGAGAGCACCATATTTTATAGGTAAAGGAAAAACACCACAGTCTATACACATAATAATCAAGTAATTATTATGATACAAGTGGTAATGAAATGGTACAAGTAAAATAAACAAAGGAGGTGATGAATTATTACCTCAATGGGAGCTTCAAAACTTTAAAGCCATAAGAGATGATAGAGCATTGTGCTTTCTAGCATTTGATTTGTAGGCTATAGCCTAGTCAAAACAAAATATCTCTAAAGCCATAATGGGAATGAACATGAACCAATAGGAAGTGGTTTAAAGGAATATGTGTAACGAGAGGAATCTATGGTGAGAGCCTCACAATGAAAATGCCTCCACCTTAATTATTACTAGATTCAACTACCCCTTGAGTTTAACAAATGATTGGGGAATACATTTAATGGTAAACATGGTGTAAGTATTGCTGATATATTTTATGATTATGCACCACCAAAGCACACCTTATCACTTCCAGTTGAATGGAACAATAGAATACCATTACAAAATCTTTGTAAATGTTTTGGTGAAGATTTGTGATACAAATAGAATGGGTCAGGGCTTGATATTAAATAAAGTGTTGTGGTTTTATAGGACCATTTATAAGCACTTAAATATGCAAAGACTATTCAATCTAGTTTATGGGTGAAAGGTCATGATGCCTAAAATTTATAATTCCAAGTCCGTCCATAGCTTAAATATGAAACAACCCCCAAAATTATTTTGAGTGTCCCTTCTATTGAAAATTTTGACCTCATAGGTCAAATTTTCACCCATACCATTCAAAACTTTGTATATCATGCCATTTTGTCTTGTGAGTTAATGGTTGGTCTTGAAAATTCCTTAATGTGATTATTGGGAACCAAACTATCTTAGCATGTCATACAGGACTGAAGAGGTTAGTTTGGTCATGAATTTAATAAGTATACTTGGGAAGCCAACCAAAGTTGGATTACACAAAAATGATGTATTTAGTCCCATGAATATCCCCTGCAAGTTTTTTGTCTTGAGGTGTTTTCTATCTTAATAAATAAGTCTTCAAAGATGATCTAGCAGTGTGGGATGTGCCTAGGGATGCTAATTTAAAGCCACAAGAAATAGCCATTTGGATTCAAAAAATCTTCAAATAGGCTAAAATTAAATTCAAGGATACCAAGTGTCAAAGCCTTGCTCAATTAGATCAATAGATCAACAACACATGAATGATCAACTGAGTCAATAAGTCAAATGTAGATCTATGACATGGTTTCAATCATGCAATCAAAGATCAATAATGAGCTCAAAGTCAACAATTCAGAGGATCCTGAGAATGAATGCAATGGTGCCAAGTGTCTCAATCATGGTGAAATCTTGAGTGAATCAATGGACTGCGTTTGATCTTGTAGACCAAATATCTATGGTGCATGTTCAACTGTGCATAAGCAAATTGACAGTGCATATCAAGGTCAAAAAGTTAATGAGCCTAGATTGCATGCAAGGTCACTACATGTTGTAAGCACGTTAACCAGATGGAGACTGACAATGGGGTCCATAGAAGGCATCTGTAACTACTAATTGTCACAATCTAGGATGCAGATCAAAGATCAATGGCCAATGTTGAAGTCAAAGCTAGGAGACTCCCGATGAGATCGATGAAGCAAAATTGATTAGGTTCTAGGGAGTACAAGATGAAGACACATGTTTGAGGTGACAATGGTCAAGTTTTAAAATGAAATAAGTAGCCTAAGGAAATATCACATATGAGAACACATCAAATCAAAATATTTTGCCACTTAAGCATTCAAATGAATAAATGCGAGACAAGATATGAATTTGGGTTACTAGAAACAAACCTTGCAGATCATATAATGCCATATAGCTCAACTAGACCTCTCAAAAACTTTTGGATATAAGTTTTACATCTTGTTCATTATCAAGAAACCCTAGCATGTAGATCTTCATGGAAATTATGTCTATATGAAAACCAATAAGGTGATTGGTTTTCATCTATAGTGGACCTATGTTCAGTGTTGGAGTAATGGCATAATTTTGACTGTGAAAGGAATGTCAGAAGGGACACTAGTGAATGAGTTAAAGTGAATATTTGATAACATAAAGATCATATCAAGAGGAAACATGGTGTTGTAAGCTTGTTAAGAAGATGGAAAGTTTGGAGGTTGAGGAAGGCAAGTGGATCATTTAATGAAATCTCAAAAGTCTTTGGACATTGTTCCCTTTTGAATAGATCATGACTCATCATCCTCAACAAATTCTTATCTTCTAGTATGTTTCAAATCCAATGAGCGGGTTTGAAAGCTATTGGGAGCTAATAAAAGTTAAATTTTAGAGGAAAAATTAATGCTAATCAATCAAAAAGTGGTTGGGCCTCATTTATTGATCTTTGTTTTCTCTCTTTCCTCTCTCTCTTCCCCTTTTCTTATATATCTCCCATTTATTCCCTAAGAAAAAGAGACTCTTATGCTTTTGTCATGCCTAGGCTATGCCAAGATTTGTACTACAACACCTATTTGATGCAATAAAAGATTGAATTTCTCTCTTTGTAGGTTGAATTGAAGTGTGTTTCATGAATTCATTGATGTGGTTAAGTGAATGTCTAATTTCCTTTGCCCCTGTCTGATTTTTCTCACCTTCATGAAGTGTTTTGTAGCTTTCAAAGGTCATTATAAGTGCCATAGATAGTTTATTGATTAGTTTGGAAGTGGACAGTTGTAATTTTATCGAAGGGTATGTTACCATTAGGAAGGACCATTTCAAAATCCCCAAAGGGTATCTTTCCCTTCGGGAGGATCATTTGTAGAAGTTCAAAGGGACACATAGGAAGCCTTAAGGGTTTCTTACCCTTTGAGAAAGTCCATTACAAAAATATTGAAAGGTAATTTCTAAAGATAGACATGAACAAAAAGTCTGAAGGAATTCCTTCAAACAAATTATCAAAAGAAATTCCTTCAGGAGATTTACCTGAAAGAAAAGGCCAAAGGAATTCCTTCAAAAGAAAACCCTGAGACTAGTCTTTGAAGGAAATGATGGGCCAATGGATGTCAAAATAAAGATAAGCAACTAGCCATTGGAGGTAATCGAGTCTGAAAAGCTTGAAGTCTTAAGGCTTGGAAACAACAAAGTGAGAAGACTTCAAGATGAACAAGCCTGAAAAAAGTAGGCTTAGAGAACTTGAATTACTCTACATAGAGTAAATTGGGTTTCTCCAAGTAATCTACTTAAAAGGATTTATAAGTAAAGGATTTGGGAAAGTCCAAAGTTGGAGAGATCAAAGAACCCGAATTACTCTACATAGAGTAAGTTAGGATTTTCTAAGTGCTCAGCTTAATCTTGGTCCAACAACGTGAGAATCATGATGAAATGAATGAAATTTTATCACATGGCATAAGCTAGAGTAGAAAGGAAAAATTAGTAAAGGAAAAGTGCCACAAAGATGACCAATGAGCATGAGAGAGTCCAAGTGGCTAGTAGCTAGAAATCTTGAAGGCTCTCATCTGCCATAGTTCACTGCCTATAATTGTTGTTCGATGCTTGAATACGTAACACCAATAAGTGACATTCTAGCTATTCACAACATGGCTTCTCAGATGCACCAAAGAAAAACTTAGAGATGGGAGGGAATCAAGAATATTTTCTAGTGATCCTGAGCAGTGCATTTAGGGGCAACTAGGAAGTACAATGTGAGAGTTCCCACCATCAGTGACTTTTTATTTCTTCCCCTTCTCTCTTCCCCCTTTCATATATAAATAGAGGCCTTAGAGCCAAGAAAATTATCCCTAGACTGGTGATAGAATCACTCTATAAAAATCATTGTGTAATAGACCTTTGAAGCAATAAAGATTATTTTACCTATCTCTTTGTCTAAAAATTGTGTTGAGTTAGCTTGTGCACAATAACATTGTGAAGAAGCGTTCTTCCAACATTATTGTCCTTCTTTCTTGCTTATTTTTAGGTGTTCTCTAGTTAGTTATAGGTCCGAACTTGAGATTTTCTTCCATTAATGGATGCTTAATATGGATTTATAAATCCCTCTTTGCTTCACATGTGGTTCAGTGAGCCTAGTTTATGAAATATTTATGTAAGTTAGCTGGTTAAGAGGTTGTGTAAGCAAACTTATCTTATGCTGAATTAGTGTCATTCCCCAGACCAAGTGGATCACTTACTTTTGGTACATCACCTCCCTTAACTTAGATTTCTTTTCAAGTAATCCTCCCATCCCTTTTCCTTAGCTGACAGTAGATTTTAGTGTGAGGTCAAGAGTTGAAGTGAAGCACCTGAGGAACTAGCCTCATAAAAAAGACTAGAGGTTCATGTTGGCCATTTTTTGGCCCACATGTAAAAGTTTACCTAAGTATGGAAAGGGAGCTTTTAGGCAAGAAAATGGTAAGCCTTTGGGATAACTTTAAGTTTTTCAGCAGTGGCAACTTTGGGTTTTTTTCAAGGCACAATGCAAATTGGGTTTCCAACAATGCTTAGCTTCTAAATGTTTCATAAATAAAAGTAATTTGGGTTTAAAAATATGAATTACTCATAAATAGTGTATTTTAGGTTATCTAGGGAGCACTACTTGATTACTTCATAAGTTGTGAGCAATTAGAACCCTAAAATGAGTAAAGGTGCTCAACAAACCCGATTTGGTCTTGAAAAGTAATACTTCTCGGGTTCTTCAAGAGATGAGTCTTTTTCAAAAAATTTGAAGGGCATTTTCAAAATGTCGAAGGGTCTTTTTAGGGTAAAAGGTACACTTCAACTTTCTCAAAGGGCTTTTTATTCTCCAAGTGGACAGTTTCAATTTTCCCAAAGGTATATTACCCTTTGGGAGGATCATTTCAAAATTCTTGAAGGGTATCTTTCCCTTCAAGAGGATCATTTGAAAAAATCCAAGGGGACATGCAGAAAGCCCAAAGGGTCTCTTACCCTTTGGGAAAGTCCATTATGAAAATCCCAAAGGGTAGTTTCTAAAGATAGACATGGATAAAAACTCTGAAGGAATTCCTTTGGACAAATTATTCGAAGAAATTATTTTAGGAGATTTTGTTGAAAGAAATAAGCTGAGAGAGAAGCTTGAGACCAAGTGTTTGAAGGAAATGATGGGCCAATGGATGTCAAAATCAAGATAAATGACTAGCCATTGAAAGTAATCAAGTTTGAAAAGCTTGAAGTCTTAAGGCTTGGGAAGCAACAAAGTGAGAAGACTTCAAGATGGACAATCCCAAAGTAAGTAGGCTTAGAGAACCCAAATTACTCTACATAATGCAAATCAGTTTTTTTAAAGTACTCTAATTAAAAGGCTTTTTAAGTGAAGGATCTGGAAAAGTCTAAATTTAGAGAGGCCAAAGAACCTGAATTACTCTACATAGAGTAAATTGGGATTCTCCAAGGGCTCGACTTAAGCTTGGTCTGGTAGTGCTAGAATCATGATGTAAAAAATAGAAGGCTACCATGTGGTGTAACTAGAGTAGAAAGGGCCAATCAGTAAAGGAAAAGTGGAAAAAAGACGCTCAATAAACATGGGAGAGTTTGAGCGATTGGTAGCTAAAAGTTATGAAGCCTCTCATCCACCATGGTTCATTGCCCATGATCACTGTTTGATGCTAAATGAGTCATTCCAAGAAGAAACATTCAAACTGCTCAGATCAAGACTTTTCAGATGCACCAAAGAAAGTCTTACAGATAAGAGGGGCTTGAGAGTATTTGGTGGTGATATGGAATGACACATTTATGAACATCAAGGAAGGACAACAAGAGTTTCCAACCATCTATGATTTCTTCTTTCCTCCCTTTCTCTCTTCCCTTTTTTATTTATAAATAGAGGCCTTGGAGCCTAGAAATGTATCTCCAAACTAGTGATAAAATCACTCTATAGAAATTGCTTTGTAAAAGACTCTTTTTAATTAATATAAGGAAAAAATTTCTATCTTTGGTCAAAGAGAAGTGTGCATTTTGGTTTTATTTGCAGAATGTATGATCATTGTTTATCATCTATGTTTACTCTAAGCACCTTACTTTTGACTCTTTTAGTTTTATATAGGATTACATGAAGTGTCTATGTGACTAGTTCCCTTTGAAGTTTATTAACTCAGTATTTACCATAGACCTATTTCATTATTATTCAAATCATAAATCTCTCCTTTGACCTCCATACAAAAGCTCCCTGCCTACGGCCTTGAGATAGAACTAGAGTAAGCTTGCATCTTGTTTAGCTTCATCAAAAGTTTGATCTTTTCTAGACCAAGTAGATCACTCTCTTTTGGTGCATCACCTCCCATTAACTTAGGCTTATTTTCAAATAATCATCCTCCCCCTTTTCCTTGGACATTTGTATAGTTTAGTGTAGAAATCAAGGAGTTGAATTGAAGCACATGAGAAAATAGCCTCATAAAAAATTCTAGGGGTTCAACCTCATCATAAGACACCCACATCTTGAGGTTGTTCCCATGCTTATAACTAGAAGTGAGAGATCCTGAATAACTTTCTCACAAGGGTGAAAATCTAGTCTATAATAGTTTGACCTCACCATAGGATACCCATATCTTGAGGTTGTCTCCATGCTTATAGATGGAAGTGAGGGAGTCTGAAGAACTCTCTCACAAGGGTGTGATTCTAAGCTATAACAATTTTGGCACATCCAGTGGGAATATTACCATTTGGTTTTCATTTTTTATGAAATATTAGTCAAATTTGATGCTATTTTGATAATTTTTTAGCAGTGGTAGCATTCATCCTTCAACATCTGGCAATTCCAAAGAACACCTAGCTATCTGGTGGCAGAGCAATAACTATCTTTCATGCCAAAGGTGATTACAAGATCAACTTCTAAAGGTATTCATTTTGAGTTTGTTGAATTAACTTTAAACTCAAAAATAAGGTTAAGGTTCATCCATACTCACCCTTACATAGGGAAGCCTCCTCCTAGACCAGTCATAAAGCATAATTATACAAGGAGACCTTTGGCAACCCCTCTTACTATTATGATTCCCCAAAGATATTTTATGGACTTCAGTGGCCAAAGCCCTTTGAACTTACTAAAGTATGATCCTATGCCAATAGCATCCCTCAAAAGTTTTCCTTATTACATAGGAGACCAAGTTGTAACTCCTACTAAACACATAATAGACATAACCAACTTCTGCAACATTCAAAATATCACAGTAGAGAATGTGGTTGTTAAGATATTTTTTGTATCCTTTAAATAAAAGGCATTAGACTGGTATAGGGGCCTAGTTCCTAATTCTATCCACTCATGGGACAAGCTAGGAATACCCCTATGCAAAAGGTTTGTAGATAAGAGTGATCATCTATCATTTACAGAGCAGCTGACCACAATCAAGAAAACTCCTCATGAAGTCATGCAAGACTTCAATATGATATTTCAGAAGGCATGGGATAGAATTCTAGCCACTGTTAGATCATCTCTAAACTTTTATTTCTTGTATTACATGAAGGCTTTCAACAATGGCATAGCTATAATGATTTAATTCATGGGAGGAGACATACTGCCAGATGCATACGAAGTGGCCATCAAGGCAAAAAATCACCTAGTTTAGGTTGGCAAGCTTACTCTTAGACCCCTAATGCCTCTCTTTCTAGAGATCAGTCCACCTCATGTAGTCATTCCTCCACTTGATATTATACTTCTAACACCAATGATTATTTCTATGCCTTCACCTAAGCAAGAGAAGGCCTCTACTAGTGGATCCAATGACTCCCAAGAGTAGAAGAATTACTTGGAATTGAAAAACATGCTCTAATCTTTAGGAAATGATGTGGTCAATGTCAAGAGGCAATAGGCTTACAATAAGCCTTATCAAGTTTAGTATCAGCCTCAATAGTAGCCTTATCAAGCTAATAGGCCACCCTATAAAGGAGGTTTCCAAGGACAGGGGCAACCTAACTATGCTAGGCAACATAGTTATAATCCAAATGTTGCAAGCCTTTCCAACTCTTTGGTCCCATTTTAGAATGATGTGGCTTAGGAGGCTAAAGGAAAAATGCCTTAAAATAATTTTTTTGGACAATCCATTAACCCAAATAATGGTTCCAACCAAGTGTTTAATGATCAATGGTAGCAGGTTGTTGCTTATAGATATAACTAGGCTCTTATGGCCCATAGCATAGAGGTGCCCATGCTAGCAAAGCAAGAGCAATCTCCATAAGAATAAGGCTCAGATCAGGGGCCAAACTATTTGGAAGCCTCAATGGCCATTAGGGAGCAAGAGGAGTGCTATGCATCGAATCTATAGGCTACTCCTAGTTTGGCCCACATCCTAGTCTCAGTAAACACAAGGTTTAGGAGAAGGAATATGGGCGACAATCAGAAAGCTTTCAAATAACCTCTTGTCATCGCTCCTTCACTGACAAAGCCAAAAATAGTTGCTCCCAAAACCTAGGCAAAGGTTGGGGGTACTCCAATCAACATTATGGAGAAAATGAAAAAATCTAGTATGAGTGTACCAATGTGGGACATGATTTTCATACCCGACCAAGTAGACATTCTTTAGGAAGATTTGTCCAAGATGAGTGTTTCTACAACTGCAAGTAATCAACCAAGCAAGGAAGTTGAAGTATTCACTAATGCAGCCAATAGTCCTTTAAAAGAAATTTCAAGCAGTGTGACCAAGCCCCCCCCTTTCTACATCTCATTAATCATCGATGGCCCCTTGGTGCACAACTACATGGTGGATAGTGCGGCCAGCACCTCAGTCATGCCAAAATCTATTGCTAACCAACTAAACCTTAAATATGAGCCACACACCAAAGGAGTCCTATAGCTCAATGGTTCTTCCACAAATCCATCAAGTATCATCAAGAATTTGAGTTTAACCTTGCATGCTTGTCCTAGCGTGTCTGTAGTGCAAGACATGCTGATCTTAGATGTCACTCCTCGCTTTGTATTGTGTTTTTCCAAAGAGTTCATAACTAAGATTAAGGGTTACCTTATAGTAGATTGGTCTTACATGGCATTCATAACAAGGTATGGGACTAAGGTATCAATCAAATCTAAACCCATGACACCATTCCATATTAAACTCCATTAGTCTGATAACATAAACCTCAATTGTACCATCTTTGATGATGATGAGTTTACAATTGGTCAGGAGCTGAACACTCATCCTGAAGAGGTTCCAAACTTGTTCTTGGATGAGCTATGGAGAGATAATTAATTTTTCAACCCTTTGGAAGGTGTTGAGGAAAGAGACATGGATGTCTATCTGTTGCATGAAGAGAACTAACCCATGCCTTCCCTCATTGGACCTAAAGAAGACCCCAATGGTTTATGGAAGTTGTTCTTTGATGTCTCAAGAGGCAAAAGTAGTGTAGGTGTTGGGGAAATGTTGATTTCACCCTTAGGTAATAATCTTTTCTCTTTTTATAGGTTCTATTTTAGCTGTTCTTCAAATAAAGTAGAATATAAAGGCTTGATCTATGGCCTTTAATGGGCCACCAAAAGAGGAATCAAATTGATACAAGTATATAGGGATAAAAAGCTCATAGTAAACCAAGTCATAGGCTTGAACATCACAAAAATCCCTTTGATGAGGTCCTACAAAAATTGAGTGTGGGACCTAATTGAATATTTTGAGGCCTTTGACATTCAAGCTGTCCCAAGAAATCAAAACCAACATGCTAACATGCTGGCAGTCGTGGGAGCTCAGTTTGACATTCCAAGTGAGTTGAAAGAAGTTAAGGTTCAACCACATGTCAAGGTGGTGGTGAGGCCATCAGTGTCAGATAATAAATCCCACTGGCAGGTTTTTGAGAGTGTTAAGCAAATTAATTTCTTCTTACATTAGGAAGCTGAGTTCTCCTCTTCTAACTAAGCTAAATTATAACATCAATATAAGGATCATATTGTTTAGCTAAAGTCAAAAAAACTTCCTATAGGTATGGTTACACTTGAGGGCCTTTTTTTCAAGAAGGAGACCATATGTGGAAAGACAAGGCAGTAATATCAATTGATGAATAAAACTATGAGAGAGTCCTCATCTTCAGGGATAAGCTTCTCAAGCTTGGGAAGGTAAGAAACAAGGCTGAGAGGCATGCTTTCGTAGCACTTTGACAAGATTATGCAGACATTTTTTCTTAGGAATACGGTGACCTAAAAGGTTTTGATCTTAAGCTAGCTCAACAGACCATAGAGTTGGAGGCCAATGCCAAGCACGTGAGGCAAAAAAAAAGGCTCACTAACCCCAAGATTGAAGAGCTGATGAGGAAGGAGCTAACCAAGTTGATCGAGTGTAGGATCATCTTTCCCATTAAACATTCATCATGGGTAGCCAATTTGGTGCCTATAATAAAAATGAGTGGGGAGAATATGATTTGTGTAGAATTCAGAGATTTGAACAAAGTCTTCTTGAAGGATCACTACCCTCTTCCATCCATGGAGCAACTTCTCCAAGTAGTTACAGGATCAGAACGCTTCTCTCTATTGGATGGATTTTCTAGCTACAACCAAGTTTGGGTGAAAGATGAAGATTGGTAAAAGAATACCTTCACTACCAAATGGAGCATGTATGCATACCAAAAGATGCCCTTTGGTCTATCAAATACTATCAGAACTTTATAGAGAGCCATAGACATGGCTTTCTAGGGGTTGCTAAACCAAATAGTACTAGTTTACTTAGATGACATCATAGTTTTCTTCAAGAATGCCAATGAAGATATAAACCACCTAAGGCTAATTTTTGAAAGGTGTAGAGAGTATGGGATTTCTTTGAATCCCAAGAAATGCATGTTTGCCATATATGAAGGTAAGCTACTAGGCCACTTCATCTCAAAAGAGGGGTTATCTATTGATCCTGAGAGAACAAGTGCCATCTTAGCCTTATCCTTACCCAAGCACAAGAAGGGACTCCAAAGTTTCCTCTGAAAGATAAACTTTGTGAGAAGATTTATCCTTGGTTTTGCAAGTTTGGTCAAACCCATCACTGCTATGCTAAAAAAGAACTAAGTGTTTACTTGGTCAAATGTAGGCAAGTCAACATTTGAGGCTATCAAGTAAGCCATCACTCAAGCACCTACACTTATGAATCCTATTTTTTCAAAGGATTTCATATTGTATTCTTTTTCTAACATTGATAATATATCAGCTATGCTGATGCAAAGGAATGGTGAAGGACTTGAGCAACCATTATAATTTTTTAGTTAGGGGCTTGAAGAGTATGAGGTGAGGTATACCTTTGTATAAAATCAAGTCTTTGTAGCAGTAAGGAGCCTCAATAAGTTTAGGCCAATGCTATCCAATAACAAAATCCACCTTATGGTGTTTAATCCTGGAGTAAGAGACTTCATTTTTAAAAAGGATTTGAGCAAAAAAAGAGCTGGTTGGATTACTAAAGTCATGGAGTATGACATGGAGATTAAGGTCACTAAGATAATAAGAGGTAAAGGCTTATGTGAGAATATGATTTATGGCATTCATGAAGACGTAGAGGTCATCTTGGTAACACAAGATAACCTACAAGTAGATGCTCCTCCACCTCACACTAGTTGGCTCCATGATATGATGCACTTTTTGATAACAAGTGAGTGCCCTCAATGTATGGACAAATAAAAAAGGTATTTAAAACTTAAATCCATACCTTATGCTTTAGTTTATAGGGTTTTATTCAAAAGAGACTTCAATGGAGTGCTCCTAAGGTGCGTAGATGATGATCAAGTAACCTAGATTTTAGAGCATTTCCATGATGGGCATGTAGGAGGTCATTTTACTCCAAGGATTATTGTAGCAAAGATGATAAGGGATAATTACTAATAGCCCAACCTCTTCAAGGACACTAATTCAAGTAGAGACACCATTCATGTAGTAGGGTGTTGAACACAACTATCAACTGAGAGGGGGTGAATCAGTAGATGAGCTAAAGCCTAGTTATTAACACTTTTAAACAAGATACAAAATGTATATATAAAGTAAAGAACAAAATCAAAGATCATACACACATACAAGGATACTCAACACCATACTTTTATGTGGAAACCCAAAGGAAAAAACCATGATGAGAAAAGTTTTCAGAATCAACTGTTCTAATCTAGCCTCATAGAGAAGATGTCTCACATACAAACCTCACTAGTTACATTCAAGAGAACCCACTCTAAAGAAGCACCAACTTCCTAACTGAACACCAACTCAATTTTTCAAATGGCACCAAACTATCATAGATATGAAGTTATAACTTTAGAATACAAAAAACATTCAAAATGAATCCCATTCAGTTTCTATGTTACAAGTCTAGTCTATAACTACACCTTCACACTATGTGCCTTCTCGTCTTTTTTGTCTCTTTCTCTTTATGTCTGGATATATTCTATTCTGACACACCTTATTTTCTTTGCCTTTTTATGCTATCTGCATATGTCCTCACTTAAATTTTTTTGATTTAACACTCTAATTATTATAGCAACAAGAAAAGACACTTTCAAATGTTCTATTTGTAGCATATATAGACAAATGCATCTTAGGGTTTTTTATCTATAAAGTGTTCACACTTAAACTTCTCTTAACCAATTCAATATTTTGATCTGCCTTCAATGTGACTTTGAGTTCATGTCTTGATTCATGCTTCACATGGTAATGTTCAAATTTCTTTACTATCTTTGGCATCTGCACTTCTACTTTTCTTAACTATGCCACTTCCTTGATCAATTAAATTGATTAATCTCAAGTTCTTTGAAGATATATAAAGTTTATCACCAGTCATACCTATTCCTTTACAGATAGTGAGAACACATTAAATGCATCATTTTTATTTATTTCGTCACACCAAGTTCACATTCTTTTCTTTGTTGGATCTTTCCTCATGACCTCTTGACACTTGTCAAATGAATGTACACTTAGAGGGTGATATGGCTTTGCTTCACACCATCAAGCATGAGCCATTGATATTTAAAGTAGCATGTATTTTAATTCTTAATTTGTCATTAACCATCGAGCTTCTTTTCTTCCCTTTTTTCATCTCATTGCTTTCTATATGATGGGTTCACTTCTGCTCCTTTTGATTGTCCTCGATATTCTGGATCTTTACCCTTTCTATTGTGTCATTAAAATTTAGCATATTGGTGTGATCTTATTTTCTTTGGCACTCTTTTAATGCTCCTTACAACATTGATCCTTGTAGAATTGCTCATCTTTTATCCTTGCTTTAATCCTTTGGAAGGTTCCTTTTATATAAATTTTTGTGGGCCTTTGTCTTTGGGATAATTTCCATGGACTTTTTATCTGAGTCTAATTTTTGTGAGTTTTCTATCAAGGACTTCTTCGGATATTTTGTAGACTATCCTTCAGAACTTTTGTGATGGTCCATTTCATCCTAAAGTGTCATCTAATTTATCTAAAAGAATTCGTCATTGGCTTCTATTCGGAACTGCCCTTCGAAAATCTTCCAACGGTCTTCATACCCTTAGGATTTTTTTTAATCTACCCTTTAAATTTTTTGCAAGTGTCCACATACCCTTTGTAACATTCAAAAGATACCGTTTGGACTTTTTTAAAAGGTTCACTTGCCATTCGCAACATTTAAAATATACCCTTCAAACTTTTTGAAAAGGTCCACTTGCCCTTTGCAAATTTCAAAAGATACCCTTCGAACTTTTTGAAAAGGTCCACTTGCCCTTCGGAAGAATTGTTGCAAAATTTTTGTCTGAAAGAATTATCATAGATAATTTGTTTGAAATAATTACCTTAGACTTTTTTGGAAGGAATTCCCTTAACATTTGTTGCAGGATTTTTATCTTGAAAGACTTCTTCAAGGAAAAATAAATACTGTGGACAATTTGTCTGATAGAATTCCTTAACATTTTTCTAAAATAATTCTCAAGACTAATTTGGGTTTTTTCCACTACTTAGCTTATGAAAATGGAATAAGTAAAGCTATCATAGAAACCTGATAAACTCCTCTTAGACCAACTCAGGTTCTTAACATTTCTTGACTTATAAAACATAAAGAAGTAAAGTCGTTCCAGAATCCTGACCAAGTAAAGTCACTTCAGAATCCTGAATAACTCCTCTAGACCACTTTGGGTTTTTGACTTTGCTTTACTTATAAACATGAAAGAAGTAAAGTCATTCCATAAACCTAATCAATTAAAGTCATTTAAGAATCCCAAACAACTCCTCTAAACCACTTCAGGTTTTCAACTTTGCTTTACTTATAAACATGAAAGAAGTAAAGTTGTTGCATAAACCTGATCAAGTAAAGTCATTTCAGAATCCTGAACAAATCCTTTAGACCACTTCAGGATTTTGAATTTAATTTACTTATTTTATAAGTAAGAGCACTTCACAAAGCTGATTTACTCCACAAGTCTACTCAACTCAACCTTTAGCATTAATGCATGATAATTTTCAATCTCAATGACATCAATGACATCAACCTTTGACATCAATGAAAATTCTATGCTGATTTAGATAGGAATGACAATTCTTCAGTCCTCAAACTACTTTTTGGATCATGATATTCAAACTGTCAACTATCTCCTTGCTCAAATTGCTAACATGGGGTTTGGATTTCATTGGTGTAATTAAACCCCCATCAAGCGTAGGGTATAAGTGGGTGCTTACCACAACTTATTACTTCACCAGGTGGGTGGAATCCATTGCATTAAAAGAAGCCAATGAAAGTGTAGTCTTAGATTTCTATGACAACATTGTGATCAGGTTTGGTGTTTCATCCACTATCATATATAATAATGCATTGGATTTCCTTAGTTTGAAAACAAGTGAATGGGTTGTCAAAATAGGCATCTACATCAACACTTCCTCAAATTATTATCCTCAAGGAAACAGACTGGTTGAGTCTACAAATAAAAATTTGTTGAGGATTATCAAGAGAATCATGGAAGAGAATCAGAGGATGTGGCACACCTAGTTGAAGACAACCTTGTGCGCTGATAGGGTAACTCCTAAAGCTACTATTGGCAATTCTCTATATGTTCTAGTATATGGAAGGGAGGCCAAGTTACCCATTTCTCTTGAGCTACTTGCATTAGAGCTAGCCCATCAGTTGGAGTTGCTTAAAGATGAACCCATGAATGTGAGATTGGTAGAACTCACAAAACTTGAGGAGATAAGGGACATTGAAATGAAGACATTGAAGGCACATCAAGCTTAGGTCAAAAAGGATTTTGATAAGAGAGCTATAGCAAGGAATTTCAAGGAGGGATACTTGGTTCTCAAATGGGATTTAAAAAAGGCCAAATTAGGTAACCATATCAAGTTTGATAGCTTGTGGAGTGGCCCTTATGTGATCCATGAATGTAAACAATATAATGCTTTTTAGATTGCCCAACTAGATGGGGAGGTATTACATATCCCAATCAATGGGATCCATCTAAAGACTTGATATTAAATGAGTTTACAATCATTGTATATATTTTACCTTTTGTATAGCTTTTCATGTTTTTTTCTAAGTGCCTTATACACATATGTTTCATTTGTGTGTTTTCCTTTCCCTAAGTGCCTTGGGCATAGTTTGTTTCATCTCAGTTGTTTTTGTTTCTTTAAGGGAAATTTATAGATAGAACCAAATTTATATAAAAGTAGTGACTCCCTGCTCAATGGATTGAATGAAGTAAATGAGATGGGTTATCAAGTATAAAAGGCATGCTTCCGTACGAATCGCTAAAAATATTGGCCATTTTTGGCCCACATATCAAAATTTACCTAAGTATAAAAAAGGGAGCTTTTAGGAAAGGAAATGGTAAGTCTTTGGGAGGAATTTAGGTTTTCTAGAAATGACAACTTCAGGTTTTTAAGGGCACAGTGCAAATTAGGTATCCAACAGTGTTTAATTTCTAAATGTTAAATAAGTAGAAGTAATTTAGGTTTACAAATGCAAATTACTCATGGACAGTGTATTTTAGGTTCTCTAAGGCAAACTACTTGATTAATTCATAATTTGTGAGTAGTCAGAAGCTTGAAATAAGTAAAAGGGCTTGACAAACCCGATTTGGTCTTAAAAAATAGTGCTTCTCAAGTTCTTCAAGGGACGAGTCTTCTTCAAAAATATGAAGAGAATTTTAAAAATGCCAAAGGGCCTTTTTAAGGGCAAAAGGGACCAGACAAAATTTTTAAAGGTCCTCTTCAACTTTTTTGAAGGGTTTTTCAAGAACTTGAAGGTACACTTGGTAAATTTGAAAGGCTTTTCCTTCTCCAAGTGGACAGTTGCAATTTTTTTGAAGGGTATATTACCCTTTAGAAGGACCATTTCAAAATTCATGAAGGGTATCTTTCCTTTCAGGAGGATCATTCACAGAATTCCAAAGGGACACACAAGAAGCCCAAAGAGTCTCTTACCCTTCGAGAAAGTCCATTATCAAAAAACTAAAAGGTAAGTTCTGAAGATAGACACATAAAAAGTCTGAAGGAATTCCTTTGGATAAATTGTCCAAAGAAATTCCTTCAAGAGATTTGCTTGAAAGAAAAGGTTGAAGGTATTCCTCTAAAATAATTCCTTCAGAAGAAAATCCCGAGACCAAGTGTTCAAAGGAAATGATGGGCCAATAGACGTTAAAATCAAGATAAGTGACTAGTCATTAGAATTAATCAATTTTGAAAAGCCCAAAGTTTTAAGGCTTGGAAACAATAAAGTGAGAAGACTTCAAGATGTAAAATCCCAAAGTAAGTAGGCTTAGAGAACTTGAATTACTCTGCATAGAATAAATCAGGTTTCTCCAAGTACTCTACTTAAAAGGCTTTATAAGTAAAGGATCTAGGAAATTCCAAAGATGGAGAGATCAAAGAACCCAAATTACTCTACATAGAGTAAATCGGTATTCTCTAAGTGCTCAACTTAAGCTTGGTCCAACAACATAAGAATCATGATGAAATGAATGAAAGGCTACCACATGGTGTAAGCCAGAGTAAAAAAGACCAATCAATAAAAGACAAATGGCGCAAAGATGACTAATGAGCATGAGAGAGTCCAAGAAGTTGGTATTTGGAAATCTTGAAGGCTCTCATTTACCATAGTTCACTACCCACAATCACCATTTGATGCTTAAATGCATCACACCAAGAAGTGACATTCTAGCTACTCATGACATGGCTTCTCAGATGTGCCAAAAAAAAACTTAAAGATGGGAGAGGCTTGAGAGTATTGTCTAATGATCCTGAGTGGCATATTTAAGGGCAACAAGGAAGTACAACATGAGATTTCCTATCATTAGTGAATTCTTTTTTTGTCCCCTTCTCTCTTCCCCCTTTTCTATATAAATAGAGGACTTGGAGCCAAATAAATTATCCCCAAACTGGTGATAGAATCACTCTAAAAAAATAATTGTGTAATAGACCTTTGAATTAATAAAGATTATTTTACCTATCTCTTTGTTTAAAAATTATGTTGAGTTAGCTTGTGCACAATAGCATTGTGAATAAGCATTCTTCCAACCTTATTGTCCTCGTTTCTTGCTTATTTTTAGGGGTTATCCACTTAGTTGTAGGTCTGAACTTGAGCTTTTTTCCATTAATAAATGCTTAATGTGGATTTATAAATCCCTCTTTGCTTCATGTGTGGTTTAGTGAGCCTAGTTTATGAAATATTTATGCAAGTTATCTGGTTAAGAGGTTGTGTAAGCAAACTTATCTTATGTTCAATTAGTGGCATTCCCTAGACTAAGTGGATCACTTACTTTTGGTACATCACCTCCCTTAGCTTAGTTTTCTTTTCAAGTAATCTTCTTATCCATTTTTCTTAGCTGATAGTAAATTTTAGTGTGAGGTCAAGATCTGAAGTGAAGCACTTGAAGAACTAACCTCATAAAAAAGCTTAGATGTTCAACCTCACCGTAGGATACCCACATCTTGAGGTTGTCCCCATGCTTATAGATGGAAGTGAGGGAGCCTGAAGAAATCACTCACAAGGGTGTGATTCCAAGATATAACAAGACCCAAGGGAACTAGCCCTCTCTAGAGGCTCAACCTCACTATAGGATGCACATAGCTTGTGGTTTTTCCCATTTTGTGGTTTAGTTGGAGAGAACCTAAAGAAATCTCTCTATGGGTGTAAAATAATGCCACAATAGTTTTTGGCATGCCTGGGAGGACCCATTCTTCTTGGCATAGCTAAATTTTAGAGTTGAAAAGTATTTACAATAGAAGAAGACATACATCATCATTAGAAGCTAAATATTCTTCAGAATGCATATTTCATAGCATCATCCAAGAAAAACTCTCATGCCTAAGGTCACTACAAGGTCATATAGTAAAGGTATTCCTCTTTAATTCATTGAGTTGCCTACTACTTCATATAAAAGAGTAAGGTTTAGTAGGACAAGACCATATCCTTAAAAAAAATATTCATCTCTTGGTCATCCTATTGTCCTAAGCAGTGCAATTCCCACTATCCAGATGGCCATCAAAAACCAAATGTTTGTTCTATTCAATAGAGGTAATCCACTGAATTTAGCCCATTTTGATGACATTATTATATCTACTCTTAAGAGTATCCCTTTCTTCTCGATAGAAGATCAAGTAACTATTGAACACATCCAGGATGTTGCCAACCTTTGTTCAGTTCACAATATTGTTCAAGATAATGTAGCTATTAGATTGTTTATTGCTTCCTTCAAAGGAAAATCACTATAGTGGTATAAAAACCTTCCACTAAATTTCATTGATACCTGGGATGAATTAGGTGTAGCCTTAGTCAGACAATTTGAAGACAAATCTGACCACCTATCCTTAGTTGAACAATTGACTAACATAAAGAGAGTTCCTCATGAGTTCATGTCTAATTTTAACCTCAGATTCTAAAAGACATAGATTAGGATACTTGCATTGATTATACCATCCCAAAATACACTTCTTGTACTATTTAAAAGATATCAATTTTGATATTAGTGTGATGATACAATCAATGGGTGGTATTACCTTACCAAATGCTTATGAGGTTGAAATAAGAGCAACGAACATTGATACTAGTTGGTAAGCTCTCTCCAAGGCCTCTAATGCCTATATTCCTAGAATTAAAGTCTATACTATTTCTTCAAGTTATTCAAATTCCATCTTTAGCTTGTATTCCATCCCCTAAAGATCAACTTGCAGCCTCTTCTAGTCAAGCTAGTGAGCTTGGGGAGTTGAAAGGTTTGTCCCAATATTTTGGGAATGAAATAGTACAACTCAAGAGATAATAGTACCAAGCTAATAGTCCTTATCAACAATAAAATCAAACCACCTATTAGTCCTTCAGAGATCAAAAGTCTCCTTATCAAGGGTCTAGAGAAAATAGACCACCCTACCAACCACAAGGAGCTATAACTCAAGCTAAACCATATGTATCTCTTGATCCTAATGTACCTTCCACTTAAAAATATATTATTCCCACACCACATCAAAACAACTTGATGCAAGATTCAGGTTGGAAGCTATTTAATCTCAATATTGCTCAAAGCCAAGACTTGGTGTCATAAAACATTACTATGCCACAAATGACACAAGAAGAGTTTTCTCTTCAAGGAAGTCAGTACCAAGAAACAATTTTGGCATCACAAGGAGATATTCAACAATTTCAAGGGTAACCTAATGCTATTAATGTGAATTGGCAAATGGATGATCCTATTACATTCAATTAGGGTGGTGAGACTAACAATACAAGTGGTCAGGGCTAAACAGAGAGCCATTGATGAGGCTCAAGATGTGAGTAATGCTTCAAGTATTCATAATTTTATTTTCAATAGTACTAGAGATCAACTTTCTACCCCTAAAACACAAAAAAATTAGAATACAGAGGTTGGGAAAGTTCCTCAAGTGCCTCTAATTCGTGAGCAACCAATGGTTCAAAAAGTATAGTCAAAGTTTAGTGGGGCTCAATTCATTTTGGTGGATCAAATGAATAATTCCAACATCATAATTATAATGTGGGTTTCCCTCTCTATTTCAAGACAAAAATATATTCTCATTCAAGATCTTTTAGCTCTCAAATTGTCTTCAAGACTGGTTGAGAAAGGTGTTGTCCTAACAAATTTGGACCAGTCAACTAAGCAATGAGTGAAACAAGTACATAAGATGGTAAATGTGGACAAAGATGATGTCAAATAAAATAAAACTCCTCCTTTATACCTCTCTTTTATAGTTGGTGACATTTTAGTTCATAAGTATATGGTGGATAGTGGAGCCAGTAGCACTGTTATGCTGAAGCAAATTGCATATAAGCTTAGTATTTTTTATGAACCAAATATTAAAGGGGTATCTCAACCAGTTGGATCACCAAAAAATAAAATAGAAATTATAAAATATATGAATTTGACACTACATACTTATCCTAATGTTACCATTCAACAAGATGTAGTTGTGGTGGACTTGCCTCCCTACTTTGTCATGTGTCTATCAAGGGACTTTACCTCAAAGATTGGAGGATACTTATCAGTTGATTGGACATATTTGATGTTCAGATATAGGTATGGTACCAAGATAAAAATACATTCTGAACCTATTTCACGTTTCCATTTAGATCCATATATGCCAAGTATTGTGAACTCTAATTGTGTCATCTCGGATGAGGTGCTAGAAACTAATGGAGTGGAAATGGAATGACCTTTAGATGGAATTATAAATTTTTTCCTTGATGAGTGGGCCTCTAAATTTTGTGATAATGATACTTATAAGATAATTTAAGAAGAGGGACTTGTTTTTTATTGCCTCCATGATAATGATACACCAATTCCAGTCATGATGAAGGATGATGCGTCTAGTGATGGTTTATGGAAATTATACTTTGATGGATCAAGGAATAAGCACAGTACTAGGGATGGAATGATGTTGATTTATAAAATAAATAAAATTTATTTCTCTTCTATTAAATTTTATTTTGGTTGTTGAAATAATGTTGTAGAGTATGAGGCACTAGTTTGCAGTTTGCAGTGGGCTAGGAAAATGAAAGTTAACACCTTACCAGTTTTTGGTGATAGTGAACTTGTAGTTCATCAAGTAATAAGTATTAATGTATGAATAAATTTATTTCCTTAGATATTATAATCATAGGGTGTGGGAATTACTTGAGAATTTTTAGGCTTTCAACATTTAGGTAATACCAAGAGATGAGAACAAACATGTAGATAGGTTGGCTGCCATTTAGGCACAATTTAGTATCATAGCTACTATAAAAGGTGAAAAAATATAGTCACAAATTAAGGTGGTTGTAAGGCCTTCTATTCTGAATAACCATGAGAATTGGCAAGTGTTTTAAGATGACAATCAAATTTTTAGGTTCTTGTAAGAAGAGGCTGAGTTTTCCTCAAGAAATCAATCAAAGTTCTTAGAGCAGTATGGTGATCAGATTGTGCAACTGAAAACAAATAAGTTTACCAAGGGATTGGTCACACTTGAGAACATATTTAGTGGTGATGATGAGTTGAGAAAGGAAAATTCATCTTTGTCAACAAAGGAGGAACACTATGCCAATGTGGAGATTGCAACTGGTAATAACTTGAAGTTGGGTAAGGTATGCACTCCTTCACAAAAGGAAGCTTTCATCAAATTATTCTCAAGTTTTGTTGATGTGTTTGCATGGAAATATAGTGATCTCAAGGGATTTGATCCAAGTATAGCTCAACACACCATTGAGTTATAGGTTGAAACTAAATCAGTGAGACAAAGACAAAGGTGTATCAATCCAAAGCTTAAGCCTTTGATGAGAGCTGAACTTCATAAGCTCATAGAGTTAGCTATTATATTTTTAGTCAAGCACTCAACTTGGATGGCAAACCTTATTCTAGTATGGAAAAATAATGGTGAGATTAGATTATGTGTTGACTTCCATTATTTAAACAAGGATTCTCTTAAAGATCACTATCAATTATCATCTATGGAACAAATTTTATAGCTAGTTACAGGTTAAAAGAGGTTCATATTTTGGTCAAACAAGAAGACAATTCAAGACAGTGTTCACTACAAAGTGGGGGATATTTGAATATATAAATATGCCCTTTAGTTTATCCAATGATGGAGCAACCTTTTAGAGAGCCAAGGATATGGAAGTTCAGGGCCTTATTTAGAATTTTGTACTTTTTTATTTGGATGACATAACAATGTTTTCAAAGAGTGTAAGTGAGAACATGGTTCACCTCAAGCAAGTGTTTGAAAGGTGTAGGCGATTTGGGGTGTCTCTAAATCCCAAAAAGTGTGTCTTCTTAGTTCATGAAGGTAAGCTCCTTAGGCATGTGATTTTGAAACATGATTTGAGTATAGATCCTAAAATAATACATTCAATTCTTGCACTTTCTTTGCCTAAGCACAAGAAGGCTTTGCAAAGCTTCTTGGGGAAAATCAATTTTATAAGAAGATATATTTCAAAATTTACCACTTTAGCTAAGCCATTTATAGCCATGCTAAAGAAGAATCAGAGCTTGAACTGGTCTAAGGAAAGAGTAAAGAGTTTTGAAGAGATCAAAAAGGCCATAGCTAGTGCTCCTACACTCATAAACCTAGATTTCACAAAGGATTTTATTTTTTACACTTATGCTAACATAAATATCATTTCAGGCATTCTTATGTAACAAAATCATGAGGCTTTGGAGCATTCAATATCCTTCTTTAGTCAAGGCTTGGAAGATTATAAAACAAGGTAATATTTTGTTGAAAAACATGTAATTTTAGTTATAATGTCTCTCAAGAAATTTAAATATTTGTTGTCTAACAATAGGATACACCTAATGGTTACCCATCCAAGTATCAAGGAGTTTCTCTTGAACAAAGACATAAATGAGAAAAAAACTGGTTGAATAATGAAGGTAATGGAGTATGATGTGGAAATCAAGATCAAAAATTTGATTAGAGGTAAAGGACTTTGTGAGCATCTAGCCCAAGACTTACAAGAGGCTAATGAGGTGGTTTTTGTGTCAAATGATGAACATGTTGCAGCTGATCATACCTCACCTTCTAGCTCATTTCATGACTTGGTAAGATATCTCCAAGATGGTATTTATCCCTCTCATTTAAGTCATTAAAAAGGAAGACATTTTATATTGCAATCGATTCCATTTCTTCCCATTGATAGTGTTTTTCTCATGAAAGATATCAATAAAATGTTACTAAAATGTATAGGGCCAAGCCAAATGCAGAGATTTCTTGAGTAGTTTCATGATGGACATGGTGGAGGGAACTATTCCATAAGGACCATAGCCCTTAAGGTCATGAGAGGTGGGTATCATTGGCCTAGCATATTTTGTGATTGTCATGCATGGGTTAGGAAGTGGAAACAGTGTGTTATGTTTTTAGGAAAAGTGAAACTCATAGCCTCATCTCTCCAACCAATTAAGGTGGACCAGCCATTTGTACAATGGGGATTGGACTTTATTGGTCGCATTAACCCCCTTCAAGTTCAAGACATAGATGGATGCTAACTGCTATAAATTACTTCACCAGATGGATAGGAGTAGCATTGAAAGAAGCAAACAAATCCAATGTTCTATATTTATATGAAGGTATGCTTACTAGATTTGGAGTTCCTTCAACCTTTATTTCTGACAATGCTATGGCCTTTATGGGGACTAGGATCAACCAAAGGGATATTCAACATGGTGTTTATCTCAGCACTTAATCAAATTATGTAATGTCCCCTTTTTGAGTGAGCATCAGAGTTTGGCAGTTTAGCCTATCATTGGGTTCTCGTAGGCTAATCAGGGGTGATTAGAGGGCCCAGTGTTGGAGTTTGCTAGTTCTCTAGTTGGTAGTTGGCAGTGTTTTTATCTCCTAATTCTTGGTGTATTTTGAGGTGATGTTATTTAGGGTGTTCTAGCTATGTTTTTATATATTTAATATTTATAGTAAGTTAGTTGTATATTAGAGTCCAACCTTACTATACTCGGGTGAGCAATGAATGCAGTGGGCTTCCTCTAGGCGCAAACAAAATTGATAAATAAGGTTTATTTATAGAGTTATGAAGTTTTGACTATTATTAAAGTAAACCTTTATTAATAATTAATTATAAAGTGCACATCATTTAAATATTTAATTAACTTTATTATGAGGGGGTTATTTAATGATTATAAAGTCAATTATATAATGTGCATTTAAGTCAAATTATAAAATGCTTTACGATGGGTGCCCATTTTGAGGGATTAAATAAAGTGCAAGGTAAATCTATTTTAAATGATTAAATGCCTCTATGAGATCGACCTATTTGGGAGAAGATATAAAAAGGCATTTGAAAGGGATTTCATTGAATTTTGGATCATTTTATCAACTTGGCTTTGTGCTTTACAAATTGGAGGTGGAGACCCAGGGTTTTCAGTTGCAATGATCTTAGAGAGCATAGCTTCTTCACAAATCAAGCTTTCTGAGGGTGTGAAAGATCATCTGAGGTTTGCTAATTGGTGGATTCACACAGAGGTCACATTTTTGATTATTTTGAGATTTATTAATAGATTTCTTAAGGGTTTAATCAGAAGTCTGAAGACAAATCATTGAAGATCATCTTATTGCTACTTACACACTAATTCCTAGCATATGGGAATCTTATTGTGTACATTTAAAGTATTTATCTATAGAATTTGCAAGGGTTTGTTTCAAAAGTTTCATATTATCAAATAACCTTCATTGGAGGAATATCATTTGTACTGGTAATTCATCCTTCATAGCATCATGTGGGTTCTCTTCTTATGGTTGCATGGAAGTTCTGAAGGAGATTTCTGCTTGTGTCTTAGTCACCTGGCATTGAGGGTCTAAAATGTAAGGTTGTTACACCTTCCTAGGTAGATTCAAGGCAAGTTTCATCACTAGCATACTTGGGTGAACTTATTCTAGGTCTAAAACTATTTATATCTACCTTATTTATATTGTTACTCAGTATTTTAAGGCTTATGATTCATTAATGCTATTATAACTAGGTTGTAAAGAATAATATTAAAATCTAAACTATTGTAAGCTCATCTTGGGCAAGTATTTACTATCAGTCCTTAATGAGTTATAATCAGGTCCGATATAGCTATTTCTGCTTCACCATAGGGTTAGACTGCACTGTAGTGTCAATAGTTATCCCTATTTGAGTGTTGTTCAATTCTGAGCATTGTATGTATTGACTCTACTGCAAAAATAAGCTCAGTCTATATTGCCATGGCCTGATATAGATTTAAAATGTTTTAATTTTCTCTTAGTTGGTCATTATGAGTATGAACAAGCTTGATAGTAATTTTTGAGCAGATATATATTGTAAATCATTCATGTTTGAAGATAGAATGTCAAAGTATTGATTCCCAGAATTGTCTCTACATTAAACATTGAATATCAATAAATACACATATTATTATGCCCTATGTTTGATAAAATGTTTTATCTATCAAACTAAACAATGATAAAAAAACATACCACATTTAGAATGGTACTTTACAAATTACTATCCACAAGGCAATGGTCTTGTTGAATCCACAAATAAGAACTTGTTAAAGATCATAAGGACTATTGAATATAATCAGAGGTCATGGCATCTCAAGTTGAAATCAACTCTATGGGCTAGTAGGATAACCTACAAAAGATCAATAGCCAACTCTCCATACAAACTGGTATATGGTTAGGTTGCAAGATTACCTATTTTTCTTGAGTTTCTTGCTTTAAAACTAATGCATCAACTAGAGTTTTTGGAGAATGAATCAATGAAGATAAGATATGTTGTGCTTATGGATTTATAAGAGGTTCAAAATTAGTCTATGTTAGTCATGGAAACCCACCAAGCACAAGTAAAGAGGGCCTTTGAAAGAGAGATTCTTCACTAAGTTTCAAAGAAGGAGATTTGGTCCTCAAGTGGGATAAGGATAGAGAAAAACTAGGAAGACATACAAAGTTTGACTCTCTTTGGAGTGGTCCATACACAATCTCTAGCTGCAAATCTCACAATGCCTTCCCATTTGTAAAGATGGATGGTGAGGAGCTTCCTATCTCAATTAATGGGATACACCTGAAACATTACTATTGAAGGGATAAGTTCCTTGTACATTATTAGTTTATTTTGTTTTCCTCCATGTGTTGTTCTAGCACATTAATTTGTTTGTGTTTTGTCCCAAATAAGTGCTTTATTTGCGCACTTGATTTGTTTAGACTTTGTTCCCTATTTTGTGTGTTTCCTTCCTCATCTTAGTGGAATTGTTGACTTATTTCAAGTCAAAAGGTTTCTTGCAATCATGGATCAGATTTGTTATTATTTATGAGTTTAAGTGTCATGTAAATAGTCTAGTTCTCAATCATAGCATGCATGATTCTCAGTTGAGTCATCAAAATGTTGACAATTTCAACCTCACAGATCAAATTATCACCCCTACCTTTCAAAACTTTACATATCATCCCAATTGTCTTGTGAGTCAATGGTTGGTCTTGAAAATTCCTTAATGTGATTATTGGGAACTAGACTATCTTAGAATATCATGCAGGAATGAACAGGTCAGTTTGGTCATGAATTTAGTAAGTATACTTGGGAAGCCAACCAAAGTTGAAGGATTACATGAAAATGATGTATTTAGTGCCATGAATATCCCCTACAAGTTTGGTGTCTTGAGGTGTTTTATATCTCAAAAAATAAGTCTTCAAAGATGATTTAGTAGTATGGGATGTGCTCGGGGGCATCAATATAAAGTTACAATAAATAGTCATTTGGATTCAAAAAATCTTTAAATAGGCTAAAATTGAACATAGGGTTACCAAGTGTCAAATCCTCACTTGATCAGATCAGTTGATCAATGACATGCAGGTGATCAATCAAATTAATAAGTCAAATGCAAATCTATGACACACATTCACTCATGCAATCGAAGATCAATGGTGAGCTCAA
Organism: Torreya grandis; assembly: GCA_037957365.1. Classification (NCBI taxonomy): domain Eukaryota; kingdom Viridiplantae; phylum Streptophyta; class Pinopsida; order Cupressales; family Taxaceae; genus Torreya; species Torreya grandis. The sequence continues at coordinate 419,125 of JARHVA010000693.1, read as the reverse complement.
AGTTAACAAGTCAGAAGATCTTGAGAATGAATGCAATGGTGCCAAGTGTCTCAATCATGGTGAAATCTTGAGTGAATCAATTGATCACATTTGACATTACAGACCAAAGATGTATGGCACATGTTCAATTGTGTAGAAGCAGATTAATGTTGTGGATCAAAGTAACAAATTTAATGAGCCTAGATTGCATGCAAGGTTACCATGTGGTATAAGAACATTAAGTAGATGGAGACTAACAATGAGGTCCACAAAAGGCATGTGCGATTGCCAATTTTCATAATTTAGGATGTAGATCAAAGATCAATGGCCAGCATTGAAGATAAATCTAGGAGACTCCCAAGGAGATTGATGGAGCAAAATTGATCAGGTTCCAGGGGGCATAAGATGAAGACACGTGTCTGAGGTGACAATGGTCAAGTTTTAAAATGAAATAAGTATCCCAAGGAAATGCCACATAGGCAGACACATTAGATCAAAATATTTCACCACCTGAGCATGAAAATGAATAAATGTGAGATCAAGATACAAATTTGGGTTACCAAAAGCAAACCCTGTGGATCATATAATGCCATTAAAACTCAATTAGACCTCTCAAAAGCTTTTAGAAATAAGTTTTATGTCTTGTTCATGATCAATAAACCCTAGCCTATAAATATTCATGGAAATTATGGCTATATGAAAACTAATAAGGTGATTGGTTTTCATCTACAGTGGACCTATGTTCAGGGTTGGAGTAATGGTAGAATTGTGACTATGAAAGGAATGTCAGAAGAGACACCGGTGAATGAGTTCAAGTGATTGTCTAATAATGTAAAGAGCATATCAAGAGGAATCATGGTGTTGTAATCTCATTAAGAAGATGAATAGTTTAAAGGTTGAGAAAGGCAAGTGGAGCATTTAATGAAATTTCAAAAGTCTTTGGAGACTGTTCCCTTTTGAATAGATCATGACTCATCATCCTCAGTAAGTTCTTATCTTCTAATATGTTTCTAATCCAATGAAAGGGATTGAAATCTATTGGGAGCTAATAAATTAATTTGTAGAGGCAAAATTAATGCTAATCAATCAAAAAGTGGTTAGGCCTCATTTATTGATCTCTATTTTCTCACTTTCTTATCTCTCTTCCCCTTTTCTTATATATCTCCCATTTATTCCTTAAGAAAAATAGACTTTTATGCTTTTGGCATGCCCAGGCTATGCCAAGATTTGTAATTCAACACCTATTTGATGCAATAAAAGAGTGAATTCCTCCATTTGTAGGTTGAATTAAAGTGTGTTTCTTGAATTCATTGATGTGGTTAAATGAATGTATGATTTCCTTTTCCCTTGTCTAACTTTTTTCACCTTCATGATGTGTTTTTTAGCTTTCACAGGTCATTATAAGTACTATAGATAATTTATTGATTAGCTTGGAAGTGTAAAACTACCCTCTCATGCTAGATTGATAGCTAGTTTTTGCCTTTTTGTGAAAAACTTATGTGAAAGCTGATCAAAGAGTGAGTGGAGTGATATTTTACAGGCTTGAAAGCATTTGATAGTGTGTATTGTACAATTATAAGTGTTCAAGACATTGGTGCATCACCTTATTTTACATGTTTTCATGAATTATTATCTATTTCTCTCCCTTTTCCAAGAAAGAGATCAGTTTAGGTGATAAACCCAAGGGAACCAACCCTCTCTGGAGGCCCAACCTCATTATAGGATACCCACAACCTGAGGTTGTTCCCATTTTGTGGCTTAGCTGGAGAGAGCCTAAAAAAATCCCTCCATGGGTGCACATTAATGCCACAATACCTTCTTCTAGAGTTCACAACAGAAAAGTGAAATGGTTTATTACATGTAACTTGGTTTTGAGTAGCCTACCACAATCCCCCATAATCATGTGTAGACACATGTAGCCCTTAGCTAGGGTAATTATTCCTATAATATTCTATGGGGAAAATTATTGCCCTAGGGAAATTTTTATGCATTTTAGGGTGTATCGATATGTGATCCATAGCAATAAGCTCAGAACTATATGCTATTAGACACCTTCCCTATAGGACCACCTAGGTGTCCTTATCCTACTTAAGCATTTTGCATCCACATAAACCTGATATAGGTTGGGGTAGATAATTTGCCCTTATTTGGACTTGAGATAACTATAACTTAAATACTTGGGCCATTATTGTTATTTGAATGCTAGGACTTATAAAATAAGAATTGATTTCTTGCTCCTAAGTTTACAACATCCTTTTTTAAGCCAAGATTCATAATATTATTTTATCTAATTCAAGCAATGTAAAATGTTTGAATAGGTTTAGAAATTGAAATTACACCTATAAATCTTTGAGATGCAATAGTAATTTTGAATTATATGCTCTTGATATATTCTATTGTAAGTGAAGAGACCATTGTATTACTATCCTTGTTTTGATCATTGTACCATGATCTGTAGTTTTGGGGATCATCGTACTCATGCCTTCACTTTAAAAAATAATTTACTACTGTGAACTAATTAAGTTGTTATAATTCTTGCCAAGGTTGATGTTGTTTATAAGTAAATATTATACTTTCAAACTATAGTGGCTACTTATTCTTACTAGACCATCCTGTAAATAGTCACCTAGAGATTTATACTTCTCCAATGTTATTTACTTATCAACTGGTCATGACTGTAAGAATAATAAAGGTGTGCTACGTAATTTTAGTTTATATAATTTATAAATTCTTTGGTTTATACCTTAGATTTTATAATTTTTTCCATCAAATCTAATTGTACTAGTGGTTAAAAATTCAACAACTATTAACGTGTTCCATTCAGAACACTAACAAGCTTACTTTTAAGTCCAAGCATGATTTCAATATATCCTTTTGAATTAACATCTTCTGAAATTGAATATTTGTGTCATGGAAGACAAATTTATTTTCAAGATAACTTGGAAGTCATATTGACACTATAGCATCAATTCTAACCTCCATATACATTAGTTGTGAATAGCAAAAAGAATATGAACTAAGGGTAGGAACAATAGTTTGATAAATTTATCTTAAATTGAAATAGATTTAATTCTTAGCTTAGGAACTTAGACATCTTATAAGTCTGTAGAATGAAATGACTACATCTTTTAATTTATCAATGAGGAAATTTTTTATAATCCAACAACTATTCAAAAAAAAAAAAACTCCAACTAAATACTTTAAACTAGATCCATTCTTTAAATTAATAGATAAGTTCTATAAATAAGACAATAATTCTATTTTTAGAAATTTAAATAAAACATATTCGACAATTAGAATAGTTATAAATCCATTTTGCCTTGAATAGAGATTTATAAATATTTAGTGATGAAGTCTAAATAGACAAGCAACACGAATTGCTTTTACTTCTAGTGAAAATAACTATTTGTAGCTTAAATATATGGCTATAGTGTATCAAAAGAATTCAAATAACATAATGAGTTAGAGATATCCTAAACTTGACACAACTTTAATTTATTATCACTGCTCTTTATCATGTCATAAAAGAGAATTAATTTGTTGTTGTATATAAGAGAGACTACTTCTCTACATAATGCCTTGGGAACCTAGAAAGGTCTTAGAATGTATGCATACAAAAGTGCTTGTATAGTAGTATGAAAATAAACTAATTTTCATATATAAGAACTTAGCTTAGTGCCTTTTTATCATGCAGATGTAGTAGTTACACAATTTATGTTTATAAATTAAACATCAAGTAGTAACTCAATCATGTAGAACAATCTGTCAACTTGTTAATAGTTATTCATGAGTTACTAAATAAATATTAACACTATAACAAGAATATTTATTTAAATATAAAATGTAACTCAGATTTATAAATGACTAGTTTTTCCATTCTATTGGAGGTGCATAACGTACAATTTTCTCAATAACCTATCAATTTGGATCCTTCAAATCTAAAACAAAATGGAGGAAAGTAATGAAATAATGAATGAACATCAATATTAAAATAGTCATATTTCCATCTTGAACATCAAACCAAGTGATATTTTTCATTTATAAAACATGCTATAACAACTATAGCTAACAGGAATTAATATAACAAGATACAACAATTAACTGCTAGATAAAAGAAGTAACCATCTGAGTGATATACATGATGACCTTTCCATATGAACTGTCTCACCCCAATCCATCCTATGAGCCCCAAAATTGGTGGCCCATTCCACCCCAAACCATCAGCTAGGAGATGGAGTTCAGATTTTGGGTTTTTTGGAATGGAAGCAAGAGCAATAAGGGAATAAGAATAGATATTAAACTTACAACAGCTACTTAATAACAAAAACTTCATAGCTTAAGATCAAAGTATAGATACCAACATGCATACAAGTATTGGTAACCTTGGTCTTCCTTCGAAGGAGTTTATAGATATCAACTATATATTTAGTTGAACCCAATCCTCCTCCATCATGTATTCCAGGTATACCAAAGATCAAATAATAAAATTCATCACTCAAGTGATATACAATCATCTCCTATAACCAAGAATAAATAATAAATATTCACATAATGAGAACATTCAAAATTAGATAAATAGACCACCAAAGATTTAGACATATCACCCTTTTTTCCAATCAGCTAGGTATGGTCAGTTAATCACCCACAACAATGTGCCATAGTGATGAAATCTCCATATCTGATACTCATATCACTGGTTTGATTATAGCACCAAACAAATCATAGAATGAATAAGAGCCAAATGCTTATCAATAAATCATTCAATAAAATTCATAACCCCCAGGTCAATGCTTATACTTACTAAAATCAATAATTCTAAAAGTGGTGTAATCGTATGCTAGTAATACTATTAAGTCCAACTAGATACATATAAACCAAAAAGAATAAAACTTCAAAATACCAATCATCAGGTATTAAATAAAACCCAATAAAATTTAGGCATAAGGCTTCTTATACTAGTGCCAAGGTAAACACAAATTTTATCAACCCTCAAATTGACATTCACCCAAAATACCATATAACAAAAACCCATTAAGTGATATAAATGGCCTCTAAGGAATGGTCGTAAAAAACAAAACTTGATACTGAACCAAATTGATTTATACAATATTTTCATACTAAAATGGCTAAAAAAATATAGGTAACATAAAAATATTAATTCAACCCATACTCATAATGAAGAAGTTCCATTGATTTAGTGTCTAAAAGAGATTTTAGAACCCAAAAATCTAAAATTATTTGGAATAAAGACTATAATAACCCATTACCAAAATGATAGTTTTCTATCGATTTAGATCAATTTATGAACCCTTGCAAGTTCATCAGGAAGTCTTACAACTTCCTCATGACCTTGAAAGCAATTCTTTATTGTTTGCACCTTCAAAATTGATACCAAGACATTCATTTTTTTTCCACAAAAGAATTTACAGAACTTACTTGATTCACCTTGTAACATAGGTGGAAAAGAATGGATTTCTTGCTTGCTTGCCAACTAAATTTTTTCTTTTCTTTGCATCTTGCCAATTCCCCTTTTTCTATCCATGGCCCAAGCTAGTCAATTCTCTCTCTTAATAGTTTTTTCAAGCCAAACTTACTCCTTCCTACTACAATTTTATTTTTTTAAAGGTTTCACTTCTCCTACTCAGTCTTCTACTACACCTCTATCCTCAACTACCCCTTGCAAACAAAAAAATGATATTGGAAGTCAAGCCAAGCCCCCTCTAAATTTGTCAAAATTAATGGTATGTAAATATTTTCCCCTTCGACCAAGAAATTGGTAATGATATCTTTTTTTTTGGGTATCAAAGGCCCATAAACCCTAAATGTTATTATGACAAACAAATCTTTGTCAAATATCATAGGGTTCTTTCCATTATATTATCATTACCAAATCAAATCTAGAAGATTAATATTAGGGTCCCTTGCTAGAAGATTAAAACAAAAAGACATGAGATGGGTTCAAAGACTAATCAAGGAAACAAAGCTCACCCACATAAAATATATATATATATATATATAATAACCTAACAAGCCAATAATGCCAAAGTGGCCGAGTCACAAGATGAGGAAACAAAACAAGGCATGCAAGATCACATGATGATAGAAAGAGTCGAGAAGATGATTGAAATAGAAACAAAAATAATAATAATAAAATAAAAGATGATAAGTTGATGGAAAAAAAAATGGACATACCATTGCATAGTGACTATGACTCAAGTATAACATCCCTTTTTACCTATGTCGAGTACTCGACTGCTCATTGCCCTTGTCTCTTATTCTCCGACCACTGGAGTCCACCACTAACCTAGCTCATTTTACCTATACTTTCACCCAAAAATGGACATCAACAATAAATATATAATATAATAATATATATAGCTAAAATGAATAGTACAGTGTAAAAAATTGAGTGTTGTAACCAAATAAACACATGTACAAAATAAACTATAGCTATAATATTTAGTCCAATGTCTGAAATAGACTGTGACATCACTAGCATAGCACCAAAAAAATAATAACTCAATAGTATAGCTAAACAATAGAAAATTATGTTGGAAACATATAATAATCTAGGAAATAAAGTATGCAGGTGGGGTTATAACATCCTCCTCCCTTTAAAGAGGAGTCATCCCAGCTATAGATCAAAATAACTAGGCATAACATTGTTTAAACAACTATGTATCCTCTTAATTAGCATTTTTGGTACTTATTGGGTCCCATTGTATCGAGACTACTTGGATTTATCTATTTCTTAATTTAATGTTGCAATGGCCTAGGATTTTCACTGGGTCTACATGCATATTTTCCTCTTCTGTAAATTGCAATTTTTTTCAATCCAACACATGAGATGGATCAAGTACATATTTCTTAGTAATGCAAAATGGAACACATCATAAATGATTGACAGAGAAGGAGGTAAAGCTAGCTAAAGGCAACAAGGCTGATTTTTTCCATAATGTCAAATGGACCAACAAAGTAAGGATTTAACTTGGAGGTTTTCCCAAACTTGATGGAACTCTTTTGTGTCCTTATACATAGAAAAACATTTTTACCAACAAAAAATTCATGAGGTTTTCTTTTCAAATATCATAACTCTTTTTTTGATCAGAAGCAACCTTCAAGTTTTGGCATATTATGGCCATTTGCTCATCATATTTTGACAACAATTTTGGACCAACAATGGCCTAATTTTCTAAGTTATCCCAGCCAAGTGGAGTTCTACATTTCTGCACATACAAGGCTTCAAAAGGAATCATTTTAATTACATAATGACAAGATTTGTTATAAGCAAACTCAAATAAATGGTGATAGTCCTCCCACTTGGTTTGTTGATCCATAACATACATGCGTAACATGTTTTTGACTACTTGGTTTAATCTTTTAGTTTGACCATCCATTTTAGATTGGTATGAAGAACTAAAATTTATCAGAGTGCTAAAGGCTATAGTCAATGTTTGCCAGAACCTTGATGTGAATAACTTATCTCTATCATAGAAAATGACTTTTAGCATACCATGTAACCAAACCACTTCTTTCACAAAGCATTCAACAAAAATAACAACATCATCAGTTGCATTCCCAAGAAGAAAGTGACCAACCTTGGTTGCTTTATCAATTACCATCAATATAGTGTCATGCTGACTATGGGATTTAGGTAATCCAATAATAAAATCAAGTGAAACCATTGCCTATTTGTCTCTTGGTATGTCATGTGGGTATAGTAAACCCCCAAGATGACAGTTTTTGATCTTTACATGCTAACATTCTATACATCTTGCCACAAAGTTAGAAACATCTTTCTTTAGACTAGGCCAAAAATAGAGCCTTTTCAGCTCATGGGTCATTATGGTGACCCCTGGATGGGAAAAATTAGCTTGTATAATCCACCTGATTCGGGTAATTTTTTTTAATTTCAGTGCCTAACAAGGCCATCTTGCTTAATAGAAAAATTATCAAATTCTTTTATTAAAGGCTTGTTAGCTAGTCCTGCACGCACTTCTTGGTAGTAATTATCAAACAAGTTATTTTAGGATAACATTCCTAAAATTCTATCATAAAATGGATGACAAAAAAGTATATACATCTGTTGAGTGAATCCACCATGTGATTTTCCTTGCCCTTCACATAAGAGATGTCAATGTCAAAATTGCTGAAAAATTCCAGCCATTTATGCTGGCAGGTATTCAAACCATCATGTGAGAACATGTGTTCTAGGTTGTGGTGATTAGATTTCACTTTTAAATGTTTTCCTAGAAAAAAGTGCTTTCACTATTTTAATGCATGCACTATGGTAGCAAGCTCTTAATCATGTGTGGGATAGTTTTTTTTAGCTTGATTAGAGGGGTAATTTGATGTTACCAGTGAGCTTAGATGATTTAGAAGAGTTATTTGATGTTTCTTAGGGTGATTTATGGATTTTAGTGTGCTCTCCAAGAATCTTGAAGAGGATATTTATTTATAAAAAGTCACTCAATTAGTTTTGTTTATCATTATTCTTCATTGAGACCACTCTAGTACAGTTAGTTTCTGATTCTGATGCATTTTGGTAGTTTCTACAAAATGAGTATATTAATGGATTTATTTTAATAATTGTTATAGAATAGATTTGTACCTTTGTGAGAGAGTTATTCAATCTCTCTCACTTCCAACTATAAGCATGGGAACAACCTTAGGATGTGGGTGTCCTATGGTGAGGTTGAACCTCTAGAATTTTTTATTAGGTTAGTTCCTCAGGTGCTTCACTTCAGCTCTTTGGGTTTCTACGCTAAATTCTACTAATGGCTAAGGAAAAGGGGAGAGAGATTAATTGAAAATAAAACTAAGCTAAGGGAGGTGATGTAACGAAAGTAAGTGATCCACCTAGCCTGGAAAAGACACTAATTCATCACAAGACAAGTTGGCTTACACAACCTCCTAACTATCTAACTTGCATAAGTATTTCTTAAGCTAGGTTTACTAAATTTCAAAATTCACACCAAGCATCCATTAATGGCCAAAAATCATGAGTTCAGACCTATAATTAACTAGAAAGTACCTTAAAATAAGCAAGAAATAAGGGAAACAAGGTTGGAAGGATGCTTCTTCACAATGCTATTAGTGCACAAGCTAACTCAACACAATTTTTAGATAAATGGATAGGTAAAAATAATATATATTGCTTCAAAGGTCCATTACATATCAATTTTCACAAAGTGATTTTATCACCAGTCTGGGGATACATTTATAGGCTACAAGGCCTCTATTTATAAATAAAAGGGGGAAGAGAGAAAGGGAGAAAAAGAAGAAGTTTCAGATGGTTGGAACCTCCTATTGTCCTTCCTTGATGATCATAAATGAACCGTTATAGATCACTACCCAATAATCTTGAGCCCCTCCCATCTTTAAGACTTTCTTTGGTGCATTTGAAAAGTCATGCTATGAGAAGTTGGAATGTTTCTTCTTGGTGTGATGTTTTTAAGCATCAACGACAATTATGGGAAATGAACCATGGTGGATGGGGGCCTTCATAAATTTTAGCTACTAGCCACTCAGATTATCCCATGTTTATTAAACATCCTTGTGCCAATTGTCCTTTATTGATTGGCCATTTTTGTTCTAGTTGTGCCATGTGATAGCCTTCCATGTATTGCATCATGATTCTAACATTACTAGACCAAGCTTAAGTCAAGCCCTTGGAGAATCCTAATTTACCCTATGTAGAATAATTCATGTTTTGTGACCTCTCCAACTTCAAACTTTCTCAGATCCTTCACTTATAAAACCTTTTAATTAGATTACTTTGAGAAACTTGATTTACTCTATGTAGAGTATTTTGGGTTCTCTAAGCCTAATTAATTTAGGCTTGCCCATCTTGAATTCTTCTCACTTTACTGCTTCCCAAGCCTTAAGACTTTAGGCTTTTCAAACCTGATTACTTCCAATGGCTAGTCACTTATCTTGATTTTGATGTCTATTAGCCCATAATTTCCTTTAGGTACTTGTTCTCAGGCTTCTCTCTCAGCTTATTTATTTTAGGCAAATTTCCCAAAGGAATTTCTTTGAACAATTTATTTAAAGGAATTCCTTCAAACTTTTTATCCACGTCTATCTTTGAAAACTACCTTTTAGGCTTTTCATAATGGACTTTCCCAAAGGGTAAGAGACCCTTTGGGATTTCTACATGTCCCTTTAGATTTCTACAAATGATCCTCCCAAAGGGAAAGATACCCTTCGAGAATTTTGAAATGGTCCTCCTGAAGGGTAACATACCCTTCGAAAAAATTGCAACTGTCCACTTAGAGAAAAAAATCCCTTTGAGAAAGTTGAAGATTACCTTTTTCCCTAAAAAGACCCTTCATCATTTTGAAAATACCCTTCAAATTTTTGAAAAAGACTCATCTCTTGAAGAACTTGAGAAGCACATTTTTCAAGACCAAATAAGGTTTGTCAAGACCCTTTACTTATTTTGAGTTTCTGACTATTCACAAGTTATGAAGTAACCAAGTAGTGCCCCTTCGAGAACCTAAAATACACTGTCTATGAGTAATTCAGGTTTGTAAACCTAAATTACTTCTATTTATAAAACATTTAGAAGCTAAGCACTGCTAAAAACTTGATTTGCACTGTGCCTTCAAAAAACTTAAAGTTGTCACTGTTGGAAAACCCTAAGTCCTCCCAAAGACCTACCATTTTCTTTGCTGAAATATCCCTTTTTTATAATTAGGTAAAATTTTATATGTGGGCCAAAAAATGGCCAATATTTCTGGCGATTCATAGGGAAGCATGCCTACTATGCTTGAGAACCCAACTCATTTTCTTTGTTCGATCCATTGGGTGTGGAGTCACTAATTTTGCATGAAGCTGGCTCTTTTTGGAAAACTTCCTTAAAGTAACAAGGACCACCAAAATGAAAAAAATTATTCCCTTGGCACTTAGGGAAGGGAAAACACACAACTAAAGAAGATGTGCACCAGGCACTTAGAGGAAAACACAAAAGAAAAATAAAAGAAGTATATAGAAATATATACAATGGCTATAAACTTTAAATAGCAAGGCTTCAAATGAATCCTATTGACTGGGATTGGTAATACCTCTTCATCTAATTGAGAAAGCTAGAAGGCATTATGTTGTTTGCATTTTTGGATCAAATAAGGGCCACTCCACTAGCTGTCAAACTTGGTATGGTTTCCCGATTTGGCCTTTTTTGAGTCCCATTTGAGAACCAGGTCTCCTTCCTAAAAATTCCTTATTATAATTCTCTTGTCAAAAGCTTTTTTGACCTGAGCTTGATGTGCCTCCAATGATTTCACTACAAGGTCCCTTGTCTCCTTAAGCTCTGTGAGTTTTGCCAATCTCACATTCATAGGTTCATCTTCTAGCAAATCCAGCTTATGGGCTAGCTCTAATGCAAGTAGCTCAAGGGAAATGGGTAACTTGACCTCCCTTCCATATACTAGAACATATGGAGAATTTCCAATAACAACTTTAGGAGTTACTTGGTTAGTCCATAAGGTTGTCTTTAACTTAGTGTGCCACGTCCTCTTATTCTCCTTCATAGTCCTCCTGATGATCTTTAGCAAATTCTTATTTATGGACTCAGACAACCCGTTGCCTTGAGGATAATAGTTTGAGAAAGTGTTGAGGTAGATACACAATTTAAGAGACCATTCACTTGTTTTCAAACCAAGGAAAGCCAATGTATTATCATATATGATAGTGGATAAAACACCAAATTTGGTCACAATGTTGTCATAGAAATATAAAACTACACTTTCATTAGCTTCCTTCAATGCAATGGCTTCCACCCACCTAGTGAAGTAATCAGTTGCAATAAGCACCCACTTATGCCCTACACTTGATGGAGGGTTAATTACTGTAATGAAGTCCAAACCCCACTACATGAATGGTTACTCCACTTGAATCGAGTTGAGAGGAAGTGTTGATAACCTTTGCTTTCCCATGAAGAGAGCACATTCCTGACACTTCCTCACCCATACATAAGTGTTCTTGAAGAGGTTGGGCCAATAGTAACCAGCCCTCATGATATTTATTGCATTAGTCTTTGGGGCAAAATGACCTCTTGTAGGCCCATCATGGAAATCCTCTAAAAACATGGCAACTTGATCATCATCTACACACCTCAAGAGCACTCTATTGAGGTATGTTTTAAACAAAACCCCATCAACTAAAACATAAGGTATGGGATGAATTTTGAAATACCTTATTTTTTCCTTATCCATACCTTGAGGGCACTCACCTATTAGTAAAAAGTGAGTCATATCATGGAACCAACTAGTATGAGGTAGAGGTTCATCTACTTGAAGGTTATCTTGTGTCACCAAGATGACCTCTTTGTCTTCATGAAGATCCTCAACCATATGCTCACACAAGCCTTTACCTCTTACTAACATAATGATCTTGATCTCTTTGTCATACTCTATGACTTTAGTAATCCAACTAGCTCTTTTTTTGCTCAAATCCTTGTTAAAAAAGAAGTCTCTTACTCCAAGATGAGACACCATAAGGTGGATTCTACTATTGGATATCATTGGCTTGAGCTTCTTGAGGCTCGTTACCACTACAAGGATTTGTTTTCCTACAAAAGTGTATCTCACCTCATACCCTTTAAGCCCTTGGCTGAAAAAAGATAATCACTACTTGAGTCCTTCATCATTTATTTGCATCAGCATAGATAATATACTATTAATATTGGAAAAATCATACAAAATAAAATCCCTTGAGAAATCAAGATTTATAAGTGTGGGTACTTGAACAATAGCTTGCTTGATAGATTTGAATGCTGACTTGCCTTCATTTGACTAAGTAAACACTTGGTTCTTCTTTATCATAGCAGTGATGGGCTTGACTAAACTTATTCTCTTAGGATCAATGGGCAACCCTTACTTTGAGATGATATAGCCCAACATCTTGCCTTCATGCATGGTAAACACACACTTCTTGGGATTTAATGAAATCTCATACTCTCTGCACATTTTAAAAATTAACATCAAGTGGTCCATGTATTTTTTGGCATTCTTAGAGAAAACGGTGATGTCATCCAAGTATACCAACACCATTTGGTTCAACAACCCCTGGAAAGCCATGTCCATGGCTCCTTGGATGGTAGTTTTAGCATTTGATAGACTAAAAGTAATCTTTTAGTATGGATATATGCCCCATTTAGTAGTTAAGGTAGTCTTGTACCAATCCTTATCCTTCACCCAGACTTGGTTGTAGCCATAAAAACCATCCAATAAGGAAAAATGTTCTAAATTGATAACTGCTTTAAGGATTTGCTCCATGGGTGGTAGGGGATAGTGATCTTTCAAAGAGATTTTTTTTAAATCTCTAAAATCCATGCAAAGCCTAATCTCACCACTTTTTTTTATTACATACACCAAGTTGGCTACCCATGATGAGTGCTTGATGGGAAAGATGATCCTAGACTCAATCAACTTGGTTAGTTCCTTCCTCATCAACTCCTCAATCTTAGAGTTAACTAGCCTTTGATTTTACCTTACATGCTTGGCATTGGCCTCCAACTCTATGGTGTGCTAGGCTAGTTTAGGATCAACACCTTTTAGATCATTGTATTCCCAAGCAAAAATATCTGTATACTCTTGGTAAAGTGATATGAAAGCATGCCTCTCAGCCTTGTTTCTTACCTTCCCCAGCTTGAGAAGTTTATCCTTAAAGATGAAGACTCTCTCATAGTTTTCCTCCTTAGTAGACATTACTACCTTCTCTTTCCTCATATGGTCTCCTTCATGAAAAAGGCCCTCAAGCGTAACTAGCCCCTTAGGAAGTTTTTTTGACTTCAACTAAACAATCTGGTCCTCATACTAATGTTGCAATTTAGCTTAGTTAGAAGAGGACAATTTGGCTTCCTAATGTAAGAAACAAACGATTTATTTGTCACTCTCAAAAAGTTACCAATTGGATTCATTATCTAGCACTAACAGTCTCACCACCACCTTGACATGTGGTTGAACCTTGGTTTCTTTTAGCTCACTTGGAATGTCAAACTAACCTCCTACGGTTGCCAACTTGTCAGCATGTTGGTTTTGATCTCTTAGGATAGCTTGAATGTTAAAGGCTTTAAAATATTTAATCAAGTCCCACACTCTATTTTTGTAGGACTTCATCACAACATTCTTTGTGACATTCAAGCCTTTAACTTGGTTAACTATGATCTTTCTATCTTCATAAGATTTTAGTAGTTTGATTCCTCTCTTGGTGGCCCATTGAAGGCCACAGATCAAGCCTTCATATTCTGCTACATTTGAAGAGCAATTGAAATGAAATTTGTAAGAAGAGAAAAGCTTATTACCTGAGGGTGAAACCAACATTTCCCCAACCCCTATGCCATTCTTGCTTAGGTCTAATGAGTGATGGTATGGGTTGACTCTCTTCATGCAGCAGGTAGACACCCATGTCTTTTTCCTCAACACCTTCCAAAGGGTTGAAAAATTGGTTATCTCCCCATAACTCATCCAAGAACAAGTCTGGAAATTCTTCAGGATGAGTGTTCAGCTCTTGGCCAATTGTAAACTCATCCTCATCAAGGATGGTATAATTGAGGCTTATATTATCTAGCTAATGGGGTTCAATATGGAATTGTGCCATGGGTTCAGCCTTAATTAAGACCTTAGTCCCATGCCTTGTTCTGAATTCCATGTAAGACCAATTTTCTATAAGGTAGTCCCTAATATTAGATGTGGACTCTCTATAAAGACATAAGGTAAAGTGAGAAGTGATATCCAGAATTAACATGTCTTTCACCATGGACATGCTAGGGCAAGCATGTAAAGTTAGGCTCAAATTTTTGATGATCCCTGATGGCTTTGTGGAAGAACCATAAATTTTTAGGATTCCTTTAGTGTGAGGCTTATACTTGAGGTTCAGCTGGTTAACAATAGACTTTGGCATGATTGAGGTGTTGGCCCCACTATCCACCAAGCAATTGTGTACCATTAAATCACCAATGATCAAAGAGACATAGAAATGGGGGGCTTGGTCACATTACTTGACCCTTATCCTACATGAATCTTGACTACATTAGTGAGGACTTTAGTTGCCTTACTTGGCTACTTACTTGTATTTTTAGTAACACCCATCTTGGACAATCCTTCCTATAGAATGTCTACTTGTCCAGGTAGGGAAAGCATGTCCCACATCAACACACTCACATTGGATTTCTTCATTTACTCCATAATTTTGATTGGCATACCACCAAATTTTACCTTCACTTTGGAAGCTACTGTTGTTGGCTTTGTTAATGAAGGAGTGGTGATAATAGGTTCTTTGAAAGCTTCTTGATTGTTACCCATATTCCTTCTCTTGAACCTTGTATATGTTGAGATGGGGATGTGAGCTAGATAAGGAGTAGCCTACTGATTGGATGAATAACACTCCTCTTGATCACTAATGACCATTGAGGCCTCTGGTTGGTTTAATCCTTGATTTGAGCCTTGCTCTTATGGAGGTTGCTCTTTTCTTTTCATTGTAGGTACCTCTATGTTTTGGGCCATAAGAGCCTGGTTGTATCGATAATCAATATCCTGCTACCATTGATCATTAAACACCTAATTTGAGCCATTAGTTGAGATAATAGATTTCCCAAAAGAATTATTCCATGGCATTGTCCCCTTATATTTCTAAGATACATTATTCTAAATGAAAACCAAGGAGTTGGAAGGGCTTACAACATTCAGATTGTAATTATGCTATCTAGCATAGTTAGATTACCCCTATCCTTGAAAAATTCCTTTGTAGGGTGGCCTATTTACTTGATAAGGTTGCTATTGAGGCTGATATGGAACTTGATAAGGCTTGTTGTAAGCTTGCATCTTAACATTGACCATAACATTTCCCAAGGATTGGAGCATGCTTTTCAACTCCAAGTAATTCTTTTGCTCTTGGGAGTCATTAGATCCACTAGTAGAGGCTTGCTCTTGCTTAGGTGAAGGTACACCAATAATTTTTGGCATTAAAAGTATAACATCAATTAGAGGAATGACAACAGGAGGTGGTCTGATCTCTAGAAAACAAGGCATTGTAGGTCTGGGAGTAAGCTTACCAACCTAAAATAGATAATTCTTTGCCTTGATGGCCACCTCATATGCATCTGGAAGTATGTCTCCTCCCATAGACTGGATCATTACAACTATGTCACTATTGAGAGACTTCAAGTAATACAAGAAAGCAAAGTTTGGAAATGGTCTAATAGCTACTAGGATTCTATCTAATGCCTTCTAAAAACTTGTATTGATGTCTTGGATGACTTCATGAGGAGCTCTCTTGATGGTGGTCAACTGCTCTACAAGTGATAGGTGGTCACTCTTATCTATAAATATTTTACATAGGGCTACTCCCAGCTCACCCCATGAGTGGATATAATTAGGAGTAAGGCCCCTATACCAATCTAATGCCTTTCCTTTGAAGGACATAGCCAATATCATAAAAACCACATTATCCAGCATGATATTGTGAATGTTGCAGAAGTTGGTTATGTCCATTATGTGCTCAGTAGGAGTTACAACTTGGTCTCTTGAGTAATAAGGGACACTTTTGAGAGATGGTATTGGAATAAGATCATACTGTGGCAAGTTCAAAGGGATTTGGCCATTGAAGCCCACAAAATCTCTTTGGGGAATCATAGAAGCAAGAGGGGCTGATAAAGATCTTCTTGTATAGGTATACCTTATGACTAGTTTAGAAGGATAACTTCTTACGTAAGGGTGAGTATGGGTGAACCTTAACCTTCTTGCTAAGTTTAAAATTAATTCAATAAACTCAAAATGAATACCTATAGAAGTCAATCTTATAGTCACCTTTGACATGAAAGATAGCTATTGCTCTGCCACCAGATAGATGGGTATTCTTTGGAGTCACCAAATGATAAAAGATGAAAGCTACCACTACTATAAATTGATCAAAACAACATCAAATTTGACCAATCTTCCATAAAAATAGAAGTGAAATGGTAATTTTCACATCAAGCATGTCAGAACTATTATAAACTAGATTTGTATCCTTGTGAGAGAGTTATTTAGTCTCACTCACTTCCAGATATAAGCATGGGAACAACCTCAAGATGTGGGTGTCTTATGGTGAGGTTGAACCTCTAGACTTTTTCATGAGGCTAGTTTCTTAGATGCTTCACTTTAGATCTTTGGGTTTCTACTCTAAATTCTACTAATGGCTAAGAAAAAGGGGAGAGAGATTACTTAAAAATAAAACTAAGCTAAGGGAGGTGATGCATCAAAAGTAAGTGATCCACCTGGCCTGAGAAAGACACTAATTTAGCATAAGACAAGTTGGCTTACACAACCTCCTAACCAGCTAACTTGCATAAGTATTTCTTAATCTAGGCTTACTAAACCACACATGAGGCAAAGAGGAATTTTGAAATTCACACCAACCATTCATTAATGGCTAAAAAGCATGAGTTTAAACCTACATTTAACTGAAGAGTACCTGAAAACAAAAAAGAAAGAAGGGAAACAAGGTTGGAAGGATGCTTCTTCACAATAATATTAGTGCACAAGCTAACTCAATATAATTTTTATACAAAGAGATAGGTAAAAATAATATTTATTGCTTCAAAGATCCATTACATAGTGATTTTTGTAGAGTGATTTTATCACCAATCCAGTGATACATTTCTAGGCTCCAAGGCCTCTATTTATAAAGAAAAGGGGGAAGAGAGAAAGGGAGGAAAAGAAGAAGTCGTAGATGGTTGGAACCTCCTATATTCCTTCCCTGATGATCATAAATGCACCATTTTAGATTGTCACCCAATACTCTTGAGGCCCTATCATATTTAAGACTTTCTTTGGCACATCTAAAAAGTCATGCTAAAAATAGCTAGAATATTTCTTCTTAGTGCAATGCATTAAAGCATCGAATGGTGATTGCAGGAAATGATCCATGGTGGATGGGAGCTTTCATAACTTCTAACTACCAGCCGCTTAGACTCTCCCATGTTTATTGAACATCCTTGTACCACTTGTCTTTTATTGATTAGCCCTTTTTGCTCTAGTTGTGCCATGTGGTAGCCTTCCATTCGTTGCATCATGATTCTAGCGTTGCCAGACCAAGCTTAAGTTGAGCCCTTGGAAAATCTTGATTTACTCTATGTAGTTTAATTTGAGTTCTTTGGCCTCTCCAACTTTGGACTTTCTCAGATCCTTCACTTATAAAACATTTTAAGTAGAGTACTTTGAGAAACTAGATTTAGTATATGAAAATTAATTTAGGGTCTCTAAGACTACTTAATTTGATCTTATCCATCTTGAAGTCTTCTCACTTTGCAGGTTCCGAAGCCTTAAAACTTCAAAATTTTCAAACCCAATTACTTCCAACAGCTAGTCACTTATCCTGATTATAACGTCCATTGGCCCATTATTTCCTTTGGAAACTTGGTCTCAGGCTTATCTCTCATCTTATTTCTTTCAAGAAAATTTCTTGAAGGAATTTCTTCAAACAATTTGTCTGAAGGAATTCCTTCAAATCTTTTGTCCATGTCTATTTTTGGAAACTACCTTTCAAGATTTTCATAATGAACTTTCTTGAAAGGTAAGAGACCCTTCAAGATTTATGTATGTCCCTTCAAATTTCTGTAAATGATCCTCCTTAAGGGAAAGATACCCTTCAAGAATTTTGAAATAGTCCTTCGAAGGGTAACATACCCTTCGAGAAAATTGTAATTATCCACTTAGAGAAAAAGAAAGCCCTTTAGGAAAGTTGAAGTGTACCTTTTTCCCTAAAAAAACCCTTTGACATTTTGAAAATGCCCTTCATATTTTTGAAAAATAATCATCTCTTGAAGAACTTGAGAAGCACCATTTTTCAAGACCAAATCGGGTTTGTCAAGCCCCTGTACTTATTTCGGGTTCTTGACTACTCACAACTTATGAAGTAACCAAGTAGTGCCCCTTGGAGAACCCGAACTACACTATCTATGAGTAATTTGGGTTTGTAAACTTGAATTACTTCTATTTATGAAACATTTAGAATCTAAGCACTGCTAGAAACTTGATTTGTAGTATGCCTTCAAAAAAAATGAAGTTGTCACTGCTAAAAAACCTGAAGTCCTCCTAAAGACCTACTATTTTATTGCCTCAAAGCTCCCTTTTCCATACTTAGGTAAACTTTGATATGTGGAACAAAAAATGGCCAACAATAATTTTACTAAGGTTGTTAAATATTATTTAAAATATTTAAAAGACACCTTAGTGTTATAGCTTGTCAGAACTGGGATGAAATGTTTTAAATCATGGATGAATTAAATGGGGATCTTGTGTGTCAAATTATCATTATTTTTAATAAAAAGGTCTTTTTCAAAGCTAAAGAGGAGTTTAAATTAAAATTGAATTTTAAATAAAAGCTTCTATAGAGTTTGGTGGGAAAAGTATAAAAAGAGGTTATGAGAGCTCATTTGGGAACGTGATGATTATTCTATTTCTGTCATCGAAACCCTTGTGGTTCTAGATATTGAACCTAGTTCATCTCAGTCTCTAGAGGAAAAAAACCATCTAGGGAAGCTTAGTTTCAATGGTGAAATTATTCCACCCTAGTTGGTTATGTGGGGAAGATCATTCGGGTCTTTCATTGGTGTGATATTTGTAAATTTGTGGGTCTCCTATGGAGACAAATTTGGGGGTGGATGATTTTCATTTTATAGATTGAGTTTATCTTTTAGTTTCAAGCAATTGCAAAGATAGTTGGCCACCATTTTCAAGGAAGATTAGTTGGTCATGGCATTTTATCATATTCAATCTTTTGTTATTCATGTTTCAGATTGGATGTGGGGTTTCGAAAGCCACTATTGCTAGGCATTTACGTTTTTTGATATTTGGGTTGTGCATGGGCATTTTGGAGGATTGTGACTGATACACACACACACACACACACACACACACACACACACACACACACACACACACACACACACACACATACATATATATATATAGACACACACACACACACACATATATATATATGCATATATATATATATATACATATATTCATATATATATATGTATATATATACATATATATATACATATACATATATATATATACACACACACACACACATATATATATATACACACATATACATATAAATATATATAAATATATATATATATATATATATATATATACATATATATATATATATATACATATATATATATATACATATATATATATATATATATATACATATATATATATACATATATATATATATATATATATATATATATATATATATATACATACATATATATATATATATATATATACGTATACATATATATATATATGTATATATATATATATATATATATATATGTATATATATACATATATATACATATATATATATATGTGTGTGTGTGTGTATATGTATATATATATGTATATGTATATATATATATATACATTATATATATATATATATATATCTATGTGTGTGTGTATATATATATATACCTATGTGGCCCTTACTTATGCTTGAAAGAGGTGAGTTCATATTTATTAGAGGTCGTGAAACTTTGACAAGGAGTTGGGTGATATCTGGAAGGGTGAACAGGACCATAAACATAGAACCATTATTGTTGTAGTCCATTGTTGGGTTTTGGGCATGATTATGTGGTGTTGTTAGCTACAAACATTCATTTCCCACCTTCATATATTGTTGCTATTATATTTTGTGTGTTGTTGGGCACATATTTTGCATAGGATAGGATTACCAAGGTAGCTGTAGTTCTTTGTGAAGGGTGTTTATGCTAATCTGGGTGTGAATTACCAGTTTGGGGGTGGTTGTGTATATATTTCTAGCTTCCTCCTACCATTTGGTCTTCATACACTAGTCTGATTTCATCAATAGCCATAGCTAATGCTCAACAATAAGCAAATGAGTACTTTGTGTCATGCAATGTGATTTATATATGTAAATGTATAAGCTATATTATTTTTTTGACCAAAAAAATGAGAATCTAAAATGTAAATGTCAAGTTTTATGCTTCATTGAATGCCATGTATAACCCTTATTATGGAGTAATGCAAATTATGAAATTATCTTCCTTCTGAGTTTGTCATTCGTGAGTTTGCAACCATTAAAGCCATTGAAATATACATAGTATATTTAGTATGCAATGTGTTTGATAAAATGACACGTGTCAAATTAAAACAATCATAAAAATTATCATTCAAATAAGTGGGGTTTTTACAGTGGTATTAGAGCTATGCATCCTACCAACGTTTGAGTTTGGAAACACATTTTAATTGCAGAAGTTTCAAGATAGTATTGGGTTTTCTTTCAGTTGCAGTTGATTTTTGGTTGGGAAAAGATGAATCCTATGAAGGAGGCTTTAACAAAATTAATGCAAACTTTTCAAAACTATGATAGGAATTTAATGAAGTTATTAGAGCATCCTGAAATGCTAGTTTCCCTTGTTGCTAAAGAAAAGAAAATAGATACTAAGGTAAAGAAGTGTACCAACATAGGAAAAAGGGAAGTCAATAAGAATGATCTTAGAAGACAAGATCTTTGATTTTCATTCTAAGGACCTTGGAAACTGTAGCAGTGTAGAATTGCACCCTTTGTGGGAGAGTTTTTCAAGCTCTCTCACTCCTAGCTATAAGCATTGGGACAACCTTAGGTTGTGGGTGTCTTTTAGTGAGGTTGAACCTCCAGGATTTTTAATGAGGCTAGTTCCTCAAATGCTTCACTTCAGCTTGTTTCCACACACTAAAACTTACTATTGACCAAGGAAAAAGGAGAGAAAGATAACATAAAAAAAAGAAATCTAAACTAAGGGAGGTGATGCACAAAATAGATAGTGATCCACATAAGCATGAAATAAACATTAATTCAACATAAGATAATTCTTGCTCACACAACCTCACAACAAATTAATTTGCATTAGTGTTTCATAAACTAGGCTCACTAAACCATACATGAAGCAAAGAAGATTTTCAAAATCCACACCAAGTGTCCATCAATGGTAGAAAGAGCTCAAGTTCAAACCTAAAACTAACTTGAAAACACCTAAAATTTGGAAATAAAGAAGGATAATGGACATGGAAGAACACTTCTTCACAAGGCCATCATACACAAGCTTGCTAAACACATTTTTTAGGCAAGAGATAGGTAAAAAATTGATCTTTATTGCTTCAAAAGGTCTTTCTTACAAATTTTGATAGGATTTCTCCTTGTTAAATGAGGATATTGTGATCTAATAATTTGACTCAAGAGAAGATTGTTAGTATGGTGTTAGTTCTAAAATAAAAACAAAATAAAAGAAACACACTAATAACATAACATCTCTAGGCCTAGACACTAGGGAGAGCTTAGTTAACAAAAGAAAATGACAAGCACAACTAAAAAGCAAGAAATGAAAACACAATAATTCCTTTCACCTTATTTTGATGCTCCAAATGCCTTTGTAATGGTGGCTTGCTCAACTTGTGTTTCAAGAGGTCTTCTTCAATGGAGTGTGGCTACCTTCATCTCCTCGTGGCACCTTTGGCTTGTGGCTTGGCTTAAAATCAATTTGGTATTATAACACTTGTTTCTTGAAACTTTTTGGAACCAATCCTGTATTATAACTTTGCACAAATTAAGCTTAGAAATGATGTTGTGAGGCCTCCTATTTATAGATTTTGGATTTGATCAAAATCAACCTCAACCATCCATCTCAAGATTGAGATGTGTGGTTGAGGATTAATTCAAATTTGTAATTATCCTCATAATGGCATTAAAATAAGGGGAAATTAAGAGGCATGGAGGGAATCATGGAAGGCATTGATAAGGCATGGAGGGCATGAATCTTAATATTTGTGGCATTTATGGCCTAGGGATGTCTACCCAAGAAATGAGGTCATTTGATGATGCAGATATTCAATATTCAGTTCTAAAAACAAATATTCAACAAGTTTCCATGGAATTATTTATTAAGCCTTGATTTTGGCTAATTAGCTCTTAAGCATGATTAAGCACTTTATGCACAAATTACTCAAATTTATTAGAATGCTTTGTTATTGGTCCTAAACTTGACTAGATTAGAATTGGAAGTCACTGTCAAATGCATTAGATGTGTATTCCCATTTAGGATGTTTCTAAAAACAAATAACAAATGCATGAGTCTTGTGTAAAAAGATTTGATAGGAAAGAGTAGTCTAGAGCATGTGGATGAAAAATTGGCATTTTGACTCAAAATGAATTGATCAAAGTTAACTGGTCCATAAATTGCATTTCTCCATTTAGGGATACCTTAGCCAAAATTGGCACTTGAATATGTCAGTTTCACATCATTTAACATGCTTTAGTGTTTTTAAGCCAAATTATGTGTTTTGGGTAAAAATTGGTCAAAATCTTGGTTGGAGGTTATCAGTGGCTAGTTTTAGGTGTCTACAATTTGCCCCTATTTTGGAAGATGTTGCAAACCATAGGCAAAACAATGTCTTCTCAAAGAATGAGAAATGACCTGCATGCCAAAAAGAAGATGATGATTAAAGAACAAAGCTCCAAATAGTTTTTGGAAGCCTATGATGATGCCCCCTTGAGGGAGTGGTTGTCACATTTGTTGATGGATGGTCCCTCAAAAAGAAACAAGAAGAAAGGTGGAATTAACCCATGGTTGAAATTAATCCAAATAAGAAAATGCTTGCATGCATTGATGTAAAAAGGATACTAATCTTCCCAAAGGTGGTTATAATCAGTAATAAAAGTCAAAATAATGATTTTCCCACAGGCAATTATAATCATTATTATGACCTAGATTGGCTAAAGATGATTGTACCCTAGTTAGGGCTGATTAGCAATCATAACTCAAGGATATAACCTGGAATATAGATTAAAGATGAGTGACTAAAAAATGATGAAATAGATGAATAGAATAATAAGATTGATCATTTGAAATGATTTAGTTGTACCTATTAATGAGGATATGTGTATCCTGACTAGTAATGATATAACTAGAATGGTCATTCAATTGATTTGATCAAGGGTGGGATGGAAAGATTTGCCAAGGTACCAAGGCAAAAATTTTGCGGCTCCATTGATTGTATACCATCATGAAGCTAATTTTTGTTGTAGCATGTGATGGTAGGCTTCATGATAGAACACCATGAAGACTTGGCCAAAATATGCATAAAGAATTATTCTTGATCTAATAAACACTCAAAAATAATGCACAAATGATAAAAACCATGATGAAAATGTTAATGGATGGACTCAAGAATAATGTGCACAAGGAATCACCTAATGAACACATATAGACTGAGTTGAGGCAACAGTACTGAAAGCAAACAAATAGGCAAGCAAATAAACAAACAAACAAACAAACAACTAAAATAAACAAACAAATAGAAAGCATGAAAACAAAAGCAAAAGAAAGCATCCTAACAATGATAATGCCCCAGTAAGGTAAATCGAGGATAACTGACTAGGCTTAGATAGGACAAGTATTTTTGGATTTTTGAAATGTTATGAATGTTTTTGGAATTTTGAGGTATCTTAACTCATTAGAGAATGAAAAGATAATTGCTCACAAAATGGTGAGAGCATTTGGCTTAGGTTACTCACAAAATGGTGAGAGTGTGGCTTAGGTTTCTCAGAAAATGATAAGAGTGTGGCTTAGGTTGTTTATAAAATGGTGAGAGCATGGGGAAAAGGGTGACTGAGCTGACCTCAATAAGTATTGAACACTACCTACATAGTCCCATAATAGGACCTCAAGTCACTGTCATTCTACCCATAAAAAAGGTGAAGAAAAACCAACTAGGTCTCAACAAGTTCTCAAATCCAGCAAATGGCTGGTCAAATGAAAACAATAATGACAAGGTGATGTAATAATGCATGATAAAAAAGTGTTACCCCTAGTTTTTCCATAAGCAATTATAACTAGGATACAATGGCATAGGTCAATGATACTAATTTTGCCATAGGTAGTTATAATTATTAGCAAGAGTGGTGAAACTCTGATTTGCCCATAGGTGGTTATAATCAAGCTCACATAAACAAACATGGATAGGATGAAAGATATCTTTCCAGATCAACTGCCACACTAATTTCATAGACTATCATTGTAAACTTAGATTGGATTTATTGTTGAAACTTGATTGTAATCCTCTCACAAAAAGTGTAAGAAGAACCAAAGTAGCTAAGATCAAAATAGGATTGGGTAGGATGACTAAAAATAGGCTTTGGTCTAGATAGGAATGGAATGATAGGATAGAATGGTATTGATAAGGATAATGATGGTTTAGATAGATTGGATAAAATGGTAAGAGGTTGCCCCCAAGTGATGGGGTAAGTGGCGGGAATATTTGACAATGGAAAATGGATATGTAACAATGGCAATGGCATGATAATGTGAAATAGTATGGTATATGTTTTTGTCCTGGGTGTGGTTTTTGATTCTATTGTTCCTGTTGATGGGGAGATGTGCATCCTAATCATCAAATGATACAAATAGAATACTTGATCATGTTAATTCTATCCTACACCTCATATAAATAGCTTCTCTGTCAAGAACTTGATGTAGATCTAGATGTCGAGAATGTTGTTGTGTTCTTCATTGGTCATTGATTTTGATTCCACTAAATGTCAAGACAAGGTATTTTTATAGCCTTTACAAAGGAAAGTGCAACCATGGATGGTAAATAGGGATAAATAATGGATGGTAGGTTTGACTATGAAATGGAATGTTAGATGATAATGGAATATATAATGGTGTGGAAACAAATGAAGATCAAGACTTTCAGTCACACGTAATGTTATTGACACCAGATTCAACATAACTTTGGTTGTTATGGGGTTGAAGACTTGTTCTCTCGATAGGACTACCAGATTTTTTTATTGTTTGATCTTGAGAGTAGCTACCATCTAATTAGGCTATAGATTAGAAGCTATTTTAATTTTATCTTTTATTTTGTCTTCATCAATTAGTGAAATTTTTTTTTTGCTCAGCTATTGGTGCCTGAAAAAGGTTTTCACCAATGAATTTGTCTTGATTGGTTTGTAGTGCCTATGAGAAGGTTTCACTAAGGAATGTTGACTTTTGAATTTGATTTTTTTTATCACTTCTAAAAAGTTTTCTCTAGAAGATGCTGAGTTCTAAATTTGATTATCCCCTAGCACCTTTGAAAAGGTTTCACTAAGAGAGTGTTCTTTAGCTACATGAATGTTGTATTGGCCTCCTTGCTCTTCTTCAACTTCTATGTCACCATGGATGTAGTTCAATAAAATGTGATTCTATCAATCCCAATAGACACTTGTGGGAGATGGATAGTCAATGATATGGATATTTTGGTTGATGGTAATGGCCTATGGAATGATAATGAAATGGGGAGAGGCTGCACAATCCTTGTAGAAGATAATAGGATAACTTGTGGTGATTGTAAAGTACTCATCCTCAAAAATTGTAGAAGGATAAAAAAATGTATTCAAATTGATTTATAAGGCATGTGTAACTAATGATGTTACATCCAAAAATATATTCTTCTTCTGAATCTGATTCTGACTCAAAGGACTCTGAATCTGATGTTGAGACTGATGTTGATTCTAATTTTGATGTTAAATATGATGTCGATTTAGGAATAGAACTTAAATCTAATTCTAATTCTTCATCTGATGGGTACTATATTACAATGATGTCTTATTAAATGTTTGGTATTAGATAAGTAATGGCCTAGAATGGCATAATGGGTTCCATAAAGATTGGTTTGTCAAAGTGAGTCTTCTTTACAATGGGAAAAAGGTCAAGAGACAACTCCTCAAAGATTGGCTTGTCAATAGGAGGCCCTTGAATAATAGGCATATGCTCAAGGTAATGATTTATCCAAAGGTGGTTATAATCATTAAGAAGTGACTCAATAAATATTAGCTCATCAGAGTGAGACTCCTTGACAACTGGTCTAAGATCAATAGGCAATTTATCATAGGCTGACTTATCACAAATGGTTGATTTAACAGAAACATCTTAGATTGGTTGGTTCTCTTAGCCTTTGTTTCCAATGAGTTTTAAACATAGATTGGTCTTTGAATGATTAGATTGGTTGAGGTTTGGTTGGGATTGGTACTAGATGAGGAATGACCTATGATTGGATAATGGTAGGGCATTAGGGAGCATGAGTGCTTCCATGAACCAAAGGATAATGTCCTGAGATGGTAACGATAGGGTGTTGTGGGGATTGATTGCTCACACAAGCTAAAGGACTAAGTCTTAGAATGATGAATGGGCATTATGGAGCTTGATTTATCACACAAGCCAAAGGATTAGGTCTTGAAATGATGAAGGGGCATTATGGATCTTGATTACTCACACAAATCAAAGGACTAGGTCCTAAAATGATAATGGTATTCCTTAGATAGTTTAAATCTTGATATCTCATATAATCCAAGGGAGGGTTAGGTGTATTCGATGATCAAATAGCAAAAGGATGTCATGAAACTTGATTTCTTGCATAAGCAAAAGCATCCAAGTCTTCCTCATAAACCATATCATCCCAGTCGTGAGTTGGCTCATAAGCTAGTTCTTGGATGTGTTCCATGTACTGATTATTGAAAAGAGGGTGTGGATTTGTATCCAAAACAACATTATCTATAGTTGGGTCTTCAAAGTGCTCTTCACAGGCCTCTTCATAAAAATCAAGGTCTCGAGTTAGATCATAAGTTGTTTCATGACTTTATTCCCATAAATGATTAATATGAGGCGGATAGAAATCTATCTCAAAAACCATATTAACATCATTGGGGCCTTGAAAAAAGCCATAAAAGTCATTTTGTGTGGCCATAATATCATAAGTTAGATTTTAAGTGACTCCACCATAAGTGTAGTGAGACATATCCACGTAAATTATGAAAGCTCTGAAACAAAAAGGCTTGGAGTTCTACAAACTCTGAAAAATTGTGTCCAAAGGAAAAATGGTTCAAACTTGGTTTAACATGGTTGAAGGGGTGGAGTTGTATCTCGAATATGGTCTAAAAGTGGAGCCATATCTCAAAAATTATTTGTTCTAAGACTTGGCATAAAATAGTCTAACATCAAATGTCTAATGTCAAATTTTATATGCACAAAAGGTCAAGTATTTAAATAAAAACTAGCATGTCAAAGGTCTAGGTCAAAGTGTTCCAAACAAGGTCTAAACTAGGAAAGGGAAAAGTTGAGTTGCTAGGTCTTTTGTCCAAACATGGAGTCAAAAGCTAGGCTCAAACAAACAAGCATGCTAGGACTTTTGGCCGAACGACATCAAAAGCTAGACTTGAAACAAAGGCTAATGTGATTTGATTTAATCTAACAAGTTTGGAAATACCTTTGACATAGACCTGACACGAAATTAAACATAAACATGATTAGTTGGCATAAGGCATAAGACAAAAATATCTTTGATAAAGGTTGTGTTCTCCCAAATAAAGGAAAAATAATGATGAGGATAGGGATTAAATAAACAAACCATTAATAGTTTTCAATTTTGGGTAATTGATTAACTAAAGTTATGCAACCCAAAAGAGAAATATCTATGTATCATCTCCATCAATTGAGGCTTTAAAGAAAAATCAATCAATGTTTGGATCTAAACTTAACAAGGCTAATTGAAAACTCAATATTGAAAGTTAAGATTTGACCATATAATCTAGACAAGATTGGACAACATGATGACACAAGACTAAGGTTCAAATGGTATACACAAAGTGGTTTGAAACAAATGGTTTAGATACAATGGTAAAAAAGTCTTGAAACAAATGTAGCAGCCTAATGGTGTAAGCATACTTGAATGATGTGATCAATGCTATGTTCCAATAGACACAAAGGCTTAAAATGTTTTGAAATGATTTGGGAAGCATAACACTACCCTTTGTAACTCAAATACATTGTTTTGACATGGCTTATAAATAAACAAACAAGTTTTTGGTCTCAAGTCATACCAAACAAAAATGACTAAAATACACTAAGTATAATTGTCTAAATCCTAGCAAGGGTATGACATGTGGGGTTGACTAAATTATCAAGTTTTGAATGTTTTAGGGGAATCAATTACATAATGACTTTCACGTCAAATGATGCAAAATAGAAGCATATAAATTGGGTGACCATGGCTTTGGCTAGTTGTAAAAAAGTCTAGTCTTTTTTACAATCACTACATCCTATTGTTTGCTCAGTGTAGTGTGATGTCCAAATGCAGATACATCCCATGTGCAACTCCAAAGGATCCAAATGAAGTCAATGCTGGAAGGTGAAATGCTAGGTCAAAGCTTCCCTAAAGAACTCATGGGAGGTAATGATGTCCCCCTCATAAGCCAAGTTTGCATGAAATAAAAGACTAATAGAAAGACTTTAAGGTCATTTTCAAGATTAGCCAAACTTCGACAAGTTTTTAGGGAGTGCTTTAGATGAATTTCTTTTTAAGCCTTGAACTAGGATATTTGTAATAGGAATGACACTTTTGATTCCAAGGGTTCCCTATAGGGGACAAATACAAGAGCATACACAGAACATTCCTCTTTTTGCCAAACAAAATCTAATTAAACAACTATTATAAGTAAAAATTGACAAGTGTGTTTAATTTTAAACCCAAATGAAATGTTTAGTGGTGTTGATTTGAACCCTTGGTCTTAGTTGTAAACTTTGAAAAACATTCACCAAAAACATCTAAAAACTCCTTGTTAAACACACAAACAACGTTCCTAATCAAATTTTAAGCATGAAAAAGTGATTTAAACATGTTTTGAGCAAAAATCCCTCTTGGTCCTACAAAAAAATTGTTAGCATGTCCTTTAGATTTGAACCCCTTTTGAATTTGAAATAAAAAACTTTGGAAAAAGAGGTCTCAGGTCTATTTTTTTTTTTAAACATAGTGATCGATGTTGGTCAATACCACCGACATTGGTTATGGCCAACCAAGATCTAACCGATGTCGATTCTACTGACTGACATCGATTAAGCCAAGTAATTGATGTCGGTATTTCTATCGACGTTAGTTACTGTGTAAAAAGTGTGGTAACCAAAAATGGCAAAATAAAGTTAGAATATCAATTTGTAAGAGTGTTAAGAGCTAACATAAGTTTTTCAAAGTTATAAAAGGATCTCCTTCATGTGTAGGATGCGTCTAGTCCCACTGGGTATGCCATTATGTGATCTAGAAATTTGACTCAAGAGAGGATGGTTAGTATGGTGTTAGTTCTAAAATGAAAACAAAATTAAAGAAATACACTAATAACATAACATCTCTAGGTTTAGACACTAGGGAGAACTTAGTTAACAAAAGAAAATGACAAGTAGAACTAAAAAGAAAGAAATGAAAACACAAGAATTCCTTTCACCTTCCTTGGATGCTCCAAATGCCCTTGTAACGGTGTCTTACTCAGCTTGTGCTTCAAGAGGTATTCTTCAATAGAGTGTGGCTACCTTCATCTCCTCTTGGCACCTTTAGCTTGTGGCTTGGCTTGGCTTGGAATAAATTTGGCATTATAACACTAGTTGCTTGAAGCTTTTTGGAATAAATCTTGCATTATAAATTTGTACAAATTAAACTTAGAAATGATGTTGTGAGGCCTCCTATTTATAGATTTTGGATTTGATCATAATCAACCTCAACCATCCAATTCAAGATTGAGATGTGTGGTTGATGATTAATTCAATTTTACAATTAAAATTTATAATTATCCTCATCATGGCATTAGAATAAGGGGTAATTAAGAGGTATGGAGGGCATCATGGAAGGCATTGATGAGGCATAGAGGGATGAATCCTGAAATTTGTGGTATTTATGGCCTAGGGATGTCTAGCCAAGAAATGAGGTCACTTGATGATGCAGATATTCAATATTCATTTCTAAAAACAAATATTTAACAAGTTTCCATGGAATTATTAATTAGGCCTTGATTTGGGTTAATTATCTCTTAAGCATGATTAAGCACTTTATGCATAAATTACTCAAATTGATCAGAATGACTTGCTATTGTCCTAAATTTGACTGGATTAGAATTGAAAGTCACTATCAGATGCATTGGATGCATATTCCCATTTAGGATGTTTCCAACAAAAAATAACAAAGGCATGAGTCTTGTGTAAAAAATTTTGATAGGAAAGAGCAGTCCAAAGTATGTGGGTGAAAAATTGGTATTTTGACTTGAAATGAACTGATCAAAGTTAGTTGGCCCATAAATGCATTGCTCCATTTAGGGATACCCTAGCCAAAATCAATACTTGAATATGTCAATTTCACAACATGTAGCATTCTTTAGTGTTTTTAGGCCAAATTATGCATTTTAGGTAGAAATTGGTTAAAACCCTGAATGGAGGTTATCGCCAGCCAGTTTTAGGTGTCTACAGATATCTCTTTTTTGTGGGGGAGGCAATGGAGATATATGAAAAAAAGGAAGAAGAAAAGAGAAGAGGCAAGCAAATAGAAGTCAATAAATGAGATCCAACCACCCTTCGTGAATTCTCACCCACATTTGGGATAATTAGAACTAATGCTTCTTCAAAAAATTAACCACCATTAGATTCAATAGTCTTCAATTCCTCTCATTGGTTGAGAAACACACTAGAAGACAAGAATTTGTTGAGGATGATGATGTCATGATCCACTAAAATAGGAAAAGTCTAGGGACATCTTTAATGCTCGAGCTACTTTTTATAATCACCTGATCTTCATCTTTCACTTCCATGCCATCCTTCACTTTTCTTACACATATAAGGGCAAAATCCCCATAACTTTGAATCTAAAGTTAGTCATGCTACCTCTGAATTAAGCAGATATTTGTTAGAGACAATGGCCATGTCGAAGGATGAGAGCCTCTCGATTAATTATATACACCAGCTCTTGCTTTGAAACCTAGGCCAATTTTTTTCTATAGATGGAAAACCAGTCTAAGGACATTGGTTTTCCTATATCCATTTATGTCGATACAAGTCTATAGAATACATAGCTTCTTTTGATCTTTTTAAATGCCAACGACCTCTTTGAAATAGTCCTTTGAAAAAATTGAAAAGGGTCCCCTTTTCCTTGAGAAAAGATATCTTTCAGAACTTTAAAAAGAACTATTTTCCCTTTGGAAGTGCCCTTTAAAAAAATGCAAGATCTTTAGTATCTGGGCCAAAAATGGCCAACAAGAACCTAATCAACAATGTATAGGTAAAATGGTGAAGAGACTAGAGGAAGGGAAAATAGTCATAGATGAGGTGGTTGGAAATGAGATATAGGTGATGAAAGTTGTTCATGATGGCTATGATACATTCAAAAATGAGGATGAAGTTAGTTCTTTAAGTGATCCTATTAACAAAGTTTAGTACATTAAACTTCACAATAATGATGAGAGTGAACAATCTCTTGATTTTGAGTTCACTTAATCAGCAAATGTGGATGTAGGGATAAATAATCAAAGGAATGATTTCCATACTGTTTCTTTCCAACAAAGCAATACCATGGACATTGACTAAAAAGAGTCACTTGTTGCTTCTATAAGTGAGGTGTACATAAGTCTCAATGTTGGTGAAGTAGAGATTGTTATTGATAAGCTTTGTGAGGAGAAAATAGATTCCTTTGAGGATAGTGTGTTTGATCATAATGTTGTCCCAACATTTTTACATGGAGATTTAAAGGCATCAATTAGTGAAAAAACTAATTTTGATGATAAGATGGTTCCTACACATGAAAGCAATTCAAAAAATTTAATGCATGACAGCCCAAGTAACCTTGATGAACTTGATCAAAGACCTCTAACATTGTAAGATTTGAGGGAAAAATTTATGGTTACTGATGAAAAAGTTGTGCAAGTGTTAACAAGGGTAGATGATATTCATAAATACGTTGAAGATCTCATTTGGAAAAATCAAATTGAGGAGAGGCAAAAGGGAGTTGCAAGTGGGATCACTCATATCCACTAGTACTTTAACACATTAGCATAGGAAATAATGAAATCAAATTACTTGCAATTGCTTATGGACATGGGTTTGTCTTTCAAGTATCCTGAAGACAGAAAAGGAAGCTGATGATCTTTGCTTATAATTGAGTCTGGCTCATTATTCTTTATACAAAGCAAAGAATGCTATTTCTATTACAGCCATTTCCAAGGAACAATAAAGTGATGCAGGAATTATGGAGACTAAGATATCATTTGAAGGAATTGAGGAACTTCATATATGTGAAATAGTGTATAATGATTATAGAATTCCTCATACTGGAGAGATTCAGTATGTTGATAGTGTTTGGAACCCACATCCTGAATATGAATTTTTGAATTTTGAGGATCAATTATTATATGAAGGGGTAACATGCAGCCATGGGATATCAAATATAATAGGTAATGAGGGCAGATTTTAGTGTGATACACATTTTGACTCAGTAAATAATGATGAGCACTCAACATTGGGTGTAGGGGTGCAAGAAACCTATGAAGTCACTCGCCATTGAAAGGAATGAAGAAAGTGTGGATTATATGAGTGTTAGTAGTAGCATATTGTCTTGGTATGGGCATGATATACTTCTTGACTATGTGAATAATGATGAGTCCCTTAAAGTGGGAGAAGTTATGCATGAGATCCATGAAGACACTGATGAAAGGTATGAACTAGTTGCTAAACTTTTGATTGTGAACAACAGACCAATATCTTCATATGATTTGATTCCTCATGAGATGATAGATGAGAATTTTATGGATGACATTGATAAAGTACCTCATCTTGTTGATATTCAAAATTTAATGGCTAAACATGAAATGGTGTTTGTTGGCTCAAGTCATTCACGTGATATGATGTTTCATAATGGTTTCACTATTCGATACTTCATGAAAACTCATAATAGTAATGGGTATCAAATTGTGGAAGAATGTTTAGACTTGGTTATTTGGTCTCCTACTTACACATTAATGTTTAAGGGTTGCTCTATGGTGTTGATCATAAAATTCTCAGACTATGTATTGATGTTAGCAGTGGATTGCATTGATTGGTGTGTGCATGTTTGTCACTATAGCACTTGGAAATTGAATGTTGATGAAACCTTATCAATTGATGATAGTAGGGGCAATTAAAAGATGATTATAAATTTTATTTTTAGACTTCATAGGACTATCAACATTTGTTGCAGCAGCCATGAGGTTGTGTGTGTGAGTATGATTGGAGATAACCATAGAATTTGGGATCCAGGTACAGCTACTAGGGATGAGATGTTGACTCATAATTGGAGTGGGGGACAAAACTTCAGAGATGGTACCACTGACCACTTTCCAATTAGCCTACATAGGAACTTGCATGATAGAATTCAAATGGAATGACCACTACTTTCAGCTTAATATTGGAGTAATTTTCAATGGGTGTCAATTAGTAGGGGTAGTTTGGCTATTAAAGTAGATCTTTTGGACATTTATGCATTCACATTTCTTATGTTTTAGAGATTGTGGGAGGATTTAAAAAGTTTGAGTAGTTATTTCTAGCTCCCACCAGTATGAATGATGGTTACTACAATCAATTCGAGTTATTAATGTATATATCTACTGATGTTATTGTGATGATTGCAGTCATTTGGATGAGTTGGTGTGTTCAATATTGGCATGTTGACACTTAGAGATTAGGTGTCGATGAGGGGTTATCAGTCTATGATCAGGATGACATTATTAGGATGTATGATTTCAAGGATGACACTATTATTATTAGCTTCTAGTTAGGGACTGATTGGTATCACTTTTGGGATAATTTGAGGAGATATGTTGAGGGTTATTCTTTGGGGTTGAGCAGGTTATACTTCATGTTGCTTAGGATTGTGTTAGACCATGGGATTGCAGATGTGGGCCTCACTATGGCACCTTGGTAGGAAAATTTTCATGATACAAATTTCAGCCCTCACATGTATTTCAATATGGGTGTTGGTGATGTTCACTTTTTTGGGTCGCAAGAGTTAAGAGTGTAGCTGGAACGTGATGAGTTTATATTTTTTATTATAGTAGCGAAGTGACAACATGGTGGGAATTTATAAAGATTGAATTGGGACCCCAAGATTACACTTGGATTTGGTTGGTTTTAGTTTCATGTTTGTGGGGTGTTTTGGCATTGCTTGAGGACAAGCAATCTTTGGGAAGGGCAGACTATAATGTCCCCATTTTTTGGTTCTCTTACTTTGCAGTTAGAGATGACTTTTTGGGTTTGTGTCAGCTTGATCAAAGGGGTAATTTGATGTTACCAATGAGATCAGATGGTTTAGAGGAGTTATTTGATGCTTCCTAAAGTGATGTATGGCTTTTAGTGTGCTCTCTAAGAATCTTGGAGAGGGCATCTATTTATATAAAGTCATCCAGTCGGTTCTATTTATCATTATTCTTCATGGGACCACTCCAGTGTAGTTAGTTTTTTATTTCAATACTTTTCGATAGTTTTCAAAAAATAAGTATATTAATGGCTTTATTTTAATAATTTTACTAAGGTTACTAAATATTATTTAAAAGATTTAAAAGACACTTTAGTGTTATAGCTTGTCAAAACTAAGATGAAATGTTTGAAATCATGGATCCATTAAATGGGGACTTTGTATGTCAAATTATCATTATTTTAATAAAAAGGTATTTTTTAAAGCTAACGGGGAGTTTAAATTAAAAGTGAATTTTAAATAGAAGCTTTTGGAGAGTTTGGCAGGAAAAGTATAAAAGGAGGTTATGAGAGCTAATTTGGGAAGGTGTTGATTATTCTATTTCTCTCATCGAAAGCCTTGTGGTTCTGGAGACCTAGTTCATCTAAATCTCTAGAGGATAGAAACCCTTTGGGGAAGATATATTTTAGTGGTGAAATGATTCCACCCTAGCTGATTATGTGGAAAAGATCATTCAGGGCTTTCATCGGTGTGATATTTGTAAATTTGTGGGTCTTCTATAGAGATAAATTTGGGGGTGGATGATTTTCATTTTGGAGATTGACTTTATCTTTTAGTTTTTGGCACTTGCAAAGATAGTTGGCCACCATTTTCAAGGAAGATTAGGTGGTCATGGCATTTTATCATATTCAGGCTTTTGTTATTCATGTTTTAGATTGGACGTAGGGTTTGGAGAAGTCACCATTGTTAGGCATTTACATTTTTTGATATCTAGGCTATATGTGGGCATTTTGGAGGATTGTGATATATATATATATATATACCTACGTGGCCCTTCCCTGTGCTTGGAAGAGGTGAGTTTTTGTTTATTGGAGGTCATGAGACTTTGACAAGGAATTGGGTGATATCTGGAAGCGTGAATGTGACCATAAACATAGCACCATTATTGTTACAGTGCATTTCTAAGTGTTGAGTGTGATTGTGTGGTGTTGTTATCTGTAAACATTCATTTCCCACCTTCTTATATCACTACTATTGTCTTTTTTGTGTTGTTGGGAACATATTTTGCATAGGATTGGATTACCAAGGGAGCTACAGTTCTTTGTGAAGGGCATTTATGCTGGTCCAGGTGTGATTTACCAATTTAGGGGTGACTATGTATATATTAATAGTTTCCTCCTACCATTTGGTCTTCATACACTAGTTTGATTTCATCAAAAGCCATAGCCAATTCTCAGTAATTAGCAAATAGGTACTTTGTGTTATGCAATGTGATTTATATATGTAAATATATAAGCTATGTTATTTGTTTGGATGGAAAAATGAGAATCTGAAATGTAAATATCAAGTTTTATGCTTCATTAAATGCCATGTATAACCCTTATTCTAAAGTAATTCAAATTATGAAATTATCTTCCTTTTAAGTTTGTCGTTCATGAGTTTTTAACCATCAAAGCCATTGAAATATACATAATAAAGTTAATATGCAACTTGTGTGATAAAATGACACATGTCAAATTGAAATAATTGAAAAAATTATCATTCAAACTAAGTGGGGTTTTTACAGATAGAAAAATCCCTCTTGAATGGCTTGAATCTTTGTCAAGTCCACAGTAATGCATTTCTTAGAGATTACATGCCCCAAGTAATGTATTTTTGGTTAGTAGAAGGTGCATTTGGATAGCTTACCAAATAACTTGTGCTATCTTAATCTTTTCAAAACCAACATTAAATGTTGATTATGTTCATATTCATTCTTGGAGTAGATGAGAATTTCATCCAAGGACACTAATACAAATTTGTCTAAGAAATCTCTAAAAACACTTTTCATCAGATTCATGAATGTTGCAGGTGCATTTGTGAGGCCAAACGGTACAACAGTGAACTTGTAGTGGCCATACCAAATTTGGAAGATTATTTTATATATGTCCTCTTTGATCTTTAGCTGATGATAGCTAGATCTTAGATAAATTTTAGAAAAGATTTTGCATCTTTCATCTGATCGAATAAATCATTGATTCAAGATAGTGGGTAATGATTTTTGATTGTCACTTTGTTGAGCATATGATAGTCAATGCATAACCTTAAAGTGCCATATTTCTATCTCACAAAGACTAATAGAACACCCCAAGGTGACACACTTGGTTGTATGCTTCTACTATCCAAAAGTTCTTGTAACTAGACTTTGAGTGCTTGTAGATCTACCATATTCATTATGTAAGGAGCTTTTGATGTAGGGGCAACCCCTGCATCTCAATAGAGAATTCAAACTCCCATTTTGGTGGCAAATCATGTAATTTTTTAGAGAAAACATCCATAATTCTCATAAAATAGCAAAATATGAACAAGATTGTTTTTCTTGCTTGGGAAGTTCCTGCAATTGCACTGTATAGAGATTACCCCCTTTCCAAACAACCTTGTTTAATTATAGGGCTGAAAGTATTTTATACATTTTTGGCCCTTGAAGACTTTGAATTTCAACAAGTTTTCCATTTTCATCAGTGTATTGTATCCTTTTTGGGAGTAATCAAAAGATGCATGGTGTTGTTGTAGCCAATCCATGCCTAATATGATGTCATTAAACCCTAAGGGTGTCTAAAATAAATTCACCCTTGTTTTGAAGGTGCCCAAATTATGTTCGATTTGGTCTAAGCATTATTGGATAGGTACCCTCTTGCTAGTACCAAACTCAACTTCTCATCCTTCTCTCAATGACATAGATTTCTACTTGTATTTATTTACTATAGCAGGTGAAATAAAGTTTCCCATTACACTGGAATCAATTAAGGTATCCATAGAGTTACCAATAAGATTACCTCTTATCTCTATCAGAGTGGCCTAAAAATTAGCTTTCTGATGATCTATTGTAGCATATACTCTATGGTCTATTGGCTATCCCAATTTCATCTTTGGGTAGTCCTTGCAATAGTGGTTATCACCACATTCTTAGCACACCACTATCCTTTATGGGGCTACTGGAACAATGTTTGCCTCTGTGGATGGTCCATGTTGGTTATTTTGGTGCTAGTCTTTCTTGAAAGACCCATTTTTAGAGTTGTCTTGGGTTTTAAAATTATTTTTTTGACCTTGTAATTGA
This sequence comes from Torreya grandis, assembly GCA_037957365.1. NCBI lineage: Eukaryota > Viridiplantae > Streptophyta > Pinopsida > Cupressales > Taxaceae > Torreya > Torreya grandis. The sequence continues at coordinate 380,743 of JARHVA010000693.1, read as the reverse complement.
TTGAAATTCTTGTTTTTTCGTTGGAACTTATGATTTTGGTCTGATTTTGTAATGTCCCTTTCCAAATGTTCAAAGACCTAGCTGGCCTAATCTACCCCTTTCCTTATTTATTCCCTTGGGAATTGGGGCATGGGAGTAACAAAGGGAATATTTGGACCCTTTGGTGTATTTAACATTATATTTTTACATTGAGGATGCCATTAATGCATGTTATGTTATATTTTCACATTGAGGTGGTTTAAGTCATAACTTATGACTAGGAAAAATGTTATTACCCCTATGGGCATTGGACCCTTAATGAGTATTTATTGATTATTACTTATTATTTTTTAAAGGGGGCATTGGAAAAGGTGAAAATTTTAGGGTCTGGAGGAGTTATAAAGGGAGAATAAGAGGATCATTATGTTCATGGTTATTATTCTCTAAAAAAGTTTGGTGAGCCTACATGTTCATTTATATTGCTCAAGGAGTAAAATCCCTCAAGATCCCTAGTTTTGGTGTAGAGAAAACTTTGGATCATAACTACAAGGGTTATTTTAATGAGACGATTTATCCTCAAACCCTAGTAGCTGCATTCATAGGTACCAAGGATTATTTTTAGCATACTATCAATTATTTTGGTATTGGCTATACAAATTGGGAAGATATCATAGGTTATTTATCATAGAGTGCACCCAAAAATTTGAAGTCATAGCTGGAATATTTCCATGTTGATTTGGAGGCAGCATGGGAGATTTGGGTGCAGACCGTGGGGTTTCCCAAACCCATATATTACTAGATACCACATCACTAGTGGGTGCATGGGTATCTTGGAGGTCAAAAACTAGTATACTTCATTCTTATACTTTTGAAATTTTGAGACAACATATATATATATATATATATATATATATATATATATATATATATATATATATATATATATATATATATATATATATCATTCATTCTGGCATGGTTTAATGATGAATATATTCAACAAGATAATGAAAGCATACAAGGTGTTTGTTAAAATGTCAATGAATTGTTTCATGAATGACATCTATTTGTAAATATGCCCTTGATAAAAATATAATTACAGCCATTTAAGTTATTGAAATTAGATTTCCTTTATAATAGACTGCATACAAATTGTTTGACAAAATTCTTGCAAGCTAAAAATCAAAATTTTGCAAGTTTAGAACAATATCTCTTGGTTGGGGATTTTTAGTGGTATCATAGGTGGTGATCTTGCCAGTCTATTTGGGAAGTTAACCCTATTGTATATATTCAGTTGAGGAATAAAATTTTAGCCTTGCATGTTAGTGATCAACACTTGCATGTCAAAGTTGAGATTAAAATTTTCACTTGCATGTCAAAGTTGAGATCAAATTTTCACTTGCATGTCAAAGTTGAGATCAAATTTTTAGTTGCATGATAGGGATCAACACTTGCATGTAAGAGTAAAGATTTAGTTGAATAACTTTATGAAAAATATAACTTTCATATGAAACCAAGTATAGGTGTGAATCGGTATTATCTAAGAAGAATACCATTGAATCTGTTGGGTAATACAAAGGGAGATCCTACTAATTTTCTGATTGGGAATGTGATTGATGAAATAATTGAGGAAAAAAGTAAAGAGGCAGTTGTAGATGATCTTGATGATGTATTTATGATAAAGGTGACCATAAATATGGTCAAGCAATAGGAACAAACAAATTTATACTTTATTCAGCTTACACATCATTTAGGAGTACACAACAATGATGGTGGTGGAGCTGCAAATGGAGAGACAAGCCATACTATCCATCATACGACTAGTTCACCTACTGTGCCAACAAGACCATTTATGCCTACCTTTATACAATATGTAGCCCTAAATAGAATAGATCAGCCGGAGAAGCCAGAGGAGGTTGTGTTTTGGAGAGTTTACCAGCATTTGGGGCTTGACTTTCAAGTAGCTTTGCCTTTTCTGTATTACTATAAGTGGAAGTCTATTACTAGACCATGACAAGATAGAGGTGGTCCCAATCAATATATGCAAAGATGTTTGGGAAAACTTACCCTTCAAAACTTTGATGGTTCATGGAAGTGCACAACTAGGGCATGAGTCTAAAAGATGGACACATATTTGGAGTTAAACCCCATACATGAGATAGAGGTGATTAAGTTCACTACCCTTCATCTAGAAGGACAGGTACATGACTGGTGGCACCATAGGTTGGTAACCAAAGGTCACAACCTCATTGATATGTATGGAGAGTTTACACAGAGGCTAACAGACAGGTTCTATAAGAAGGATCTTGAGATGTTTTTTAGAGCGCTGACACATTTGAGACAGGTTAGCATGCTTGATGCCTACATTTTAGAATTTTAGAGGTTGTCAATCGTGGTTTCAGATGTTTCTTAAATATAATTGACCACCTTATTTATCAAGGCATTGATAGATCCTTGTGGGGTTAAGTGAAGGCATTTGGTCCACCTTCACACAAGATGCTATCAAGAGAGCACAAGACTTGGAGTTCTCTACTCCCAAGGCAAGATTTACATCAAAATTTTTGGCTAAACCTTTTCCACAGAATCCAGATAATGGACCTAAATTTACAAAGAATCCTTACATGATGACGATGCTAGAGATGAGTTACAAATGAAGAAGTTATGTTTCACATGCAAAAATTGATGGGAACTGCGACACAGGTGCAAGAGAAGGGGAAAACTGCACTATATTGAGGTGTTTCTAGAAGAGAATAGTGAGGTTTCAGATAGTGATGTGCTAGATGATCATAGTGACCATGCATAATTGGATCCTACACTAATAGATGATCCCACATCAAGAGGTATTATTGCTACATTGTTTGGTACTACCAAGTACAATGCATTTAAGGTTCATGGTGTACTTCAAGGGCAATGGATGTTAGTATTGATTGATAGTGGGGCAGCCCAAAACTTCATTGATGAGGCATTAGTCAAGATTTGGGGGCTATAGGTTGAAGACTTTGAGGTCTTCAATGTGGTTATAGAAGATGACTTTACTATGACATACACAAATCATGTTCCATAGCTTAGTATTGCATTGGGAAATCATACAGTGACTGATGATTTATATGTGGTTGGTATTGGGAATACCAATGTTGTATTGGGTGTTCAGTGGCTACATTTTCTTGGGGAATTCACTCAAAATTTATAGACTATGGAGCTAAAATTCAAAGAGAATAGGAAACATGTGGTGTTGTGGGGAATGTCCAATGGGGCTCTAAGAGTGGTTATGGCCAATAGAATGAATATGGCATTAAGGCATGCTGACATAGACTGGGTAGTTCATTGCTTCATTTCAATAAAGGATACAGGTAATGGTGAGCAGGATTACCACATTGACATATAGTCATTGTTATATAAGTGTAGTGGGGTTTTTGGTGAGATGCCTCTAGGGAGACCACCTAATAGAGGGTTTGAGAATGTGATAGAGCTTGAGGAGGGGGCCAAGATAGTTATGACTACTCCTTATCATCATCATCATCATCATCGATTTTTTAAGGAAGAGATTGAGAAGAATATTGGAGAGTTACTTGACTTAGAACACATCAGACCTAGTTTTAGCCCATTTGCTTCTTCAGTAGTGTTGGGGAATAAGGAAGATGGGACTTTGAAGATCTATATTGATTACCATGCACTCAATAAGAAGACTATCAAGAACCAATATCCCATTCCTAAGATCAATGAGTTACTTGATGATCTCTATGGAGCACTTCTCCAAAATCGATCTATGTTCAGGATACCATCAGATTAGAGTGTGAGAGTAGAACATGCACATGATAACCTTCAGGGGACATTATAGACACTATGAGTTCTTGGTGATGCCATTTGGGTTGACTAACACTCTAACTACATTTTAGGATTGTATGAACCATGTGTTCAACCACCACCTACAAAAATTTGTCCTAGTGTTCTTCGATGACATCTTGATTTACAACAAAACATGGGAGGATCACCTTAGACACCTTGATGAGGTCTTGTATATTATGGGAACATAATCACTTTATGCAAAGGCTTCCAAGTGTGAGTTTAGGATGAGGGAGGTCCTCTATTTGGGCTATGTGATTGGAACAAGAGGATTCAAAGTGGATAAAACAAAGATACAGGTGATTATTGAGTAGCCACCATTGAAGACTCTAACTCATTTAAGAGGCTTCTTAGGACTTTGTTGCTATTACAAGAGGTTTGTGAAGGGATACTCTCAGCTGACAGCACCATTGACATATTTGATGAAGAAGGGGGAATTTTTTTGGTCAAAATATTCACAATAGGTATTTAATCACCTTATGAAGGTGATGAACACATGCCCAATGTTAGCATTACTAAATTTTTCACAACCCTTTATTCTTGATTGTGATGCTTTGAGGGTGGGTATCAGTGTAATAATGATGTAGAATAGGCATCCCATTACCTATGAGAGTTGGAAGTTGAGTGTGGTAGAGTGTGGTTACTCTACTTATGACAAGGAGATGCTAGCTTTTTTGCATGCCTTGGTCAAATTCTAACAGTATTTGGTGGGCAACAAGTTTGTAGTTCAGACGGATCACAATAGCTTGAGGTATTTCATGGAGCAAAATGACCTCAATGATCATCAATAGAAATGGGTAAGAAAGACACATGACTATGATTTTGATATAAGGTATGTGAAGGGAAATAAAAATGTAGTAGTTAATGCCTTATCTAGGAAACCATCCCTTTGCTCTATTTCAAAGATTTCAATTGACTGAAAGGCTCATATATTGGTTGAGTATTCCAAGAAACAATTTACTTATGAGATTATGGATAGATTGATACATGATGATAGGTATAAGGTTGTGGACAATGTTATATACTATAAGGATAGGGTATAGCTTGTGCCTAAGTTGAAGATGAAAAAGAAGATCTTGAGCTCTGTACATGACACACCATTGGTAGGTCATCTAGGGTACTTGAAGACTTACATATATATATATATGTATATATATATATATGTATATATATATATATATACATATATATATATATGTATATATATATATATATATGTATGTATATATATATATGTGTGTATATATATACATATATATATATATATATATATATAGGAGAGATTTGCATAGAGAGAATTTAAGGATGATGTCCTCAACCATATTAGAGAATGTGTGGTTTTTCAGTAAAACAAATCTAAACACTCATTCCCTATAGGATTACTTCAGCCATTACCCATTTTGGACCAAAAATGGGAGAGTATATCCATGATCTTCATTATGAGCTTACCCAAGGCTCAATATAAGAATTGCATTTATGCGGTGTTTAATTAGATTGACTAAGTATGCTCACTTATTTTTGATGCCATTTGAGAATAATACACAAGTCACAAAGGTATTCTTTAAGGACATGTTTACGTTACATGGATTGCCTAAAAACATAGTGATCAGGACAACAGATTCATGAGTATATTTTGGTAGGATCTGTTCAAGTTAGCTGGTATAATGTTGATGACAAGTACCAATTATCATCTACAGACTAATGGTCAAACTAAGATTGTAAATAAATGGATAAAGGGTTATTTTTGGAATTATGTATTAGGGCATCAAAAGACATGAGTTAATTGGTTGTACTTGGGTGAACATTACTATAATACGACCTATCATATGAGCATCAACATGTCACCATTTTCATCACTTTATGGGTATGATGCATCATCATTTCTTGATTTGGTGATATCATATAGTCAATCTCCCAAAGGTTATGATTGGGTTTAGGAAAATTAGTTCATCATGAAAACCCTCAAGGAGAATATATAGTGGGCACAAAACCAACAGAAGATGTATGTTGATATGCACTAGATGGAGAGATCATTTGATGTCAGAGATTTGGTGTTTCTTTTCTTATAGCCTTATAGGTAATCCTCCTTGAATAAGAGTGGTATAGATAAATTGAATCCATGATTATATGACCCTTATAGGATTATGAGATGGATTGGAGAGGTTGTGTATGAGTTGGAGTTACTTGAGCATAGTATGATCCATAATGTTTTCCATGTATCTTGCCTCAAAAGGGCACTTGGACAACATATTAAGCCATCTACTAAGTTGCCACTATTGGATGATGAGGGCAAGTTGATTCTAGTTCCAAAATCAATTATTGAGGTGTGAGAAAAGAAGCTCAAGAGCTTAGTCATCACAGACTATTTAGTCATCATAGAGTATTTAGTGTGATGGAAAGATTTTCCATTAGAGGATGTTACATGGGAAGGTGAATAGAGTCAAGCCTATTACTACCATGTTAAAGAAGAGTCAAGTTTTTTCTTGGCCAAGAGAAGGAAAAGATGATTTTAAAGCCATCAAATAGGCTATTTCCCAAGCACCCTTGCTAATGTTATACACCTTTGCTAATGTTGACAGCTTGTTAGCTATGCTGATACAAAAAAAGGTGAAGGAATGGAGTAGCCAATTATCTTTTTCAGTCAAGGGCTAGAAGGATATGAGGTGAGGTACTCTTTTATAGAGAAGTAGATCCTTGAAGCAGTAAGGAGTCTTAAGAAGTTTAGACCAATGCTCTTTAACAACAAGATTTATCTCATGGTGCCCCACCCTGAAGTTAGGGATTTCCTCCTTAACAAAGATCTGAATGAGAAAAGAGCTAGCTAGATCACCAAAATCATAGAGTTTGATGTGGAAATCAAAGTGACCAAGTTGGTTAGAGGTAGAGGTTTTGGTGAGCACATGGTGGAAGATATTCAAAAGGACAAAGAAGTTGCCATGGTGATTTAAGACAACTCACAAGCAGAGGTACCTCTACTTCATAAGAGTTGGCTCCATGATATGGCACATTTATTGCTAACAAGAGAATGCCCCCAAGGTCTAGACAAGGCAAAAAGAAGGTATTTCAGACTTCAGTCCATACCTTATGCATTGGTTGATGGGGTTTTATTCAGAAAGGACCTTAGTGGAGTACTCCTAAGGTGCATAGATAATGACCAAATAACCAAGATCTTAGAGAATTTCCATGATGGACCTATAGGAGGTCATTTTGTACCTAAAACTACAGTAGCAAAGATAATGAGGGCTAGTTATTACTAGCTCAGCCTCTTCAAAGATGCTTATGCATGGGTAAAAAAGTGTCAAAAATGTGCCCTTTTTATGGGTAAGCAAAGATTATCAACTTTTCCTCTCAACCCAATTCAGGTAGAGCAACCATTCATGCAATGGGGTTTGGATTTCATAGGAGTGATCAACCCTCCATCAAGTGCGGGGCATAAGTTGGTGCTTAGTGAAACTAGCTACTTTACCAGATGGGTGGAAGCCATCGCATTAAAGGAATTTAATGAAAATGTAGTATTAGACTTCTATGACAACATTGTAACCAGGTTTAGTGTTTTATCCACTATCATTTCTGACAATGCATTGACATTTCTTGGTTTAAAAAAAGTGAATGGGATCTCAAAATAGGCATCTACCTCATCACCTCTTCCAATTATTATCCTCAAGGAAATGGACTGGCTGAATCCACAAATAAGAATTTGTTGAGAATCATTAGGACTATGGAGGAGAACCAAAAAGTATGGCACACCAAACTAAAGACAACCTTGTGGGTTGATAAGGTGACTCCTAAAGCTGCCATTGGCAATTATCCATATATTTTAGTATATGGAAAGAAGGCCAAGTTGACCATTTCTCTTGATCTACCTTCATTGGAACTAGCCCATTAGTTGGAATTGCTAGAAGATGAGCCTCTAAATGTGAGACTAGCTAAACTCATGGATCTTGAAGAAATGAGAGACCTTGCAATGAAAACACTAGAGTCACATCAAGTTCAAGTCAAGAAATATTTTGACAAGAGAGCCATAGCAAGGAATTTCAAGGAAGGAGATCTAGTCCTCAAATGGGATTTAAATAAGGTCAAGCCAGAAAACCATACCAAGTTTGACAGCTTGTGGAATGGCCCTTATTTGATCCATGGATGCAAACAACATAATACTTTTCAACTTTCCCAATTGGATGGAGAGGTATTATCCATCCTGGTCAATGGGATTCATCTAAAGCCTTGTTATTAAAAGTGTTTTTAGCCATTGTATATATTATACCTTTTGTATAATTTTTCATGTTTTCTCATAAGTGTCTTGAGCATTTATTTTCTGTTGTGTGTTTCCCTTCATAATTGCCTTGGACACTTTGTTTTGTTCTAGTTATCCTTGTCACTTTAAGGGAGTTTCTTGACAGGGTCAGCATTGTCAAAGAAAGCAGTGACTCTGTGCCCAATGGATCAGATGAAGCAAATGAGCTAGGTTCTTAAACATATCAGGCATGCTTCCCTACAAGTCACTAAAAATGTTGGCCATTTCTTTTGTCCTATATACCAAAATTTTGGCCAATTTAAAGAACTATAGACTATATCAAAAAATCTATGAAATCCATCAAAAATCTAAAGACTCCATTTGAATAACTAAAAAATCTATTAGTAGAGATGATTTACTTAAATTGCCTTATAAGTTGAAAATAGTAGAAAGTCCAAAGTAGTAAGCAGTGAGGTTTGAGAAGTCCAAAGTAGGCAAGTGTGGAAAACCTGATCAAGCAGAAGCCAAGTACAAAGTCTCATTTTCAGCTAAGGATTTACTTGCATTTTTTTAGACTTTTAATATTAGAATTCTTTCAGACTTTGTCCAAAATAAAAGTTTTGAAAGCTTATTTTCTTTAGAGAAGTGTCCAAGCAAGGTTTTCTGAAGAATATTTTCTTTAAGAAAAATGCGCTATATAACTTTATCAAAAGGTGCATTTCTTAAGACAATGGTCCTCTTCAATTTTTTTGAAAGGTACCTTTTAAAATTTTATGAAGGGTATATTCCTTTCAAAAGGGCCATTTTCAAAAGTTTCGAAGGACTTTTCCAAAAGGGCAAGGCATTTTTCTAAAGAAAGGACCGTTACATTTTTTCCAAAGGGTTTGTTTGGATCTTTGAGGGGAAATTTGCAGAGGAAAGAATTCCTTCAAAAATTTTGTTTGAAGGAAGTTTAATAAGGAAAAGGCCATTTAAATTTTTTTGAAGGGTAAAATTCCTTCAGAAAAGGATCAATTACAAAATCCTAAAAGGTATCTGCCTTTCAGGAAGGGTCTATTTCAAAAAAATTGAAGGGCACCTATAGAATTCTTAAGGGCACTTGGAAGGAATCTGAGGAATTGCGACAAAAGTTCAAAGAAATTCCATGGGAAAAAAATATCAAAGAAAATAGTTCAGAAAAGTGACATGGGAAAAAGGATTGGTTCAGAGAAAAAGTTTGAAGGAATTCCTTCAGGAGAAAAGTCTGAAAGAAAAGGATCTTCAAGAAAAGCCAAGCAATGAGAAGCTTGATGAAATAAGCAGGTAAGTAGTAAGCAATAAGGAAAACAAAAAATAAAGAGGTGACACTTGTCAAGATCATGTAGACCCAAATCAATGGAGCAAAATAAATCAAATGGTTAGGGGATGCCAAGATTTGGCATGTGGCAAGAAATGGAATGTGTCAACAAGTTAGGAAAAAGATCCAAGGGCTTGCGATTGATCATGTATTCAGATCTAATGGAGTAAATACACAAGTGGGGTTGGTGAAACCAAGTAGATCAATGACATAAAGGACCAAACAAATAAATTAAATGCAATAGAAGTAAATACAACTCAAGTTGAACCAAGATGACAACAAGAACTAGACCTCATCATTAAAGCTCATAAAGGAAACAAAAGATTTGTTCACACCCACTTGTATAAAGTGGGTGAGTGACTTGAATGAAGATGTAGATCCATGCTTTTGGTCATACCATCGATAAACAGTCACCCAAAATAGGTTCAATCATGATGCTACCAAGTACACAAGCATGGAGATTTTTTCCTCACAAAAAAGAGATTTAATGCAATCAAGGGCTCAAAAAGGAAAATGAATTTTAGTCATTAAGACCCCCCTTTCTCCATCCTTTCAAAAAAATACTTCTTCTTTCATCCCTTTTCTACCATATATATAGGCTTATAGGCCTAGAAATGGATCCCTCGATTGGTGATAAAGGCACTCTATCAAAATTTCCTTAAAACACTCTCTTGAATTAATAAAAGACAACTTTCTGATTTCCAATGAAGTCAAGTATGCATTATTGAAGTATAACTTATAGAATGTATGTTTTTCCTCATCATCCATGATTTCTCTACGCACCTTGCTTCAATTTTCTTGGTTTCTTATAGGTCATGTGATGTGTTAGCCTTTGGTGCCTTTCTGAAGTATTATGAGTCATAGTGTCTCTCCTACAGACCTATTTCTTCTTGACCTTAAAAGTGCATCTTCCCTTTTGACCTCCATACAACTACTCTGCTTACAGCTCTAAAATAGGATCAACTAGACTTGTCTTGTTTAAGTCTAGTAGTAATCACTAAGGTTGCCAATCTGAATGTGGATCACTCTCTTTTAGTGCATCACCTTCCTTAGCTTAGATTTTCATTTTTATGTTATCCTCATATCCCTTTTCCTTGGTCAGTAGTAGATTTTAGCATGAGAAATGAGAGTTGAAGTGAAGCTTCTAATTAACTAGCTTCATTAAAAAGCCTAAAGGTTCAACCTCATGATAGGATACCCATAGCTTGAGGTTGTCCCAAAACTTGTAGATATAAGTGAGAGAGCTTGAGAAAATATCCCACAAAGGGTGAAATCTTAGCCTACAATAGCTTCTCCATGGATGGTAGAGGGTAATGGTCCTTCAAGAAGATCCTGTTAAAATCTCTAAAGTTAACACACAGCCTAATCTCCCCACTCTGATTCCTTATAGGCACCAAATTAGCTACCCATGGTGAGTGTTTCTTGGGAAAGACAATATTGAATTTAATCAACTTGGTTATCTCTTTTCTCATACGCTCTTCTATTTTGGGGTTGATAGGCCTATGCTTTTACCTCACAGGCTTAGCATTAGCCTCCAAATCTATGGTATGATGGGATAATTTTGGATCAAAACCTTTCATATCACTGTATTCCAAGTGAAGATGTCTAAATATTCCTTATAGAATTTAATGAAAGCACACCTTTCTGCCTCATTGCTTACCTTCCCAAGCTCGAGGAGCTTGTCGTTGAAAATAAGAACCTTTTCATAGTTCTCATCAGTTGTCATCATTGCCTTGTCTTTCCTCATATGGTCACCCTCATAGAAAATAATTTCAAGGGTGACCAAAACTTTAGGAATCTTGTTAAATTTTAGTTGAACAATTTGATGCTCATACTGGTGTTAAAATTTACCTTGGTTGGTAGAGAACTCTACTTCTTATTGTAAGAAACAAGTAATTTGTTTGTCATTTTTGACGACCCACCAGTGGGCTTCATTATATGGTATTGATTACCTCACCACCACCTTGAAATGTGACTAAACATTGGCCTCTTTTAGATTATTTGGAATACCAAACTGGGCTCCCACAATTGCCAACTTATCAACATATTGGTTCTAGTTTCTTGGCACATCTTGAATGTTATAGGCTTCAAAATATTCAATTAGGTCTGACACTCTATTTTTGTAAGACCTCATCAAAGGATTATTTATAATGTTTAGGCCCCTAACTTGGTTCACTATAAGCTCACTATATCCATATGCTTTCAACCACTTGATTCCCCTCTTACTGGCCCATCGGAGGCCATGGATTAGGCCTTCATAATCTATTACATTAGAGGAGCAACTAAAATAGAACATATAAGAAGAGAAATACTTATCATCTGAAGGGGAAACCAACATTACCCCTGCACCTACTCCATTTTTTATCCTTGAACTATAAAAAAACAACTTCCTCATACCATTGAGGTCCTCTTTAGGTCTAATGAGGGAAGGCATGAATTGATTTTCTTCATGTAGAAGATAGACACCCATGTATCTTTCTTCAATACCTTCCAAAGGGTTGATAAATTGATTATCCCCCTATAACTCATCTAAGAATAAGTCTATAATCTCCTCAAGATAAGTAATTAGTTTTTGACCAATTGTAAATCCATCCTCATCAATGATAGTACAATTGATGTTTATGTTATCTAGCTGATGAGGCTCTATGTGAAATTGTGCCATGGGCTCAGCCTTGATTAATACCTTAGTCCCATACCTTGTTCTAAATGCCATGTAGAACCAATATACTTCTAGATAACCCCCAATTTTAGCTATGAATTCTCTAGAGAGGCATAGTGCAAATCAAAGAGTTACATCAAGGTTCAACACATCCGAAACCACTGAAACATTAAGACAAGCATTGAGGGTCATTCAAATTCTTGATGATATCAGATGGATTTATGGAATAATCATCAAGCTATAGAGCTCCCTTGGTATGCAGCTCATATTGGAGGTTCAGCTGATCAACTATAGACCTTGGCATTACTGAAGTGCTAGCTCTACTATCTACTAAGAAATTATGTACCAAGGAATCACCAATGATTAATGAAATATAGAATAGAGGAGGTTTGAACACCTTAATTGATCCTTCTCCCAAAGGACCCTTGGTTGTATTAGTGAGGACCTTAACTTCTTTGCTTGGTTGTTTACCTATAGTTATTGTAACACCTATCTTGGACAAACCTTCTTGAAAGATATCCATTTGATTGGGCATAGAAAGCATATCCCACATTGGTATGCTCACGTTATATTTATTCATTTGTGCAATAATTTTGATTGGTGTATTACTAACCTTTGCTTGTACTTTGGGAGGCACTGCTACTATTTGTTGAATCTGTGAGCTTTATGGATGTTTCGAGACCTTTGGAGTGATAACAATCTCATTAGGCTTAGACAATGAAGGAGTGGTGGAAAGAGGTTCCTTGAATTCTCCTTGGTTGTTACCCATATTCCTTATTTTGAATCTTGTATTTGCTACCACTAGGATGTGAGCTTGACTGGAGCTGGCCTGCTAATTAGATGCATAACACTCTTCTTGCTCACTAATGACCATTATAGCATCTGGTTGGTTTGGTACCTAGTTTGATCCTTGTTCTTGTGGAAACTACACTAGCTTTTTCATCATGGGGATCTCCATGTTTTGAGCCATAAGAGATTGATTGTATCCATAAGCAATAGTTTGTTGCCATTTGTCATTGAATGCTTGGTTAGAACCATTAATTGGGACAATAGATTTCCCAAAAGATTGATTCCAAGGAATTGTCTCTTTAGCCTCTTGAGCCATATTTTTTTTAATAAGAACCAAGGAATTGGAAGAGCCTACAACATTTGGATTATAATTGTTTTGTCTAGCATTGTTACGTTGTCCCTGTCTTTGACCTTGTCCTTGGAAATTTACTTTATAGGGTGGCCTATTTGATTGATAAGACTGCTATTGATAGAGCTTGATAAGGTTTATTGAACTGATTTTGCATTTTTACATTTAATACATCATTTGTCAAGGATTGGTGCATGCTTTTAAGTTCTAGGTAGTTTTTTTGCTCTTGGGAATCACTCGATCTGCTAGTGGAGGCCTTTTATTGCTTAGGTGAAGGTATAGTAGCAATTGTTGGAGTTGGAAGAATAACATCAAGTGGGGGAACAACTATAGGAGGTGGTCTGATCTTAGGGAAAAGAGGTATTGGGGGCCTAGGAGTAAGCTTGTCGGCCTAAACTAGACAATTTTCAGCTTTGATAACCACCTCATAAGCATCTGGTAATATATCTCCTCCCATGGATTGGATCATTACTGCTATGTCACTATTTAGAGCCTTCAAATAGTATAAGAATGCAAAGTTAGGGGATGGTCTAATAGTGGCTAGAATTATATGCCAAGCTTTTTAAAATCTTGTATTGAAGTCTTGCATAGCTTCATGAGGAGCTCTCTTGATTGTGGTTAACTATTCTGCTAGTGACAAATGATCACTCTTGTTTGTAAATATCTTACATAAGGATGTTCCTAGCTGATCCCATGATTGAATAGAGTTAGTAGCTAAATCTCTATACCAATCTAAAGCCTTTCCCTTAAAGGATACAACTAATAGTCTGATAGCTACATTTTCTACTGTGACATTATGGATATTGCAAAAAATTTATATATCTATGATGTGTTCAGTAGGAGTTATGACTTGGTCTCTTGTGAAATATGGGATGATTTTGAGGATTATTACTAGTATAGGATCATGTTGTGGCAAATTCAAAGGACTTTGGACACTAAAACCTAAAAAATCTCTTTGGGTAATCATGGTAGCAAGAGGGGCTAACAAGGATCTTATTGCATAGGTATACCTCACAATTGGTTTAGGAAAATAGTTTCCTACATATGGGTGAGTATGGATGAACCTTAACCTTCTTGTTGAGTTTAAAGGTAATTCAACAAATTTAAAAGGAATACCTTTAGAAGCTAATCTTGTAATCACCTTTGGCATGAAAGATAACTATTGTTTTACCACTCGATTGTTGAGTGTGCTTCGGAGTCACCAAATACTGAAAGATGAAATCTACAACCACTACAAATTGATCAAACCAACATTGAAATTGTCTTCTTTGAAAGTCATCTGTCTGGGCATGCCAGAAACTATTATAGCATATAATTTCACCCTTTGTGGGAGCATTTTTTAGGATCTCTCACTCCTAGCTACAAGTGTTGGAATAAACTCAAGTTATGGGTATCCTATAGTGAGGTTGAACCTCTAGCCTTTTTAATGAGGCTAGTTCCTCAGATGCTTCATTTCAGCTCTTATTTTCCATGCTAGAATCTACTGCTGACTAAGGAAAAGGGATAGAAGGATAAAATAAAAATAAAATATAAGATAAGGGAGGTGATGTAAAAAATAGAGAGTGATCCACATAATCATGAAATAAACTCTAATTCAACATAAGATAATTTTTTCTCACACAACCTTACAACTAGTTAATTTGCATAGGTGTTTCATAAACTAGGCTCACTAAACCATACATAAAGCAAAGAGGAATTTCAAAATACACACCAAGCATCCATTAATGATGGAAAGAGCTCAAGTTTAGGCCTATAAATAACTTGAAAACACCTAAAAATAGGCAAGAAAGAAGGACAATGGATATTGAAGAACACTTCTTCACAAAGCCATCATGCACAAGCTTTCTAAACACAATTTTCAGGTAAGAGATAGGTAAAAATTGATCTTTATTGCTTCAAATGGTCTTTCTTACAAGTTTTGATAGGGTTTTCTGTTGTCAAATGAGGATATATTTTTTATGGGGGAGGTAATAGAGACATATGAAAAAGGGGAAGAAGAAAGAGACAAGAGGCAAGTAAACATAATGCAATAAATGAGATGTAACCACCCTCTATGAATTCTCACCCAAATTTGGGTTAATTATAACTAATCCTTATTCAAAAAATTAACCATCATTAGCTCTAATATTATTCAAGCCATCTCATTGGTTGATAAACACACTAGAAGATAATAACTTATTGAGGATGATGATGTCATGATCCACTAAAAAAGAAAAGTCCAGGAACATATCTAATACTCGATCTACCTTTTCTAATCCCCTGATCTTCATCTTTCAATTCCACACCATCCTTCACTTATCTTACATGTATAAGGACAAAATCCCCATAACTTTGAATCTGGATTGAGGCATGTTGCCTCTAAATTGAGAAGCTATTTGTTAGAGATGATGGCCATGTTGAAAGATGAGAGATTCTCCATTAATTGTATACACCAGTGCTTATTTTGAAACCTAGGCCAAATCTTGTCTATAGATGGAAAACCAATCTAAGGACATTAGTTTTATTGTATCCATTTATGTTGATATAACTCTATATACTGCATATCTTTTTTTTTGATATTTTTAAATGCCAATGGTTACTTGCAATGGTTTATATTTTGACATTTGTGGGCTTGTCATCAATTCTTTTGGACAACTTATTTTGGCCATTTTCTTTAGACAATTTGCTTAGACCCTTCTCGTGGATAATTTGTTTAGACCCTTCCCATGAATAATTTGTCTAAAGGAATTCATGTCTTTAGACTTTATGAAAATGCCCCTTTTCAAAAGGGAGGTACCCTTCAACTTTTTTGAAAGTGACCCCCTTTTTTATCCTTCAAAATTTTGAAAAATCCATTTTTCCTTTGGAAGTGCCCTTTGAAAAAATACAAAAGCTTTAGTATGTGGGCCAAAAATGGCCAACAGAACATCTTGGAAGAGATGTCCTAAAGATGGTGTCGAAAACACTATCTCTCAAGGAGGGATAAAGAACCATACCCCTTCTTGATTCAAGGTCGAAGGGCCTATCTCATGCTAAATCGAGGCCTAGATAAATGCACCCCCAAGTAGGTATAGGTGCTGGCAATCTGAATATCCTCTCCTTTAAAGAAGAAATGGAGGTGTGAGGTTTTTAACACATTGAAAACCATAACCTTGGTTTTGCCCAGGTTGACTATCAATTATTGAAGATCATGGAAAAGAGCTAGGTCATCTAACTATCACTGCAACCCCTCATGGGAGAAGACTATGAGGAATACATCATCTACAAATAATAGGATATAAATCAATACCTAGTGGAGAAGGAAACCATCACCATCTTAGATATGCTCATGAAGTAAGGTCTCTAACTAATTAATGTATATTCCAAAGAGAGTAAGGGATAGGGGGAAGCCCTATTTAACCCTAATGGTACTCCTAATAAAATATAATAACCCATGGGTAGTGTGGAGATGAACAAGGACCATCTTGTAGAGGCACATAATGGCTATCAATAGGGTCTCAGAAACTAATGTCTCTGAGCCTCTATAAAAGGGCCTCCCGTAGAATAGAGTCAAAGGCTTTCTAAAAGTCTAAAAAGTAGTAGTAAAATTTGTATGAGTGATGATGTGCTTCTTAAATTATGGCTTGAAGAGTAAACATGTAGTCAATGGTCTAATGCACTAGTCAAAACCCTACCTACCCCATAGCTCTGAGGTGTCACTGATCTAACTCTCTCCAAATCTACATGTGGAGAAATATAGCATATAGTTTTGAGGATGTGTGGAAACCATGATCATCTTGTAGTTGTTGGGATCTAAGTTGGGGCCTAATTTGTGTATCAGATGAATGATGTGATGTAACCAAGAAAGTAGAAAACTTAAATGAACAACATGGTTGAAGAGATCAACCAAGTAACTACCCAAAACCTCATATCCATGTTTGAAATTTTTTTCTTGAAAACCCTCATCATCAGTTGCTCTATTTTTTTTCATCACTCTCACAACTTCTCTAATGTTCTTATATGTGAATAAGTGGTAAGAAGAAGGTGGGGAGGAAACATGAATCAGAGGTTGCCATTGAATATCATAGAGAGTGGATGTGTAGGAGATCATCAATCTAAGGCTAGGCTCAAGGGGGAGGGGAGAGTGGTGGGGGAAGATGGTATGCCAAAACTATTTAGGAGAGTGGGTGAAGGAATCCCATATGATCCATCTCCTCTGAGAGATAAAGAGACATTTTTTGTGGTGGAGAAGACAATGATATGAGGATTTCAATGTGGGGTAGAAGTGGTGGTCATGGATGAAAGCATGACAGATCTGGTAGTGGAGAGTTTTATAGTCCTCATCGTACCACTTATTCATGGGACAAGTGTTATGCGAGCTAGAATTATTAGGCTCATGTGAAGGGGGTATGGGCCTCATGGAGCTTGTTGACCAATTTTGCCCATAGGCAAAATTTCTGGTCCCCTTCTTCCCTTACTTTTCAATGCTAGTCATTTTCAAGTTGCACAAGTTCATGGCTTGGTTCGACACTTTGGTTCAGCCCCTTGGTTCAATCGGCACTTGGTTCATCCATCTTCAAGTTCAAACATCTCGATTTAACATGGTTGAACCGCTTGAACCATTGAACCAATTTCGGTTCAATGGCTTGGTTCAATGGGCTTGGTGCAAAGCGAGTGGTTCAATGTGCGGTTCAATCAATGGTTCAAGTTTTGGTTCAATGGTTTGGTTTGATGAGTTTGGTTCAAGGCCATCAGTTCAACACTTGGTTCATCATCCTAGTTCAATCAGTCGGCTCATTAGCCAGTTCATCAGTGCGTAATGGTTGAACCATTGAACTGTTGAACCATTTTGGTTCAACAGCTTGGTTCAAGGGTATGCCCAATTGGCTGAAGGGCAGCTTAAAGGTTCAAATGCCCTTGCAAAGGGTAGGCACTTCAAAGGAAAAGGACTGGGTAAGTTCAAAATTTGTCTAAGTTCAAATTTGTATAGGTCCCAAATTCCTTTGGACTTTTTGCCTGAAGGAATTCCTTCAGACAAAAAGTTTGAAGGAATTTGGGCGTAGCTCAAAACAAAGATAGACCCACGGAAATTGTGTGCAGACAAAGTCCGCAGGAACCTAGGAGGCATACACAAGGCAAAGAATGACCTACCAAAGACCCTGAAAGGCAGGTGCCCTTGCGAGGGACTCTCGACCAAATACAAAGGACACTTTCGAGGGCCAAAGGGTCACCTTCCCTTTGGGAAGGTGTTAAGACGAAATCAAAGCCGCAAAAAGCCAGCAAAGGACCCGATGACGTTTTGACTGGGATGAGGATGTCCCAGAGGCTATCAAAATTAACAAAGCAAATTAGCCATTGGTTTTCAAACCAATGATGGCCATGTGAACGTCAAAATTAGCGCAATGAAATGGCCATTTGCTTTCAAAGTGAGAGAGTGCTAACCATGGAGAGCCCAAAATGCAGTGACCCGCCAAAATTTCACCCCTGAGGGCCAAAGGAGCTTGAAGAGACAAAATAGAGAAAAGACAAAGTGACAAGCATGGAATGAGCAAGCATATGGTCCAAGTGGTGAAAGGAAGCACCGATTCAAGAAGTAACTCCAGTAGGTGAAATAGTGCCAGTGAATTGACCATTAGAGGATGCAAATAGCTAACAGTGCAAAAATTTTTCTCCATTTCACATTAATGCATAGACAAGCCATGTAAATCATCTTGAAGAAGCAGCCTTACAAATAGACAAAGGGCGCAGCTCATTATTGTTCTGACTAGCCTGCTCTTCCCAATGAGGGGATGTGAATGAGCCACTTGTAAAAAAGGGCCACCAGAAGGCCTCTTTTTCTTCTCCTATATATTGAAGACTTGTCATTTTTAAGGGGCATCTTTCACATTTATGAGGTGTAGCCCTAGCAAAATTTCCACCTAGATCAATAAACATAGTTTTTACCTCTATCTTGGATAGATATATCTGAGTATGTCTTGAGTGTTTATTTGTGTTTAGCCATTGTTTCTTGATGCTTTCACAGGTTCAACACCAACATACATGTTGTCTACAAGGTGCCATCTCTACAGTTGACAGGAGAAGAGAAGTATTTGGAAGTGAAAAATAGAGGAAGTTACTTACAGAGTGCATTTCACAGCACCTTGGTGAATCTCTATTTTTTGTGTTTTCATGAAAGCCTCCCTACAAGTTTCTTGCAGCCTGGTCCTTCTGCCAAGTCTGAAGTGTATGTATGTATTTGTCTAATTTCAAGTGTGGATTTGAGAAGGTCAACTTATTTTGGTGCATCACCTCTTTAGAGTAGTTTGTTTTCTTGCAATCTCTCTCCCTTTTCATCCCCCCCATTATATCTATATATATGTATGTGTTAGCACTTACTGGAATGAACATGATACATCAAAAGGAGCTAGCCCTTATCTAGAGACTCTCCCCTCCACCTTCACTAGTCCCACAGGTGAGAGGGGAGTTTCCATAGTTGCGAGGAGAAGGCAGGAGCTCGACCTCCTACCAAGGGTGCAATCTTTGACATCAATAGTTTTGGCATGCCCGGTGGGACCCAATTTGACAACTCAGTAAGGTTTTAAGATTGATGCTGGTCCTGTCATAGCAAATTAAGTTTTCTAGCATCTGGTGACTCCACTGTTAAGAGCTTTAGTTTTCTAATTAAGACCAGTGTCTTAACTTTCTATGCCTAAAGTCACCACAAGGTCTGCTTCTAAAGGGGTTCCCTCTGAATTCATTGAGTTGCCTTTGAACTTAGCCAAAAGGCTAAGGTTTGAGAGGACCCATCCTTATCCAACAAGCCATCCTCTTAGACCTATTGTAAGGGACGCATACGTAGCAGAGTTGCAGTTATAGCCCATCCCAACCATGGCATTACCTTTTGCAGCTTTTCATGGTCAGAGCCCCTTGAACCTCCCATGTTATAATCCAATCCTAGGAACAACCTTAAAAATTGTGCCTTCTTTTGATCGAGAGGGGCCCATTATAGTCGTCAAGCATATTAGGAATATTGCTAACCTCTGTAATATTCATAATGTAACAGAGGAAAATATTGCCATCATATTGCTGGCATTGTCTCTCAAAGGTAAGGCTCTTGACTAGTACAAAACTTTGCCTATAAATTTAATACATTCTTGGAATGAATTGGGTACTCAGTTGACAGATCATTTTGGGGAGAAGAGCGATGGCCTCTTGCTTGCTGAGCAGCTGACAACCATAAAGAGAGCTCCACATGAGTATATGCAGGATTTCAACATGTGGTTTTAGAAGACTTGGGATAGAAATCCCATCTTGGTAAGACCGACTCCCAGCTATGCTTTCCTATACTACTTAAGAGCATTAAATAGTGATATTGCTGTGATGATCCAATCCATGGGAGGGCATATACTACCTGTGGTTTATGACATAGCCATAGCAGCTAAAAATTGCTTAGTACAAGTTGGGAAAATAGCCCCTAGACCTCACATGCCACTTTTCCCAAAAATGCTACCTCAAATTCAGACCATTGCTCCCACATTAGCTCCTCTACCTAGCATTGAGAAACCAACTGCTATTCCATCTAATGAGCTTCATGAAGTTAAGAGTCTGCTGCAAAACATGTCAAATGGACTTGTAGCTCTTAAAAGACAACAAGCTCAAAACAACAGACCGAATAAGGGATACCAGCATTATGTTCAAGCCCCTAGACCCCCTTTTCAAAACTATAATCAAGGACAGGGTCAACTTACTCAAACCAGGCCTTTTCAAAACTACAACCCACGCCCCCCTTCATCATCTAAAGTCATGGTGTCAGTTCAGAACAATCTAGTACAGGAGTAACCAAGTTGTTCGACTATGGGATATGGTCAAGAATAGGTTGTTTACACAAATGAGATGATGAGTTATTTCCAAAATGTAGACAATCAAGAAGCCACTCATTCCTAGATTTTTGAGGCTCTAATTCAACCTAGCACGAGTAGCGATCAGGCCCAGCCAGATTCTACCCTCATGAATCATCTGGAAGGGGAATTTTATTCAGTGAATTATGTGGGCACTGCAAACAATTAGGCTGACTGTGTTGCAGCCAACACATGATTCAAGAGAAGAGCAATGGGAGAAGCCCAGGCTACCACTCAAGTGGCAGCAACACCTTCTCCATTGCACTCCAATTCAAAGGCCCAAAACTTCAGACAACCGTTTGTACCTTTAGCCCCTCAGCCTACAGCTCAAGTTGGAATCAACCCCAAAGAAAGCTTAAAGGGAGGCAGTCCCCAGGTCAATATAGTGGACCAGATGAAGAAGCTACATATGAAGATCTCTTTATGGGATTCATTGTCTCTTCTAGGACAGAAGGACATATTGAAGAAGGAGTTGCATGAGTTGGATCAACAAGCTATCCCAATGAGCACTGATAATGTCTTGATGACAAATGGACAGCCTTCCACTTTAGGTCAGGTAAAGAAGGAAGAGAAAATTCCCCCTTTCTATGTATCCTTGGTCATAGGGGAATTCTTGGTACACAATTGCATCATTGACATTGGGGCTAGTACCTCAGTGATGCCCAAGTGCATAGCTGACAAGATGGGACTAAAATATGAAGAGCTGAACAAAAGAGTCCTGCAGCTAGATGGGACACCTACAAAAATAGTTAGGATTTTGAAGGGTTTAGGATTGAGATTTCATGCTTGCCCAACCTTCTCAATCCCCCATAATATAGTGGTAGTGGATGTTCTTCCTTATTTCACAATTTGCTTGTCCAGGGACTTCACATCAAAGATAGGTGGCTATCTAGTAGCGAATTGGTCATATCTAGTTTTTAGAACCAAGTATGGAACCAAGGTAAAAATCAAATCTGAGCCACTCTACAAGGACCATCTAGAACCGTATTCACCTAAGGTAGCAAATGTTAGTTACACCATTATTGACCTAGAAGAGTCCCAAATAGACCAATCTCCATCCTCTACTCTTGAAGGAGTTACAGACTTACTCTTGGATGAGTGGGGAAATGATAACTTTGAACATGATCCTTATCAGTTCATAGAGGAGGAAGACCTTGGAGTTTATTACATGCATGAAGAGGGTGCCTTCATACCAAACATAATGAAGGCAGGCCAAGAGGACCTAGGTCTATGGCAGATATACTTTGATGGTTCCAAAAGTAGGTTGGGAGCTAGTGGTGGGGTGATGTTGGTCTCCCCTTCAAAGGATAGGTACTTTTCAGCTTTCCATTTCCATTTCTCTTACACAAGCAATGTTGCAGAATATGAGTCCCTTATCCATGGTCTAGAATGGGCAAGAAAAAGAGGGATCAAGGAGTTGCAAGTTTTAGGAGACAGTGAGTTGATTGTAAATCAGGGAAAAGGCTAGAATCTGACCAAGAATTCCTTGCTGAAATCCTTCAAGCATAGGGTCTGGGACTTGGTGGAAGGTTTCCTTTCCTTCAATATCATCTCCATTCCTAGAGAGTAGAACAAACAAGAGGATAGGCTAACAACAATTGGTGCTTAGTTTGATGTTTCAAGGGAAATAAGTTGAAATTTTGGTTCGCACCAGTAGAAGGTGGTAGTTTGACCCTCTGTCCTCGAAAACATTGCAAATTGGTAGGATTTCAAAAATGACTAGCAAATAGCTTTCTTCTTGAAGGAGGAAGCTAAGTTTGTAACACAAAACTAGGTGTAGTGGCAGCAGCAATATGGCAACCAGATTGTTCAATTGAAGAACAATAAGCTCCCTAAAGGTTTGGTCATGCTTGAGAGCATCTTCAATGGAGATGACCAATTGAGAAATGACAAGGCATGCATCACAACTAAATAGGAGAATTATGAAAGGGTTGAGATCTTTAAAGACAAGCTACTTGTGCTTGGAAAAGTCTGTATGATTCAAGAAAGGTGGCTTTTCATTTTGTTGTGTCAATAATTCTCCAACTTTTTTGCATGGGATTACAATGATTTGAAGAGCTTCGACCCAAGACTCACCTAACACACCATCGAGTTAGAAGAAGGTGCCATGCCAATCATACAGAAGTAGAGACCTATCAATCCAATGATTGAGCCCCTCATGTAGAGGGAACTGGCCAAATTGATTGAGTCCAAAATCATATTTCCAATCAAACACTCCTCCTGGCTGGCCAATCTTGTTCTGATTAGAAAGAAGAATGGGGAGATCAAGCTATGTGTCAACTTCAGAGACATTAATAAAGTCTTATTTAAAGACCATTATCCCCTCCCTAGCATGGAGCGGATCCTTTAGAAGGTAGCAGGCAGTGAGTGGTTCTCCCTCCTGGATGGTTATTCAGGGTATAATCAGATTCTAGTGCAAGGCTGTGACCAGCACAAAATGGCCTTCACCACTACATGGGGAACATTTTCCTACAAGAAGATTCCATTCGGGCTATCTAATGCTAGTGCTACCTTTCAGTGAACTATGGACATGGCTTTTGGAGGCTTGATAAACAACAACATGCTGGTATACCTCGATGATGTGATGGTATTCTCTAAGGAAGTGAGTCAACACATAGAACACCTCAGGCAGATTTTTGAAAGGTGTAGGGAATTCGGCATCTCTCTTAATCCAAATAAATGTGTGTTTGTTGTTCATGAGGGGAAACTCCTTGGCCACATCATGTCCAAGGAGGGCTTATCCATTAACCCTGAGAGAGTTCGTTCTATCCTGGAGATGTCCCTACCTAAGCATAAGAAAGGCTTGCAGAGTTTCTTTGGCAGGATAAATTTCATTCAGAGATTCATTCTAAATTTCACAGAGATAGTCAAGCCCCTAACCTCTATGTTGAGGAAGGGTGAGGAGTTCAAGTGGACAACACAAAGGAAGGACAACTTTGAAGCCATCAAGTAGGACATAACCCGGGCTCCTACTTTGATCAACCCTGACTTCAACAAAGACTTCAACCTCTACACTTTCATCAATGAAGAGGTGATCTCTACCATGCTTACCCAAGCAAATGGTGATGACCTTGAGCAATCACTTGCTTTTTTTAGCCAAGGGTTAGAGGATTTTGAAGTTAGATACACGTATGTAGAGAAGCAAGTCCTGGTAGTAGTGCAGAGCCTGAATAAATTTAGGCATATGTTGTCTAACAAAAAGATTCACCTCATGGTCCCACATTCTGGCATCAAGGATTTCTTGACCAATCGAAACCTAAATGAGAAGAGAGCAGGGTGGATAACCAAAGTGATGGAGTATGATGTTGATATTAAGATCACCAAGCTAGTGAGGGGAAGAGGCCTGTGTGAATAGCTTGCTACAGACTTCAAGTAAAAAATGGAAGATAGCTTGCTAATTCACAATACAACCACTACAGAGGAACTAGCTGTCATAAAGGATTGGATGTTGGACCTGAAGCATTTCCTTCTCACTGGTGAGTGCCCATAGGGTCTTGATAAGACTAAAATAAGGTACTTCAAGCTCTAGTCTCTCCCATTTTTTCTAGTTGATGGAGTATTGTTTAGGAAGGATCTCTCTGGGTTCCTTCTAAGGTGCATTGACCCAAACCAGGATGATAAGGTACTGTCTGAGTTCCATTATGGACCAACAGGCAACCATTCACTCCTAGAGCTACTGCAACAAGGATAATGAGAGCTAGCTATTTCTGGCCTACTCTTTTCAGGGACACCCATGCCTAGGTAATACAGTGCCAAAAGTGTGCTCTTTTTGATGGGAAACAACAATTGGCTGCCATGCCTCTACAACCTATTCAGGTGGAGCAACCATTCATGTAGTGGGGCCTCGATTTCATAGGGATGATTAATCCTCCCTCCATTTCTGAACACAAGTGGGTCCTGACTGCCATGGACTATTTCACAAGGTGGGTGGAGGTTATTGCTCTAAAAGAGTAAATGAAAGTGCTATCCTGGAGTTTTATGAGGACCTGGTAACAAGATTCAAGGTCCCGGCCACCATAATCTCAGATAATGCCTTGGCTTTTCTGGGAACCAAAACAAGTGAATGGGCACTAAGGTATGGTATATACCTCAGCACTTCATCCAATTATTACCCATAGGGGAATGGGCTGGCTAAGTCCACCAACATAAATTTGATCAGAATCATAAAGAGGACCATGGAAGAAAATCAGAGGACTTGGCATGCCAAGCTGAAGACAGCTCTGTGAGCTGATCAAATCACTCCAAAGAGAGCAATCAAAAATTCTCCATATACGCTCATATATGGAAGGGAGGCTAGGGTTCCCATCTCACTTGAATTGCTAGCATTGGACCTCACTCACCAGCTATAATTAGAAGAAGGAAGTAGCATGGAAGTCAGGCTGTGCGAGCTGATGGAGCTCCAAGAGACAAGGGACTGGGCTATGGCTTCTATGACCAGTCACCAATAGCAAGTGAAGAGACACTTTGACAAGAAATCTTTGTCAAAATATTTCTCTAAAGGAGACATTGTCTTGAAATGGGATGAATACCGAGCTAAGCCTAGAAAGCATGCAAAATTTGATGTCCTATGGAGTGGCCCATACATAATCACTCAGTGCAAGCAGCATAATGCATTCTAACTCTCCAAGTTGGATGGTGAAGAATTGCATATTCTAGTTAATGGGATACATATGAAGCATTGCCACTAAGTCTCCTTTCATTTGTATATATTTTCCCTTGTTTGTTTTCCCTATTTTCCCTAAGTGCTATTGCACAAGTAGTAGTTTTCTTAGTCTTATGTGTTTTCATTTCCTTGGAGGTAGATCTGCATGACTGGCTCTAGATTTATCAGAGCTATTGCTGGTTTCAAGTTACCATCTGACTCTGTGCCTAATGGACTACAAGGCAGCTAGTCTCTAAGCATAGCATGCATGCTTCTCCTGGGAGTCACTAATCTGTTGACCAATTTTGCCCACAGGCAAAATTTTTGGTCCCCTTCTTCCCTTACTTTTCAATGCCAGTCATTTTTAGGTTTCACAAGTTCATGGCTTGGTTCGACACTTTGGTTCAGCCCCTTGGTTCAATCGACACTTGGTTCATCCATCTTCAAGTTCAAACATCTCGATTCAATGTGGTTGAACTGCTTAAACCATTGAACCAATTTCAGTTCAATGGCTTGGTTCAATGGGATTGGTGCAAAGCGAGTGGTTCAATGTGCGGTTCAATCGATGGTTCAAGTTTTGGTTCAATGATTTGGTTCAATGAGTTTGGTTCAAGGCCATCAGTTCAACACTTGGTTCATCAGCGTAGTTCAATCAGTCGGTTCATTAGCCAGTTCATCGATGCACAATGGTTGAACCATTAAACCATTGAACCATTTTGGTTCAATGGCTTGGTTCAAGGGTATGCCCAGTTGGCTGAAGGGTAGTCTAAAGGTTCAAATTCCCTTGCGAAGGGCAGGCACTTCAAAGGAAAAGGACCAGGTAAGTTTAAAATTTGTCTAAGTTCAAATTTGTATGGGTCTCAAATTCCTTCAGACTTTTTGCCTGAAGGAATTCCTTCGGACAAAAAGTCTAAAGGAATTCAAGCATAGCTCAAGGCAAAGATAGACCCAGGGAGAATTTTTGTAGACTTTTTGTCTGTGATAAAATGCCTGTGAACAAAAGCCCATGGAAAATACACAAGGCAAAGATAGACCTAGGGAAATTATCCATGAACAAAGTCTGCGAGAACCTGGGAGGCATACACAAGGCAAAGAACGACCCGTCGAAGGCCCCGAAGGGTAGGTGCCCTTACAGGGGACTCTCAGCCAAATACAAAGGACACTTTTGAGGGCCGAAGGGTCACCTTACCTTCGAGAAGGTGCTAAGATGAAAGCAAAGCCACAAAAATCTAGAGAAGGACCTGATGACATTTTGATCGGGATGAAGATGTCCTAGAGGCATCAAAATTAACAAAGCAAATTAGCCATTGGTTTTCAAACCAATGACGACCGTGTGGACATCAAAATTAGTGCAACAAAATGGCCGTTTGCTTTCAAAGTGAGAGAGCGCTAACCATGGAGAGCCCAGAATGCAGTGACCCGCCAGAAGTTTGCCACTGAGGGCCGAAGGAGCCATAAGAGACAAAATAGACAAAAGACAAAGTGACAAGAATGGAACGAGCAAGCAGATGGTCCAAGTGGTGAAAGGAAGTGTTGATTAGAGAAGTAACTCCAGTAGGTGAAATAGTGCCAGCAAATTGACCATTAGAGGATGCAAATAGCTAGTAGTGTAACCAGTTTTCTCCATTTCACATTAATGCGTAGACAAGCCGTGTAAATCACCTTGAAGAAGCGGCCTTATAAACAGATAAAAGGCACAGCTCATTAATGTTTTTACCAACTTGCTCTTCACAATGAGGGGATGTAAATGAGCCACTTGTAAAAAAGGGGCACCAAAAGGCCTCCTTTTCTTCTCCTATATATTGAAGACTTGTCATTTTTAAGGGGCATCTTTCACATTTGTGAGGCGTAGCCCTGACAAAATTTCCACCTGAATCAATAAACACAATTTTTACCTCTATCTTGGATAGATATATTTGAGTATGTCTTGAGTGTTTGTTTGTGTTCAGTCATTATTTCTTGATGCTTTCACAGGTTCAACACTAGCATACCTTTTGTCTACAAGGTGCCATCTCTGTAGCTGGCAGGAGAAGAGCAATATTTGGAAGTGCAAAACAAAGGAAGTTACTTACAGTGTGCATTCCACAGTACCTTGGTAAATCTCTATTTTTTATGTTTTAATGAAAGCCTCCCTGCCATTTTCTTGCAGCTTGGTCCTTCTGCCAAGTCTGAAGTGTATGTATGTATTTGTCTGATTTCAAGTGTGGATGTGAGAAGGTCAACTTATTTTGGTGCATCACCTCTTTAGAGTAGTTTTTTTTTCTACAATCTCTCTGCCTTGTTATCCCCCCCATTATATCTATATATATGTATGTGTCAGCACTTATTGAAATGAACATGATGCATCAAAGGGAGCTAGCCCTTATCTAGAGACTCTCCCCTCCACCTTCACCAATCCTATAGGTGAGAGGGGAGTTTCCATAGTTGCGAGGAGAAGGCAGGAGCTTAGCTTCCTGCCAAGGGTGCAATCTTTGATGTCAACAGATCTAAGAAAATACTTAAGGGTAGATTCCCAAATGATGTATGAAGGATAGGTTAATTTGGTGGCAACACTATCAAGCAAGAAGAAATGGGTCTTAGGTGGGAAAAGTTGGTGGATGTGGGAAGAGAAGATCTCAGATTCCCCATTATCAAATCAAAAGGTGGTACAAGGTAGGTTAGAGAAGGGGACTATGTGAGGAGAGGGAGTGTGGAGGGAACCAACCTAGATAGAGAAATAAAGAAGAGCATGATCTACAAAGGCAATTGTTTATAATAGAAAGGAAAGATGTGCAAGTCTTAATGGATTTGCATAGCACAAAAAGACTCATTGGCTAGGACCGAGCATACACCCACTTTTGCAGATTTACAAGCAATAAAGAAGTCATTAGAAACATTGAAATTAGAATTCTTGCATTTGATAAGAGACAAAGATTACACCATCATATTTGCAAAAAAGGCCATAATTCTAGCTAAGGAAATGAAGGAAAAGGTTGATGAACTCACTATTGAGTTTAGTTCAGTGCATTTTTTACTTCATGAAGCAGAAGAATAACAAGTTGTTATAGTAATTTTTAAGGAGCAAGAGGTAGAACCAAGGATTAAGGAAAGCAAGCAGGGAATTGAAGAAATGTAAAGGCTCAGAAAGGAGCTAGATTTAACTCAAGTAAGAGAAAATCAAGCTAAGGAACCCATGACAAAACTTTCTAACATAGAAATAGCCAAGGCTTCACAAGATCAAATTAGAGTAGCATAGTGGAAGCTAAATGGAGAAATCATTCTTTGTAAAGAATAGTTTCTAAGGAAGACAAAAGTTGTAAGTACAGAGTTGGGCATAACTAAGATAGTTTTGTAGGGAATTGAAGATCAACAAGAAAATCAACTTAAGAATGTCATAGTTGGATGGGATTTATAAATAATGGCTACAGAGGATAATTGCATAGTATTGAGACAACATGAAGAGTTTTTTGGTCAAGAAATTTATTTCCAAGTTGAAGATGTGGATGGTTTTCAAACTCTTTCTTTGTCCTAGTTGATTCATGATTCAACTATCATGGGGGAAACCTCAGTTGATTCAATAATTGATACAATTGGAGAAGCATCACCTAGTGTAGGGTTTCCAATTCTTAAATATATCATGGTAGCAAAACAAAATCCAACTACATACAAAGGAGGATTGAGGATTGTAGATTCTCAAGATTGATTTGGGATCCTAGTATTTGCAGGAAGGTTCAATTAGGAGTTTAAGAATTGAACCAACATTGCTTCAGAACAAGCAATCTTTGGGAAGTGCAGACTATGATGTTCCCTTTTTTGAATAAGCTAAGAAAATAATATTTTAAGTTGTTCCAATGAATTTATTAAAAGTACAACTTAATATTATTTTATTATTAAAATTTAAAGTCTAATAAATGGTTTTAAAAGAGGGCCTAAAGTGATGTCATAAAGTGACGTTATGCATGGGGTACAAAGTGATATTATTTTAAAAGGTTCCTAAGTCACTTTGAATTATATTTTGGGGAAAAGGAGGAAGTAAAAAATAATATTTTATTTTCCTAAAAGTGTCTATAAAAGAAGGGTTTGGACAAAAGGAGGATTCATTTAGTGATTACCAAAATTTATTTTCTTGAGAATGAATGATTATTATTCTTTTCTTCCCTAGGACAAAAACCCTTTGGTAAAGAATGGTTTCAAGGATGAAAACCTTCCTAGTCATTTGAGTGTTTCCATCTAGGGATTACTGGTGTGCTGCAAGGATTAGATTTTGGGATGAAAACCCTCTTCCATTTTGGGTTCAAGATTTTCAATAGTAAAATTCAAATGAAAAAACAAAAGTGGATGCTCTTTTTGATACTTGTTCACAAGAAAATTTGATAATCAAGGAGTTAGTAGACAAATTGGGGATTGAGACTTACAATCATCCAAGCCCATATTTTTTGGGTTGGGTGAAGAAAGTTGTAGACATCAAGGTGACCAAGCAATGTAAAGTGAAGTTTGGTATTAATGCACATTTCATTGATGAATTTATAATGGATGTTATGCCTCTTATGTGTGTGGTGTAGTGTTTGGCAGCCCTTGTATATTTGAGATGCTATCTTCATGAGGAGAGCTAATCAATATTGTTTGGTAAAGAATGACAAGAGCTACATCATTTCAGCATACAAAGGTGATTTTAAAATCTTTTTGGTAATTGTCTTTAAAGACAAAAGACTTATTAATACAAGTGGAAAGTTTAATTATTATTAGGTATATTCAATATAAAGAAGTGGTTTCACATGAGAATTATTACCGCATGTTTACTAACAAAGAGTAGAATCTTATGCGAGAGTTGGTGTAGAAGATAAAGAAAGTATTTCATGAGCCCATGGGGTTATCATTGGTGAGGTCTATTGAACATGAAATTTAGTTGCTACTAGACAACTTACTTCTAAATATTTGGTTGTATATGTAGTCTTTGAAGGATGCCAATGAGGTAAAATAATAGTTACAGTCTTTGATTAATCAAGGTGTAATCCATAATAGTACTTATCCTATAGTTTTAGTACCTAATAAAGATGGTTCATGGAGAATGTGTGTTTATTATAGATCACTTAAAAAAATAACCATGAAGAATAGGTGCCCTCTTCATATATTGATGATCTTCTAAATCAAATTCAACATGCCAAGTATTTTACTAAGTTGGATTTAAAATTTGGGTATCACCAAGTGAATTAAATAAGAAAGCATTTGAAAAACAACATTCAAGACAAGACAAGGGTTGTATGAATGGTTGGTTCTACCTTTTAGGCAATGAAATGCATCGAATACCTTTATGTAATTGATGAATGAGGTAATGACACCATTTATTGATTCCTTTCTCATTGTATATTTGGTTTTTATTCTTGTTTTTAACAAAACTTTTGATGAACATCTTGAATGAGAATAAATGTGAGTTTCGTCTTGGGACATGTGGTTGGAGATGGGGAACTGAGGATTGATCCAATGAAGGTAGAGACCATGAGTTGGCTAAAGAATTATAATGTGACCAAAACAAGAAGCTTTGTTGGTGTAGTTTAGTATTTGAGGAAGTTCATTGAGCCTTTCTATTTCATAGCCACACTTTGCATGCCCTGATAACATGTGGTAAGACTTTTATTTGGAGTAAGAAGTAACAAGGTGTATTTGATATGTTCAAACATAAGATTAAACATTATCCAATTTTAGCTCTGCCTAACTTGCAACTTTATTTGAGGTGGATATGGATGCTAGTAACTATGATATCAGGGTTGTCCTACTACAAGGAGGTAAACCCATATGTTATTGTTCAAATTTATTTCATGGTGTAATTCTAAATTATTGTACATACGATAAGGAATTGTATGTTCTTGTTTAAGTATTCAATAAATGATAGCAATATCTCATGGTTAAAGAAGATAATATCCATATAAAACACCAACCTCTCCAATATTTACAAGCACAAAATGAACTTCAACAATCTAGACACTATAAGTCGATGTTTTTGCAACAATTTCATTTGATTATCAAATATAAGAAAGTTGTGGCTAAAAAAATAGCTGATATGTTATCTAGAGCTCCATTGATTTCATCCATGGGCACCATAAATCTTCTTGAGCTTTTTGTGTGTGAGTTTTATATAGAAGGATATGAGTATGATGCAGATTCTGTTGGGGGGTGGGTATTTCTTCAAGAAAAAAGGACCCAAGATGGAAGTTTTGAGTCCAAGTAGGTTTTTACCTTCAAGATGGATTGCTATATAAGTTGAGTAAGCTTTTTGTGCCTAAGGAGGAAAGACTTTAGCTAATGAGGGGAGCACATTTTTTGAAAGTTACAAGACATTTTGGTGTTATAAATTTTGTTGCACATTTGCAGAGGTATGTTTATTAACTTAATATGTTGTTTGATGTTACTAAGTTCATAAGAGGATGTATGTTATGTAGTTCAAGTTGTTAGTTGAGGTAAGTGGATTGTGAAAATTAAATATTTGGTGCAAACTAAATTTGTATTTCATTAATTGAAAAAAAAGAGAGATTATAAATAAATAGGTCATGGAATGACTGTCACTTCTATCTTCTATAGTGACTTTTCACTTTATACAATAAGATGAAACAATCATACAATAGTTGATAAATAGATATTATGTAAAATAATATTACATGCCTCCTTAATCCATAAGGATTATAGTGGGACAATGTAGCAATTTCACATTGCCATCCTACACATAGTGATGAATTAAATGGAATTTTGTGTTGATGTGTTTGGTTCAGTTGTGAAAAATTGGATTTTTTAAGCATTTAAATTGCATAATTACTGTCAACCATGAGTGGTGTTGAAGAAACCTGTGTTACTTGAAAATCTAAAAGAATCCTTTTAAGCCATATTATTTCCCTTGGTTCCTCTAAAGTTGCCATATATTCTGATTCTATTGAATAAATGGTTGACACTGATTGCTTCTTTGACTTCTAAGAAATGACTGTTGTTTGTAAATTCATTAAGAAATCTGAAGTAGGCTTCCCATCTTCAAAATCACTTGCATAGTTAGAATTTAAATATCCAACTAGATTCAAGTCCACTACCCCACTAGAGTATTTGAGCCAAAAATGTTGTGTTCACTTGAGATAATGAAGAACTCTCTTTGTTTTTACCTAGTGACTTTTTTTAGGTTGTTGCATAAATCTAGAAAGAACACCAATAACAAAATAAATGTTTGGTTTAGTTGTAGTTACATAAATTACACTTCCAATGAGTTTTTTATATTGAGATGCATCTTTATAATTTATTGGATCTTCTGAAGTCAACTTCAAATTTTGTTCCATGGGTGTACTGATTGGTTTAAAATATGTAATTCCAAATTTGTTTAGAATTTCACCAATGTATTTTTTTGGTGCGATGAAAATTTATTTAGGTTTTATAATCAATTCAATAACCAAGTAGTATTGAAGGTAACCTATATTTGTCATTTTAAAACCTTTCATCACTTTTGCTTTCAAAACCTAAATAATCAAAATTTCTTGGAATTTAAGGATCATCTCTAAGTTTCAACAACCATTTTTCCTCGACTCTAGACAAGACAAATACATTATCACATTTTATTTTGAAGTTTATCTCCATCATCCAACATAATGGAGTGGCCTTGTTGTCGAATGAGAAATAAAGACAAAAAGTTTCTTTTCAATTGAGGAAGGTAAAACACATTTTTTTAGAATGAAATTTGGAATTCATCGTTATTTTAGTTGAATGGTACCTTTACCTTGAGATTATAGATTTGTTTTATTTGCCAAATAAACTAGACCACAAATTTGTTAATGAAACTTCTTAATATGTCCCTTCATAAAGTCATATGTTGCATGGAACCAATGTTTAGGACCCAAGCATTATCCCAGGTTGATCTCAATGAGATATTATTAACTTCATTTGAGATGGAAAACATATATTCACTTGGGGACCAAGCTGAGTCTAGTTCTAAGATTTTATTTTATTTTTTTGTAATAGGCCTCAATTTTGTCCCATGATGGTTTGTATTTATGAGTCTCATGGCTTTTTTTTTTCCACAATGTTTGTAAACCAAATTTTGTCTATCATTTTTCTTTTAATGTTGCCCACTTTTTCTGTTATTTTTGCCTCTTCATCCCTTGTTTTTTCCTTTGCCTTCATTTTTGGAAGATGAGGCCTTATTGGAAGAAGAAGAGCCTTATAAGTATTTATATTTTGATAAGCATATCGGTAACTTACACACACAGTCTAAGAGTGAGGAACATTAGATGTTACTTGGAAAGAATGGTATGAGAGTAAATTAATTTATAATGTTTGATAGAGATATATTTAATTTTAAATAAGTGAAATATGATGGAGAAACTTCATCAATGTTGCTTTTTCATTTAAGACATTGAAATATTTAAGAAACCAGAACAATCACCCTACAAACTAAGAATAATGGAGGTTTCTTGTCAAATTGAGGCCACACATTCCAAGAATGACTTGGGAAAGCACATGAAATATCTTCAGAGACCCTACACATCTCCACCAATTGATCTTATGCATCCAAATCATCTAAAACTATCATTTTGAGGAGTAACAATGAGCTTGTGGGGTTAACTAGCAATTTTAGACCACCCTATCTTCTTAATTATTGTTCATAAAGGAGAGGGATGGATCTACAAAAAAATGCCACAAATTTTAAGGTACTTAGAACCCCATCCTCTAGAAAAAAATCTTAGGACTTGGTCTTCTCTGCATTGCTCCATTGGTAAGCTTGTAAAGGAGCACTTATGAGTCATGTCCCTAAAAATATAAATGTGAATTTCACATATAGAATATTAAAGGACACTTTAACAACATTTTTCACGTATATTTGAGCTCACAAGTATGTACAAGTGAGTGAAAACTACCTCTTAATCATTGAAATACAAGATTATGACCATTTTATAACTTATTGAGATATAGGACAGTTATAAAACTCCTCCAAGAACCTTGGAAAGTGTATTTTATGGATTATACACTTTTTTAAAATTTGGCATACATGAAAGTTAGTAAAAATTACCCTTTTACTCATAAAATATTATCGTAAAATCCACAAAAGAACCTTAAATTCTACAAAACATCATAAAATATTTATGAAATGTGATTAAGGCAT
The DNA here is from genome assembly GCA_037957365.1 of Torreya grandis. NCBI lineage: Eukaryota > Viridiplantae > Streptophyta > Pinopsida > Cupressales > Taxaceae > Torreya > Torreya grandis. Next base: position 345,971 of record JARHVA010000693.1, on the reverse strand, counting down.
GAATATGACTTTGAAGGGCCCCTAATAAACTATGAAAACACTTTAATAATTCTCAGTACTTCATGACATGACTAGACCACTACAAGACCAAAACAAGACATTACCTTTACTTCTCTAAATAAACCTTAAAATTTGCTAACAAGGTTTTATAAAGACCTTTCAAAGACTACATAAGGCATGACAAAGCTTTTAACTAGGTTAACAAGACATGAGAAGAAATTTTTTGCCTATAGGGTTTACATTTTGACGTTGGGGGTCAAAATTGGTCAACAATTACCAAATTCAAATCTTTCCATCACCTTATCTAAGAATCTTCAAGACACCCTATTGTAGGCTTTATTCATATCTAATTTTAGGAACACACCTTATTTGGATGAATTCAAAACATAGTGGATAACTTAATGAATAATTACTGTCCCATTCATGATTTGTCTCCCAAAAATGAACACACCTTGTTGCTTGGCTATGATCATTTCCAAAAGAGGTTGGATCCTCATGACCAAGGTTTTAGTACAATTTTTTTAAATAGTGGTACAGAGACTGATATGTCTAAAATTATTTAGCTAATTTGTTCTAGATTTCTTGGGGATTAGGATAAGGAGCATGTTATTCAAATCCATACGAATAGTTCTCATCTTGAAAAATTCACTCACATTTGCCTCCACTTCACTATGAATGATTTCCCAAAAAATTTGGAAGATAGGAGGAATTTTAATAGTTTGTATGACTCTTCAAAAAATAGTGCATGTAATTCACTTGCTGATACATTAGAGGTTGTTTATAACAAAGTGGAAAATGACACTTCCCAACTCGATGTAATACTACATCAAAGAGAGGTATTGAAATATTATTATTTTGATAAATTGTCATATGAGGGTATTAAAAAGAAAAATATAAAAAATAAAAATTATATACTTTGTTTCATATGCCCATAACCACTAAACCAAAAAAAATGAGTCACAAAGACATTAGCATTGATTGGTGTATTCATGTAGAGATTAAAAAACTTTTGGGATAGGTGGTGGATGGTGTTTAATGAGCCTTTATCCAATAACAATGAGGTTCCATTATATTTTTTTGAGAAATCTTTATTGTGATTTTTTTCTCCAACAAATATTGGATTATTTGAAATGAAGTCATCCCAAGTTATGGAAGTTAGGTCCTCATTTAATATACCTAGTTCCAAGTAGGACCAAAATTGCCAAAACCACCCATAGAGAAATATAAGGACAATAAAACATATTTTCATCCCCAAAATCTTGCTTCATAGAACAACATTGATGTATTTATTAGTTTCACATAAGTCATGATTGACCATGAGAATCATAAACCTAGGACTTATACACATGCTATAGATGATGGCACATCTAGTACTATCCCTCTTACTATTGGTGTTTCACGTGGTGGCACAACTAGAAAAAATTCTAAAGTTTTTGTACATCATTTCACATCATGTGGGAGGAAGCATACTAGACCACCTATTTAGGTTAGACATACATGGTTTACATATGAAAAGGGGTACACCCGAGAAGACTATACACACATTTATACAAGACACTAGTATGTAATAATATATGCACTCTACAATTGCTTTAGTGCCTCAAGAAATTATTACACAAGATTATATTCCATCTACAGTTAATTCAACACCTTAGGACACTAATATGTAATAGTATATTCTATCTACCATTTCTTCACGACATCATGTTATTACATATATAGATATGTAGGACTTATCTATTTCACCATATATGTATTCACACAGGTAATTAATTATAGTTTGTTTATTTATGTAAATCAATATTAAGTTTATGTTTTAATATGTTTACTTAATTGATTAATATTTGAATTATTTAATTTTTTATTTATATAGATGATAAATGATATTTTGGGTACCCCACCTAGTTTGGATTATTTTATTTAGATTGCAATCAACATTGCAGTACCCTACAATTAGGTTGTGGAAGTAAATTGTCAAGTTACTATATTATTTTAATATTTTGTATACACCATAGTTTTAGTGCGTTTGCTTACTTGGCATTCATCTCCTCTTTTGATAGATAAAGTCATATGAAGAGAGAGGGAGAGAAAGAGATAATGTTGCATTATCTCTCTCTCCCTCTCATCCTCGCTATCACTCCCTTTCGTTATCAATTTTTTTTCTCTTTATATGGGTAGATGCAAGATAATGGGGGACAAAAAAAGGGGCTTAAAGTGACACTTTTATTTTGAAAACAAAAATAATTAAACTTGGAGAGAGTTTTAGAGAAACTTGGAAAAATAATTTGATAATAACGTAAGAATATGAATTATGGCATTCTAAATTCAATTTCTAAATATATACTTTTTTTCAATACCCAGATGATAAAAATGTGGGAAATTGATACATTTATGACAATGGATTGAAACATTTTTGTGAAAAGATAAGGAGACTGCAGGTGTACGAACACACTTTTTTGAGTATATGAATTAATTATTGTATGAAATTTCATATATGAATAGATGAAATGTCAAAAATTGGTCAAAATATTTTTTATTAATTTTTCAATAAATAAATATAATTTAAATAATTTCACAAGTCATGATAGTTATAAAATTGGAACTACAAGTGTAAGAACATAAATTTTTAACCTTAACTTCATGAAAATCATTTTTTTAAAGTAGATCCAATGATGCATAGATTGGACATGTATGTTAGGTTATGGAGCTAAAAGCTTCACTGATGCAAATAGGGGAGGAGGTTGCTAAAGGTTGCTGAGTTGCAGAGCAACCAGTGTCGGTCTGATCAGCTGACGTCGATCAGATTAGTGAATAGAAGCAATCGATTTCAGTCAGGGATCGACCGACGTCGATCACCTCTAGGTAGACAGGGACTGACATCGGTCACCTATGCGGTTCAAAACTACAAGTTTTATGGGTAGTTAGTTAACGAACCAAGTGTTTGCATGTCAAGAGCCAAATTTAGACTAGAAGCTGTGGATCTAATTATTGTAATTAGATGTCTAATCATTATTTGCATGAGATCTATTAAAGAGACTCATGGGCTATATTGTAAAGTGTGTTAGTTTGAGTTGAGCAAAGTTAGCTCCTTCTATGTGTGAAGTGAGCAAGGGTGTTCCTCCTAGTTCCACAGCAGTGCCAAGTGTGGGTGCTGGTTTTGGAGAATCAGAAGGGTTCTTCATGTATGTATGATCTTGGTCAGCAGGTGTACATGGCTATGTTAGGAGATCTGCATGGTAAGTAAGATCATTGATCTGTAGGTGTATGTGTGTGCATGATCTAGGTTTGCAGGTGTGCAGAACCAGAGTGATTTATAGGTGTGCAAGATCAGGCAGGATCTACTTGGAGTACAATGTGTAATCAGAAAGAGAGCAAAGAGGAAGGTAAGGAAGATCCTTCCATAAGTGAGATCATTTGGGTTTCAGGTTGTTATAGTTTAGGGGAGATCTACTTGAAGTATGTTTGTGTACTTGGAGTGCGTGGAGCACTTGTGGAGTGCGTGGAGCACTGGTGTACTGGTAGTAGTGGGTACTGACTGGTTGGAGGTGAACACCAACTCTGTGTTTGAGTTATGTGTTGGGACCATAAGAGAGAGAGATTTGAGGAAAGAAGTACTATACACTTGAGGTGTGGGAAGCCTCTGAGAGGTGTGAAGAATAAGTGGCATCTTCTTTATTGTATTCTTTTCTGGATGAGTATTAATACAAGTTGTGTATTGTCTCTCATATTCTGTGTTATTTTTGGTTTCTAGTTACTTGTTACTTCTGGCTAATTCCGCATCTTAAGTTGCTTGTATATGGTAATCAATTGTGTGCTTCCGTATTTCCCAACAAGTGGTATCAGAGCCAGGTTACAGGGAGCGGTTTTGTGTTTGATTACAGGTCACTCTCAGGGGTTTCTGATTGAGTGGGAGTAGAGCAATGGTAGAAGAAAGTAAGCTAAGAATGGAGGAATTGAAAAGCATAGATGATCACTTATGGTGTTATGGAAAGAAAGAGCAGGTAAAAGAAAATTGTTGGTTTGTGGAAGATCAACATGAAGGAATTGAAGAAGCAGATGTTGTAGGTGATGTGGCACAGGATGCTCTGGTATGTTTCTTGGATAAAGTAGAATCCTTTTTTATAGATTCTATTGCCTCTTTCCATGCAGTCTGAAATAGAGTATCTTTTCATGGTAAGGTCTTTGGAGACTTTGGAAAGATTTATTTAGGGGCTGGTGTGCCTTGCCAAAGAATTGGCAAAGGAGAAGTGAAGCTGAAATTGTAGGTGGCCAACACATGGGTGTTGAAGGAGGTCATGCAGGTCCCGGTCTTGAAGATAAGGCTAATTTATTCAGGGAAGTTGGGTGATGAGAGATGCATAAGAACTCTCACAGCGGATGCACTTGAATTAGCTAGTGGTAAGAAAGCAGGTACCCTTTATCTACTTGCTTATATTACTGATTCTTCTTCTATTATAGAGACGTGGCTTTGTAGGCTTGGTCACATGAGCAAGAAGGAGATGCATGTTCTTAAGAGGAAGAATGATATATTTGATAGGCTTAAGAACTGGAAAGCCTTGGTCTTTATGGAGGAGATGGTAGACAAAGATCAGTGGAGAAGGCTGAGTAACTCTGAGCAGAGCAGTTTAGATAGGGATTTGATTCAAAGAAAGCTCACAAGTAAAAATTCATCACTCATAGGAAAACATAGGTACCAGCGTCAGTCAAGAGGAACCGGTGTCGAACAAACAGGTGCCGATGTCGGTCATGTGCAGAACAAAGCTGGTGATGTCAGGTAGGGTAAGACTGACATAGGTCAGGAGGACCAATGTCAGTAGTAGTAAGACTGATGTCGATTAGGAGGACCGACATCGAAAATAGGAGACACTGACATTGGTAGGGTTGGTAGTCAAGATAGGCACATGGAACTGACGTCAGTCGAATGCAGACTATGTAGTGACCGAGGTCGGTCACTGTAATAGATTTTGGGTGGACAACAATCTGTCAGGAGTCTCAAATGCCCATATGGAGGACTGAAAAGGTAAGTAAGCCTCAAATTCATTGTTCCTCTTCTTTATACTAGTTGCTGACTATAGAGTAGGAAGGATCTAAAAAACAATGGGAGCATGGCATGAACAAGATGCAGGACCAAACGGGAGATTTGGTAGGGTTGCCAGCCAGTATGAAAGCACAGAGACGAATGGATACCTTAGTTAAAGAATAGAGAGAACAGACATGTGAGATGGAAGGCCAGGTCATATGGTCTTGAGGAAGCTGCAGGACAGTGGTACAGAGTTGACAAGTGGAGGACAAAGCATGGATTTAGTCAATGTCAGGGTAACTACTCTGGGTTACTTTACCAGGTGGATGATGAGTTGCAACATCATCTTGTTACTGTATGTTGTGTGTTTACATGCAGGGTTACACATATAGGGTTTTTTTTGAGCTAAAGGTAAAGTTAGTTCAAAAGGTATGTCATGAGGAATTTTGAGTAGTGAAATTCTTTGGCATGAGTGGGTTTTAGAGACATGGATATCATAGGTTGATTTTGTCTCTAGATGATTGTGTGAAGCTGGTGAGCACGCCGATGGGTTGGACAGTTTTATGAGCAGTGTCTTGACTCACATGATGAGGTTAAGTACATGAGTACTGGACCTGGGTTTCCCATGCAGTGGGAGCTGTCAGAAAGTTTGGAGCTGATTCAAAAAAGAAGCACTGGAGGGCAATTCAGTGGATTCTCAATTATTTGAGAGGGACCAGTAGCAAGTACACATGCTATGCAGAGTCAAGTTCTTTTCTACATGTGTTTGTAGATGTGGATGCGGCATGTTACTTAGATGACAGGAGGTGCACCACAGGTTATGTGGTGGTTGGTCTTCAGGATTCATCTTGAAGAGGGATACAAGCTAGGAAATAGATTAGAGGGGGTACAGGTACAAGTATAGTGTAGATGTTTATCTCCAAGTGGGAGATTGTTAGGTTGTGGAGCTAAAAGCTTCACTAATGCAAACAGGGGAGGAGGTTGCTAAAGGTTGCTGAGTTGTAGAGCAATCAATGTCGGTTTGATCAGCCGACGTCGATCAGATTAGTGAAGAGAAGCAACTGACATCAGTCAGAGATCAGCCAACATCAGTCACCTCTAGGCAGATGGGGACTGATGTCAGTCGCTTGTGTGGTTCAGAACTACAATTTTTACGGGCAGTTAGTTAATGAACCAAGTGTTTGCATGTCAAGAGCCAAATTTAGACTAGAAGCTGTGGATCTAATTATTGTAATTAGATGTCTAATTATTGTTTACATGAGATCTATTTAAGAGACTCATGGGATGTATTGTAAAGTGTGCTAGTTTGAGTTGAGCAAAGTTAGCTCCTTCTGTGTGTGAAGTGAGCAAGGGTGTTCCTCCTAGTTCCACAGTAGTGCCAAGTGTGGGTGCTAGTTTTGGAGAATCAAAAGGGTTATTCATGTATGTATGATCTTGGTTAGAAGGTGTGCATGGTTACGTTAGGAGATCTGCATGGTAAGTAAGATCATTGATCTGTAGGTGTATGTGTGTGCATGATCTAGGTTTGCAAGTGTGCAGAACTAGAGTGATTTGCAGGTGTGTAAGATCAGGCAAGATCTACTTGGAGTATAGTGTGTACTCAGAAAGAGAGCAAAGAGGAAGGCAAGGAAGATCCTTCCATAAGTGAGATCATTTGGGTTGCAGGTTGTTGCAGTTTAGGGGAGATCTACTTGAAGTACATTTGTGTACTTGGAGTGCGTGGAGCACTTGTGGAGTACGTGGAGCACTAGTGGATACTGACTGGTTGGAGGTGAACACCAACTTTGTGTTTGAGTTGTGTGTTGGGACCGTAAGAAAGAGAGCTTTGAGGAAAGAAGTACTGTACACTTGAGGTGTAGGAAGCCTCTGAGAGGTGTGAAGAAGAAGTGGCATCTTCTTTATTTTATTCTTTTTTGGATGAGTATTAATACAAGTTGTGTATTGTCTCTCATATTTTGTGTTGTTTCTGGTTTCTAGTTACTTGTTACTTTTAGTTAATTCCACATCTTAAGTTGCTTGTATATGGTAATCAATTGTGCTTTCGGGGGTTCCTAACAATGTATAATTTTTATAAAATTTTGATTAATTGTCATAAAGTTATAAAGTCATTTTTAATGATATCTATATAGTCTACAATGAGGTATGTTGTGTAAAAATTAAGTAATAATTCAAAACAATAGTTTAACACTGAAAAAAATTATATATTCAAAAACTACACTTTCCCCTCTAAAAATCCATATATATATATTTAAATAATAAAATTTGCTTGATTATGTGTCACCAAAGATGAAAAAGACACATAAATTTCCAAAAAATCATATGGACTGGTCCATGACAGGGTTCAAGTTAGGTTTAAACCCCTGGGCCTAAAACCAAGCTAATTTTGGAGGGAAAATAGAAAAGTGAAATCTTTAAAATCTTAGAAGGGTGTATGCCCTTTTTAAAGGGAATACACCATTTACAAAGGGTGTACACCCTTTTAAATGCCATATTTTTTAGGGAAGAGGATACTTTTGAATTTATTGAAGCAAAGGGCATACACCCTTTGAGTTCAAATAGGATCTTTTTGTGTTTGGTCAATTAGAGTTATATTTATTCTAGGTAAATATTTAGTAAAATAAGTATAATTTTACATTTAATTTTATATTATAGTTTATATTCTTATAATTTAAATTTATTTTATGAAATATAACAAATTAGGACCACTCTACATCTTCTAAAATTGATTACAAAGTTGTAGGAGTTACCATTTATAAGTCAGTTTTTGAGAATCTATTCTAGTCAATACTTAGTTTTCAAAATTTTAGGTTGGAAGATAAAATGAGAAATAAAGTTTCAAATCATGTTATGTATGTAATATATATATATATATATATATATATATATATATATATATATATATATATATATATATATATATATATATATATATATACCATTGAGGATGATACACCTACTTTACCTACTTGAGTATGCCCTACCTAATTTAACTACTTGAGTATACCCTACCCAATTGAATAACCGATCCATATCTTGATATTGAGTATGCCCTACCTAAATACTTGAGACATATCTTGATATTGATTATTCCATATCTACCTTCTTGTAATTGAGTATGTCCTACCTACTTTAACTACCTGAGTATGCCCTACCTACTTTACCCACTTGAGTACATGCCATACCTAATTGAATACTTAAGCCATATCTTGATCTTGAGTATACCCTACCTAAATTCCTAAGCCATATCTTGATATTGGCTATGCTCTACCTAACTTCTTGTACTTGATTATGCCATACCTACTTTACCTACTTGAGTATGTCCTACCTAATTGAGTATTCCTTACTTGATTGAATACTCAAGCCATTTATTGATCTTGAATACCCATATCTAATCCTTACTATATTTATCTTACCTGAACCATATATTGAATACTTGATATCTGATTGAATACCCAAGCCATATATTAAAAGGATTGGGGGAATTATCATGCTTGAAAATTAGTATAGGGGGCATTATCGAATTGAGGGATAAAGGAGAGGGATCATTATCAAAGGATTCTTAAAAATCAAGAGAGGGGGAATTATCATATTTATTTATTTTGTGGCATGCTAAGTTTACTTGAGAATATTTGTCTCCATATTTTCACTACCAAAAAATCCTATGCTGGTAATCAAAATTTATTGTATTTATTAACAACATTTTCTTATTCTTATACTCAAATTTTTATGTTCCATTTTATATACTTTTGCATTTGGGTTTGACATGAAGAATGAAGATACAAACAATCATTTTTTACTTTGCATGGTGTGTACTCAAAATTATTATAAAATTTATGGAAAAAACATACAAATAGGGTGATCTAATGGGTCCTTAACTTATTTAAGGTAATGTTTAAACATTTCTAAAAAAGACTAGTAACTTTGATACTTATTTATTCATCTTCATTCTTTTGAGTTAGGCGTATTGTTAAAATTGGCTAAAAATCATTTGGTATTATGTTATTTTTATCCTATTCCTCCTAAAGTTGTTCCAAAGATCATAAATTGAACTAATTAAAATATGGTTCTGCAAGGCCCAAGTGGGCATGAGTCGATTGTAAAATTACAGGGTATGTTCTACTCAACTCAAATTTCTATAGGGATGGGAATTATTTGTACATCATTAAGCATTAGAGTTTGTAAATATTTTGGTTTTTAGTTATATCTCTAGGTCATATTTCAAGGTTTTCATATTTGGAAGAAGTGTATTTGAGAAACACATTACTACTTTTGATTCTAAGAAGAAAAAATGTGACTTAGGGAAGATATGCTCTAATACTAGGTTGAAGGGTTTTAACCCACTGATAGAAAGTAAGTTTATCATTGATTTGGTTTTTGAAGATGAAGATAATGATGAAGAAGAAATAGTGGGAGAAAATATATAGAAAAAACATAAACCCTCTACCCATGGTAACTAAAAACATTTCCCTTTATAATATTATAGACATCTTCTTAGTTTGCAAGTTTGGTTTCATTTATCACAATAGTATGTTTACTAGAATTGTGAGTCTCACATTTACTAATTCTCATGTAGGCCAACCATATCTTATGAATACTAAGAATAAAAAAATGGGTTGTAAAAAACCTTATTATATTTATTATAGGCTTCTTATTACTAAAGTAGAAAGAGATAAGGCAGAGACTAATTAATGATGATGAGGGACAATGAGGGCCAATGAGGGTGTTACTAGGGATGATGAGGGATAATGAGGGATAATTAGGGCTGATTATGGAATGATTAGGGATGATGAGTATTCATGAGGGAATGATTAGGGAATGACTAGGGATGATGAGGGATAATGAGGGATGATTAGGGATGATGAGGGTAGATGAGTGTGTGATTAGGAAAAATGAAAGTCGATGGGGGATTCATTAAGGTTGATTAAGGATGATGAGGGATGATGAAATAGTGACTAATAATAATTATATAAAATGAATATTAATGAGGGAGTGATTAGGGATGATTAAAGATGATGATGGTTGATGAGGGAGTGATTAGGGATGATGAAGGACAATGAAGGATAATGAGGGAGTGACTATGGATGATAAGGGATGATGAGGGCCAATGAGGGAGTGATTAGGATTGATGAGGGATGATTAGGGTCAATAAGGGAGTGATTAAAGATGATGAGGGGAAATGAGGGATGATGAGGGAGAAATTTTAGTGAGGGTCGATGATGATGCAAATGGGGACAATGAGGGCCATTGAGGGAGTGAATAGGGATGATTAGGGATTATGAGAGGGTGAATAGGGGAAATAAGGGATGATGAAGGTAAATTAAGGAGTTATTATGGATGATTAGTGATTATGAGGGAGTGATTAGGGATGACTAAGGATAATGAGGGTCAATGAGGGAATGACTAGGGATGATGGGGGATGGTGAGGACCAATGATAGTGTCATTAGGGATGATGAGGGATGATGAGGGATATTGAATGTCAAGGAAAGATGGATGAGGGATGATGATGAATGATGAGGGAGTGATTATGATGAAGATTGATGATAATGAATGATGATTTATATGCTTGATCCCCTCTTTTCATATGGTTTAGGGAAAGGGAGATAGTGATATGAGTGAATTTTATATGAGACTAATAATTTATAGGGTTTTAAAGCACTCCCCTCCACCCAAAATAGTAGTGGTAGTGTCCTATGTGAGTTTGGAATGCTAGAAGATAACTCTATTCTATGTGAGTCTGGAATAAATTAGCTAGGTTATGCATGTTGTTGAGTATTTTCATTAATCTCAAAGGTGTATCTTTTGAAGGTTGATGAAAAGGTTCATGAAATATTATTTGAATACAATTCATTAATATTATCATGGAATAGTGATCTTGTGAAAGAACATATTATGAAGGTGCAACTTGCATGAGGTTGATGTCAGAGCTGATCAAGTACATATTGGCAGTGTCATTCTTGAAAGAGAGAGTGTCGTCATAAGAGAAAAAGAAATAGACCATTTGAAAATAAAGATAAATAGAGAATTTTAATACAAGTACATATAAATCATGGAAGGTATAGGTACAGGTCAGATTAATATCATGGTCAACATGGAAGGTACAGGTCATTGATGATAAATACATATGAAGCATATTCATGACATGAAGAGATATGAGTATGATGAAATGAATTAAAATAGGCATGTGAAGGTGGTTTGGAATTGTTTGAGAATGTAATCAAGGTATAGAATCATCCATTAGAGTCTCAAGGTGAGCCTACAAGGGTAGGACCTTCAGTCCAAGTATGCACCTAGACCACTCTAGACCCTACCTAGCCTAATGAGGTATATGAAGATAATATTTTAAGGTAATTATGCATATGTGAGCATGGAAAAAGGTGAGATAAGTTATTTTAGGAATGTTCACAAATTTTAAGGTCATGGTTTAAAGGAAATTTCATGAATTAGTGTTTTAGGCCTTCTCAAGTTCATAAAATGAGGTCTCAAGCCCTGAGAAACCCTTTCAAACATTCATTGGCATGTGTAACCTCTACATGGGAATTTTAGTTGTCAAATATATATGTGGAATGGTCTTAGATAAGATATCTAGGCATTGGTTTTGGATTAAAGTGGGAGTCCTTTATGAATAATTGTTAACATGAAACCTTGTGTTAAACCTCCCTAAAACCATAATAAGAACCCAATATGAAATATCTTGTTAAAATCAGATCATAATGGATTAAAATGGCTATATAAAATATTTTATCATATATTAAACTCTCCCAGGTACCTCCATGTGGTGGTGGTTAGTCAGATGAGAGATAAAATGTATAGATACAGGCTAAATTGTTAATAAATTGATGTAACTCTCAAAATTTGTATTGGTTAAGAAGAGAAAATGGATACAAGAATAATATATAAATTCATGATACATTCCCATGATGGTTTATATATATGTTCCACCCTTCAAGTGTGATAATTTGGTCATCCAAGTAAGCCAGTCATAGACAGACCCAATGGTGTAGATAATGCAAAACCTAGGCATATATGAGAAGATGGATTTGAGGGTCTGAAAATGTCAGATTGATGCAAAAAATTGAATGAAGAGTTTAATTATAAATTTTAATTCATGATCATGAATTTAATAATATTTATAGGTTATTATATGTATTGAAAATGCTGTTCACAAAATGAATTGTCTAGTTCAGATAAGACTATGTGATATAAGGTCAAGAAATTGGTCTACAAGACCAATATTTGCCATTAGACCATATGAATTTTATATATAAGTATGTTATAAATATAACATAGGACCATTTGCATGCATCAAGATTCATTATAAGTGTCTACATATGTGTTGAATGTCTAATTCACCATGACTAGTTTTTAAGGTAAGTTGTTAGTTTTGTGTAAGCAAGTTGCAAAGATGTTCTTGAGCTCTTATTGCCTGAGTAAATGTGTTACAATAATTTGGGTATGATATTGAGGTAATTTATTATATATATACATGTTTTTATATTATTATTGAGTAGTGTAAGGGTATTTAATCTTCATTTTTGTAAGACATATTTTTGAGGTACACAAGCCTCATAGGGTAGTTTGTCCTAAAGGAAATTTCATGGTTTGAACAAAGGATGCAATTCAAAAAAATAATGGAGTAGGTTAAAATATTTCATTGTATAATATGTTTAATGTTTATTTTAATTTTTGAAGAAAGCCATATGGTCCCAAGAAGATCAAGTTTGGGCAATAAGAGAGCAAAACTAATTCAATTAAGTCTCCATGAGATCTAAAGGATGAAAAAGACCAATAGTGGTCATTAAGTCAAATTTTTATTTGTGATTTAAGATTATATTAGGGTCATATAGTTATTATAAACATTATTTTTATTCCTTGGTTACATGACATGAAGGTGATCAAGCATGAGAGAGAGATCAAACAATTTTTGAGTGTACACATGCTTATTATGATAGTGAACTACAAGGAGTGTTTTCATGAAGTGGTTAGATCTAAAATATCTTGTAGGGATTATATATTGTTATATTGGGTTTATTTTAAGTGTATTTTAAATAATATTTCTTTCTATGAAGGTAAAATGTGTTCAAATAAGATCAAGTATACACGTTACTAGACAAACCTAATACAATTAGGTCTTCATGAGTCCTAATGGAGAAATAAGGTAAAATTAGTTGTGGTAAACCAAAAGAGATTCAAATTATGATTGAAACATGTTAATAATGTATACTAATACATATTATATGGCTTGCCTAATATTTTTAAGGTGTATGTCCAACCAAGTGGTGTGTGATCATGACTAGTATATATACAAAGTAGTTTAGGCCTATTTGAGTATGCATGCAATGAGCAAAAAAGGTGATGCATGGTTGAGAAGAATAAGGTAATAAAATGAGTTGAAAAACCCTAGAGGATAGTATATAAATATACATGATACTTTTATATGTTGTCTATATATGAAGATCAGACATACATGACCTAATCAGATTTGATGAGGATTAGACAAGTGAAGGAGAGTGAGCCTTGAGATTGAAGAGTAAAAGAGTAGATTTGTGGTCATGATTTTTTGATTGATAAATAATAATTTAATAAGGTGATCAAAATTTATATTTGGTTGATTTTTTTTTGAGTCACTTAAGGATTTGGTGCTTCCTTTCAAGTGGGTACTTGTTAAAGCCTAGTCAAGTGGGTGCTTGACAATTTAGGGTTGGTCCTCCAAGTTGAGTTGGTGATCAACAAAATTTGATATTGTGAAAATGTTTATATTAATATAGTGAAATTATAGAGTTAATAGTTGTTTTTATTCCCCTTGAGGGTTTCCAACTCACATATTATGTTATGCTCTTGTTTCATGTGCATGTGAATGGTTTTTTATACATTGCTAGATCACTAGGTTACTTTGATGGTCTATGAAAGGTAATGTATAGTTGTAAAAGTTTTTAAGGTCACTGATTCTCCCCACTCTTAGTTAATTTTTCTTCCAAAAATTGGTATCAGAGCCTAGTCCTTTGAATCAGGGCTAATAACTTAAAGGAGATCCTAGAAGCACAAGCATGTCTAGTCATCAAGCTAAAGGAGGTTTCTCAACCAACAAGGCTCCTCTCTTGATTGGGTTTTGAAGCATCAGAATGAAGACCTATCTAATTTCCTTGGAATTTGACATATGGAAATCAACCTTTTGTGTATTCACTCCATCTCTTACACCTCAAAATGACACTACAAGAAAGAAAGCAAGTGAGAACAATTCAAAGGATATGAATGATATATTGTCTATATTGGAAAAATCTAAGTTTGTCAAGGTGTTTTAATTTGATTTAGCTAAGGTAATTTGGGAAAAGTTACAACTCATCTATGAAGGTGATGCCAAGGTAAAGTTGGCAAAGATTTAGACTTATATAAGATAGTTTAAATATCTAAATATGAAGGAATAATAAAATATTACATCACATCTTCTTAAAGTGGATGAAGTAGTCAATATAATCAGAGGTCTTGGAGAAAAGTTTGATGAGTCAACTATTGTTCAAAAGGTTCTAAGATCCTTGACCCCAAGATTTGACTCAAAGGTGTTAGTAGTTGAATAATTAAAAGACTTAGACAAGCTACATATGGATGAACTTCATGGCATCTTGACTACCTATGAAATGAGAACATGCGATGAAAGACCTTACAAGAAGGAAGTTGCATTTAAAGCTAAGAAAAAGTCACAAGGTAAAAGGTCAAGGATGATGTGGACACAAACATTGATGATGACAAGATAAAATCCATGTTTTTCAAAAAACTAAGGAAAGGATTAAGTAAGTATAAGGGTAAGTTTCCATTTATGTGTTTTACCAAGGATAAGAATGAGCATGGTGAACATCATGGTGAGAATAAAAATTCCTATGAGATTGATAAGATAAACAAGATATTCAAGAAGTATGAAGGCAAAAAAGGGTCATTTAAGAATAAGAGAAGTTTCTATACCAAAAAATATAGTAGATCCTATGATGTTAGTGATATAAGTACATCTGGTAGTGATGATGACAATGTTGATCACCATAGCAATGAAATCCTATTTATGGACATAGAAATAGATAATGAAGGTTGTTTAAAGGAAAAAGTCTTATGAAAGATGAAGAATCAGATGAAGAAAAGGTTTAAGTGAACCTTGAGGTAGAATTGGTGAGTACTCTAGAGGATTTGAAGTTTCATATAAGGAAGAATAAAAAACTGAGGTCATTGGTCAAGGGTTATGAGGAATAAATCAATCTATTTGAAGAGATAATAAGTAACAACACCAATGAACATGAAGAGATAATTAACCAATTATAAATTTAGGATGATATTGTCACTTCAAGTCTTAAGACTAAGGAGGAAGAATGCATCAAGCTTATAATAGAAACAAATTCCTTGAAGGTAGAATTGGATCAGGCAATAATCAAGTTGAAGACACATTAGAAATTTGAAAAGAGAACTAAAATCTTGGATTATATTTTGAATATTCATAGGTCTTCACATGATAAGGTAGGTCTTGGATTCAAATAAGACCAAAATTAAAACAAGGAGAGTCATATCTCAAAAGATAATAGACTATTAAGAAGTGATGGTACTGACAAAGTGAAGACCTATGTAGAATCCCTCAAATCTTAGACTCAAATTAGTAGTAAACAAGTCAAAAATAATGTAACTCCTTCAAGAGATAACAAAGGTAAGGTTTCATCATTCAATAGTCATCAAAAGATAATCAGATAGACAAGGTATGTGAATTCTTTCAATGGTAACTATTTCTCATGAAATCAATATGGACATAGAGCTGTGGATTGTAGACTTCATGCTAGAATAAATTCCCCATAGAGGAATAGGATGAATGCTCACTTAAACATTAAAAACATAATTTTGTGCTACAATTAAAATTAGAGAGGACATATTACAAGGGATTACAATATGAGGCATATGAGGAAGATCAGGCAAGACAAAAAGGTATACAGTCATGTAACTAAGAAGTGGATAAAGAAGTCAGACCCTGTGGACAAGGTGAATAAGGAGTAGAATACTGAGAACAATGTATATGCGTTAAATTCAATCAATAAGGAGAGATGATTCATGAGCAAGATGGATATAAGTGTATCAAATAATCCATTCATGTAGTCAAGGACTAAGAACATTCCCATCAGATATCTTTTCCTAAGAGAATAGGTAAGTGAACAAAATGTCACGATTGAATATGTTTCTACAAAGGATAAAATTGCAGACACTGTAACTAAGCCACTTACAAAGACAACATTTGACCATCTAAGATAGGAATTGGGAGTAATTTTTCCCTATACCAACCATTTATCAAGTCAAGGATAATTAGAGCTAATCAAGGTGGATTATTAGCTCTAATAATAGGTGATGAAGGCTAAGAAAATTTGTGAAGTCATGACAAACATATATGCAAAATGAAAGGAATGTGAAGGGGATCATGAAGCATGAAGATACATTATGTATAATGTCACTATTGATAAAATAGGCCTAAGGAGGGAATAACAAAAGAAGTAGAAGTGAGAATCCTAAAAGTTCATCTACAGGCATGTCATAGGTAGAATGAGAGAAAAAACATACTTGTGATGTGGGCAGTGATACTAGTGTGATATAATAACAAGGTTCTTATATACATGTTGAGAATGGTATCTGAGTCCTGATGACTCATAAGATGAGCACAAGTTGTGAGGACAAAAGGGGAGCTAATCAGGTAGTTCACTAGTTTCAAGAGCAGGTGAGTAATGTAAAGAAGTTATGAAGAGACATGAAGATAAATTAAAGAGTGTGGCCAAGTTTGGGAACATGGTGGATGTTTTTAGAGCTTAAGCAGGGAAATGAAAATGGATATTATCCATATCTATGGCATCAAGGTACATGAAGGAAGGTGAGTGGTCTTGTGTATCTGAGTTAATTTAAAGGACTATGTCAGATAAGAACATATGTGTGGCCTAGTGAGTCATCAAAGGTTTGATCTAAAAATCTATGTCAGTCATGTCAAGGACAATTTGAAGGAAGTATACATAGAGATAGAGGGAACATATTTGTATGATGCTTTATAGAATCATAATCATGTGTGGTAGTAGAAATAGCAAAGAGGGAGAAAGTTGTAAAAGGTGTGATTTAAGAAGTTGAAGGTACCTCTTTGTCATTAATGTCAAAGGGGGATAAATATTTGAAATGAGGAAAAGAAGGCCAATTTAGTTTGAAACGATATAGTTCTAGGAGAAATTTGAAGATGAGTGAAATAACCTATTGAGAGAAGCTTCTGAGAATGATTTGCCATCAGTGACAAAGGGGGAGATTGTTGAGTATTGTAATTAATGTCAAAGGTGAATCTTTTGAAGGTTGATGACAAGGTTCATGAAAGATTATTTGAATACAAATCATTTATGTTAGCTTGGAAGAGTGATCTTGTGAAGGAACATCTTACATGAGGTTGATCTCAGAAGTGATCAAGAGCATATTGGCAGTGTCATTCTTGAAAGAGAGAGTGTTGTCACAAGAGAAAAATAAATAGAGAATTTGAAGAGAAATATAAATATATCATTTGAAGATAAGTGCATATAAATAATGGAAGGTACATGTATAGGTCATATTGATATCATGGTCAACATGGAAGGTACAAGTCATTAATGACAAGTGCATAGGAAGCATATTCATGACATGAAGGGTTATGAGTATGATTAAATGAATGAACATATGCATGTGAAGGTGGTTTGGAACTGATTGAGCATGTGATCAAGGTATAGAAGCATCCATGAGAGTCTTAGGGTGAGCCTACAAGGGTAGGACCTTCAGTGTAAGTATGTACCTAGACCACTCCTAGACCCTACCTGGCCTAATGAGGTATGAAGATAAAATATAAAGGAAATTATGTATATGTGAGAATGGAAAGAGGTGAGATAAGTTATTTTGGGCATGCTCACAAATTTTGAGGTCATGTTTTGAAGGAAATTATATGAATCAATGTTTTAGGCCTTCTTGAGTTCACAAAAATAGGTCTCAAGACCCAAGAAGCACTTTCAAAAATTATTTGGCTTGTGTAACATCTACATGGGAATATAAGATATTAAGGAGAGATGGGGAAGGGTCCTAGCTAATATCTCTAGGCATTTGTTTTAGATTCAAGTGGCAGCCCTTTTTGAATAATTGTTAACACCAAAACCTATGTTAAACCTCCCTAAAACCCTAATAAGGACCCAATGTGAAATATATTGTTAAAATATGATTAGAATGGATTAAAATGACTATATAAGCTATTGGATCATATATTAAACTCTCCTAGGTACCTCTAGGTGGTGGTTAGTTAGATGAGAGAGAAAATGTACAAATACAGGGTTATTTGTCATGAAATTATTGTAGATCTCAAAATTTGTATTGGTAAAGAGGAGAAAATGGATGGAAGAATAATTTATATAATAATAATACATGCCCATGATGGTTTATAGATAGGTTCTACCCTTCAAGTTTGATAAATTGGTCATCCAAGTAACCCAATCGCAAGCAGACTCAATGGTACAGATAATACAAAACCTAGGCAGAGATGAGAAGATGGATTTGAGGGTATGATCATGTCATATTGATGTAAAAAAGTGAATTAAGAGTTTATTTATGAATTTTAAGTCATGATAATGAATTCAATAAGTTTGGAGGTCATCATATGTAGTGAAAATGTTGTTCACAAAATGACAAGTTTGGTTTAGATAAGACTGTGTAATATAAGGTCAATAAGTTGGTTTGCAAGACCAATATTTGCCATTAGACCATATGAATTGTCTATTTGAGGATATTATAAATATATATTAGGACAATTTACATGCATTAGGATTCATGAAAAGTATCTACATAGTTATTTAAGTTCTAATTCACCATGGTTTGTTTTTGAGGTAAGTTATCAGTTTTGAGTGAGCGAGTTGCAAAGATGTTCTTGAGCTCTTATTACCTAAGTAAATGTCTTACAAGAATTTGGGGATGATATTGAGGTAATATAGTATATATATACATGTTTATTTTTTCATTATTTATTAGCTTAAGGGTATTTAATCTTCATTTTTTTAAGATAGATTTTTGAGGTACACAGGCCTAATAGGGCAGTTTGTCCTAAAGGAGCTTTCATGGTTTGAACAAAGGATACAATTATAAAAAATAATGGAGGAGGTAAGAAGAGTTTATTGTATAATTTTTTGAATGGTTTTTTTTATTTTTTTATAATGCCATTTATTCCGAATAATATCAAGTTTTGGCATTAAGAGATCAAACCTAATGCAATTAGGTCTCCATGAGATATAAAGGATGAAAAAGACCAATAGTGGTTATTAAGTAACATATTTTTATATGTGATTTAATATTATATTATGGTCATACAGTTATTATAAACATTATTTTTATTCCTTGGTTACATGACATGAAGGTGATCAAGCATGAGAAAGAGATCAGATAGTTTTTTAGTGTACACAGGCCTATTATGACAATGAACTACAAGGAGTGTTTTCATGAAGTGGTTGGATCTAAAATATCTTGTAGAGATTATATGTTGTTATATAGGGTATATTTGAAGTTAATTTGAAATAATATTTCCATATATTAAGGTAAAATGTGTTCAAATAAGATCAAGTATACACATTAATAGATAGATCTAATGCAATTAGGTCTCCATGAGTCCTAATGGAGAAATAAGGCC
Source organism: Torreya grandis (assembly GCA_037957365.1). NCBI lineage: Eukaryota > Viridiplantae > Streptophyta > Pinopsida > Cupressales > Taxaceae > Torreya > Torreya grandis. Next base: position 326,276 of record JARHVA010000693.1, on the reverse strand, counting down.
AAATTAGTTGTGGTAAACCAACAGAGGTTCAAATTATAATTTAAAATTTTTAATAAGATATCCCAAGACCTATTATATGTTTTAACTAAGAGGTTTAATGTTTATGTCCAACCAAGTGGTATGTGATCATGAATAGTTTATATGCAAGGCAATTTAGGCCTATTTGAATATGCATGCAATGAGTGAAAAAAGTGATGCATGGTTGAGGAGAATAATATCTTGAAATGAGTTAAAAAAATTAAATGGGAGTATATAAGTATACATGATAATTTTACATGTTGTCTACATATAGATATCATGCATACATGACCTAATTAGATTTGATGAGGATTAGACAAGTAAAGGAGAGTGAGCCTTAAGATTGAAGAGTATAAGAGCATAGGTGTGGTCATAATTTGTTGATTTAGAAACAATAAATTTATATTGTGATAAAAATTCAAATATGGATGATTTGGTGCTAAGTCACTTAGGGATTTGGTGATTCCTTAAAAGTGGGTGATTGTTAAAGCCTAGTCAAGTGGGTGCTTGACAGTTTGGGGTTGGTGCTCCAAGTTGAGTTGGAGCTCAAAATAATTTGATCTTGTGTAAACATTTATAAGACTATAGTATAATTGGAGAGTTCATAGTGGGTTTTATTCCCCTTGAGGTTTTCCACTCACATATTTTGTTATGATCTTGTTTCATGCTCATGTGAATAGTTCTTTATGTATTGCTAAATCATTATGTTGCTTTGATGGTCTATGAAAGGTAATGTACAATTGTAAATTTTTTTAATATCAATGATTCACTCCCTGCTCTTAGTGAATTATGATTCCAACACATGCACAAGATTAGAATTTAATCATGCATGGATTAACCTATCTATCTAACATTTGTTTTCTAGTGAATGATATATTTTTATGATGACTCATCAATGGTGTTTTGATTCATTCTATTCCACATAAAGGTTTAAGGTTTAAGGTTTGAGGTTCAATTTTTAGGTTTTGGTGTTTACCATTTAGTGTTTATATTTTGGGCTTTAGGGTTCAATATTTAGGTTTTAGAGTTTAAGGTTTAGGGTTTTGGGTATTAAGTTTTGGGATATAGGGTTTAGGGTTAAGGGGTTAAGGTTTAGGGTTTAGGTTATTAAGATTTAGTGTTTAAGGATTAGGGTTTTGGGTTTAAGGTTTAGATTTTAGGGTTTATGGTTTGAGGTTTAGGGTTTAGATATTATGGTTTAGTGTTAAGGGTTTAGATATTATCACTTTGTCTTTGTCCATTTTTTCAAAAATGGTGCCAATCACTAACTGAACATATCCTTTCATCCCTTCTCTAGTTGATTTCCCCAAAAGAACCCTAGACACATGGTATTATTCAACCATGATTTATGAATTATCCATTTCAACTATAGGAATGGCCACTTCTTCATATTTTTCTCCCTTTTCATCTATCACCATTCTTGAACCTATCTTTGATTTCTTTATCCTCTTTGAGAAATAAGATGTCAAGGTCTAAAAATCTCTCTTCAAGTTCAAAAAAATTTCTCATTCTTTTCACATTGTAGACATCCAATAGAAGTTATCATGGTTGAGGAAGGTAATGAGATATAAGTTAAAATGGGTGGAACAATTTTGGCCACAGTTGAAGAAGGTGTTTTCTCAATTGGGACACTTTGAAAAGATGTTTCAATTTGCTATTGTGTATTAATTGTTTCAAAATAATGCTTAGAGAAAGAGCAATGGGAAACTCAAGATTTGAGGAATAATATGAAGGGATAGGAGTAAGCTATTGCAATGGGAAAGTAGAGGACATAGTTAACATTGTATAATCTAAAGCTAAGAATTATTGAGTTGTGTTATCTACTAGTTCTTGAGAGAATGGAAAGCTATCAATTGGAGCCTCTTGAGGAACTAAATTTTTAGGAGAAGAATAAACATTTTCAGCAAACCTTTTTATTTTCATCTTGATAGTCTTTCATGGTTGAACATCTTGTTGAGTAGCTTCAGGTTCACACACCTCTTCTATCATGGTAGGTTCTCCAATAGGGCCTACTTCATCCATCATTTTTGGCTCATCTTGTTTCTTATAGAGGCTATCAAATTCGTCTTCACCAATAGGTGTAGGGAAATCAACATTCATAACATAATCTCCCTTGCCTTTCAACCATCTAAGAGTTCTATCAAGTACATCCCTTATCCTACTTCTAATAGAAGTAGATTCCCTTTTATCTCAATGTACTACAAGCAATGGCTTTGTCACGATGCCCTCTCTTTCAAAGATGGGGTCCAATGTGATCTCATCATCTACTAGCTATTTTGGCACTTTCATTATTCCAAATTTGAATATTTATCTCATGGTAAACCATGAATAGTCTCTAATTCTCACTGCTTTCTCATCATCACAATCTATATAATAGTCTTCAAAATGTTGAACATGATGAAATGGAGATTCAATATTGTGTTCAATTAGGCCCTTATTTTCAAATGAAGACCCACTTTAAAATGTCTTGAGGCTATAGTGAGATATGTATTGCTCAACTATATTGGCCTTCACTAGTGAAGGGCAAGTATATCTATCAATAGAGATTGGAAACTTGATCCCAATTTTATATCAACTTGTCAAGAACTTGTGTGTTTCAACAAGTTGTCTCACCAATTCTAGTAATGCCCATTTATCATTGACATATAGTGGGAGCATATAAGGAGATATTTCACAACCACTGATTCTCAAATAATTGAATGTTAAGAAATGTATAAACTAAGCTCCCCACCTTGATATTTTTGTAGTGGTCACAACTAATATTATTGTGTTGAATATTTCATTATCAAACAATTGGAGGAAAGAATGAGCAAATCAATCATTAACTCTTTTGAAGTGACAGGCTCTTTCCTTCAATGTTAGTTGGGGATAGAAGTCATCCACCATTGATTTACCAAAATCTCCCACTATATGCAATCCATCAAAATATGTTTGACTTACTACAACGTAAACAAGGTATGAAGTCATATAGAATTTTGATGTGTCCTTTACCTCCATGAGTTATTTTTGAATGGAATTACTGATCAATTCACCCCAATTGGTATATTGCTTATTTTGAAGGATGATCCAAATGAATATGTACATCCATGTTTAAAAATTCTTTGCCATTTGATTTCCCACTATCCTATGCAATAAAGTGATCATATCACTTATCTCATATTTGAAATATGATCTTGTGAAAATTTTTTGGAAGCTGAGTGGAGGAATGCTTTGACTTAGTCAACCAAGATTTATTGACTTGTTTAAAACATGCTATAATATTGTCATCCCAAAATATTTGGGAGGACTCAAGGGTTAGGTGCAAAAAGGATTCATGATCTAAAAGGAAAAAAATGTTGTCAATTTGCTCAAGAGAAAAACTCACTACCAACTCCCTTAGGGATCTCATACCTTTTACATCTTTGAGTTATAATTATTTTTCGTAATCAAAACTAACTCAAGAGACTATAATGACATCAGGAATGTTGCCGCATGTGCCAAACCATTGTCACAAATACTCTAGCCAATTTTTTTTTATGTACAATAATTATTCTTTCCTAAAATTTGTCTAACTTGATGTGGACTAGATCAGTGTCAGTGATATTTATAATGTTAGACTCCAATGGTGAAATAAGTGTAATACCTTGGAATTGGTACTTCATGATTTATTTTCCTTTACTCAGAATCTAGTATTTTGGAGTATGAGATGAAGACATCATTTTGATAATAAAATTGGAAAATTAAAAAAATTGCATAAAAACACTTGATTTGTGAGAAATGATGGAAATGCAAATTGAAGTTGTACTCATAAATTGATTACGCAAATTGCTCTAACTTATTTTTAATGCTCTTTGTATGAATCTCAATTTTCTCTTTTACCAAATTATTTTCTTGCAAATGCACCTGTTAAAATTTCTCTATGTATCTTTTCACAAACTTTTTTGATCAATGGAAATGAATGGAAGAAATTATAAAAATAATTTATTTTTCAATTTTTAAGCTATCACCCTGTTCCCTATAACTTTTTTTTTAATTCCCATTTTTTTAAGAAAAATATTTTTTTATAAGTCACTGCTTAATGTTGAGAAAATTCATGACCACTTAATGAACTAGAATGATTAAAATTCACCATTGCCCATTTTATTCTCAATTTTTACCAATCTAATAAAAAATAAAAAACTACCAAAAAATCCCATCAACCTTTTCAACATCCTCCTCAAAGATGAAAATGCACAAACTCAGAAATGTGCAAATTAAAGTTTTACAAACTTTTATAAAATGATAATTATCATGCCCAAAATCTACTCAATCAGTTTTTCCCTTTTCTTTTTAGCTTTTCCTGTTAACTTTTATTATTTTTTAATTTTCCTCCACTCAGTAATCTCTTCTTAATTTTTTCACTTAGCAAAATATTTTTTTATTAATCCAAGATTACTTTCACCGATACATTAGTGTTTTGTTGAGGAGGAGCCTCAAGTTCTAGTTTTAGTTGAGGAGTTTGCAGTCTAGAACAATCTCGTTGAAAAGGAACGTAGTTCCTTCTTGGAATATCTTGGTATGGAGCTATATTGGACTTCTAAGGTATTTACTTTTTGAGCACTATTATATAATTAGCCATTTTTTGCAAGAGTTGTTCTGTTGAAGATTGTACTAAAATTTGAGCCTTACTCTTTGAAGGTTCTTTATTGAGTTTCCCAGACATTATCATGTCATCTTCAACATTGATAGCCTTTTCTTAGGCTACTTCTAAATATGTTACCCTAGATCTTCTCAATTGATAACTTACTTTAGCTAATTGAGAGTTGATAAAGAAGTATTTTTTACTTTTGTCTATATGTCATGCATTAGTTGGTATATTATTTAGCAACCCATTAAATCTAGTCACAAACTCTCTCATTAGATCATATACATTTTTTTTCATTTGTGTAAGTTGAGAAAATAGAGCATGGGCATCTTCAGTTGGTTTAAATCTATTCTCAAATTTAGTTTTCATGGTATTCTAATTAGTAATATATCCTGGAGTAAGATGGTAAAAATAGTCTACAACCCCATCATGTAGTATTTAAATGAATAGCCTAATGATAACATCTTCATGCTCGACACCTAAAATGACACATGTAACATTGAATACTACAAGGTGTTTGTCTGGGTGTTGTTTTCCATCTCCATAAAATCTTGAAAAAAAATTCTTGACCCTTTTAGAAGGTTATGTAATTATTCAAGAGCTAATGAACTAATCACATTTCCCCATGGTAATGTCATAGTTTGAAAAACTACTTATAGGGGAAAAATAGTTCTTGATAAGACAAGATCTTGACTTGTCAAAGTTCCTCTTTCAAGTTATTTTTTCTTCTTAGAGGTCGAGGGAAGACTAGTTGTTCTTTTGACCTTTATATGATGTCCAAGACTCAACTTGAAGCTAGAATATTTTTATAATTGATATAAAAGATCAACTTCACCTTTTGACTTACTAGATCTAGTGAATCTCTATTCTGCCAGTTTAGAAAAAAGTTATTGGCATTGAGGCATACGTTAAAGTTGAAGAGCTCTTTGAGCTAGCCTTATTTGTTGTATTCTGTGTGCAACCAATATTTCTTCCCTTTGTGCTAAAACTACTTGATCTTCTTCTTCTTCCAATATTCTAACTTCTATATGAAAATGTGTAGAATTCATTCTATTATCCCAAGTGAAAGTTCTCAAATCTAAGAAATATCCTCTTGAGTTTGTGTTATCCAATCAAGGTTAGGTTAAAGAATTAGAATTTGAGACACTTGAATTATCATGAGAATAAACTCTATTTATATAAAGTATTTAATTAGATATACAAAATGCTCTTCTTGTCTATCTCCTCACTTATCTTATTGAATCAATCTCAAATTATCTCTAAGAAATGACAACACATGTTTCTTTTATATCTAGTTTTAACCTAATGGTATCAAATTGAGCATTGTTTATTCTATTGTCAAAAGTGAACACTAGAAAACTTATAACTAAGTCTTATTTTGAGTCTTCATCCCAAATCAAACCAAGTTGATGATTTGGATTCTGAAGGCCTAAAATGGTCATATACAAGTTTACTGATTTTGGGCTACCAGATGAACTCTACAAGCTTCTCTTCGTACATAGGCTCTTTCAACTATTTCAACACATTCTAACACTTGATTTAGGATAGAGAAGATGACTTGAAATTGATTTATAGATATTTCATCAAAATCCCAAAATATTTATCTAAGTTTTAACATGATTTTGAGACCTTGAAAACTAGACAAAGAAATCAAGGACAATAGATTTTAAGACCTTGAAAACTGTCCTTGATTTCTTTGTCCTCTTTGAGAAAGAAGTTGTCAAGGTATCAAAATCTATCTCTTTAGGTTCAAAATTTTTTCTCATTCTTTTCACTACTGTAGACAACTAATCTAAAGTTTTTGTGCTTGAGGAAGGCAATGAGATAGAATTTGAAATAGTTGAAACAATTCTGGCCATAATTGAAGAAGGTGTTTTCTCAATTGGGACGCCTTGAAAAGATGTTTCAATTTGCTCTTGTGTATTGATTGTTTCAAAAGGAATTATTGGAGAAGGAGACATGGGAAACTCAATATTTGAGGGAGAAGATGAAGAGATAGGAGTAACCTCTTTCAATGGTAAATTAGAGGACATAGGGAACATTTTATCATTTGAAGCTAATAATTGTTAAGTTGTGTTCTCTACCAGTTCTTGAGAGAATGGAAAGCTATCAAATATAACCTCTTGAGGAACTAAAATTTTAGGAGAATAAGAAATATTTTCACCAAACCTTTTTATTTTTAGCTTGATAGTATTTCATGTTTGAACATCTTGTTGAGTAGCTTTAGTTTCATGCACCCCTTTTATCATGTGAGGTTTTTCACTAGGGCCTACCTCATCCATATTTTATGGCTCATCCTATTGCTTATAAAAGATACCAAATTTTTCTTGTCTAAGAGGTGTATGGAAATCAACATTCATAACATCAACTACCTTACCTTTCAACCATTTGAGAGTTTTATCAAGTAAATATCTTGTCCTACTTCTGAGAGAAGTAGATTCCCTTTTGTCCTAATGTACTATGAGCAATGGCTTTATCGTGATGCCCTCTCTTTCAAATATGGGGTCCAATATGAAATCATCATCTACCAACTATTTTTTACTTCCATTATTCCAAATTTGACTATTTGTCTCATGGAATAGTCTCTAACTCTCACTACTTTCTTGTCATCACAATCCATCCAATAGTCTTCAAAATGTGGAACATGCTGAAATGGAGATCCAAGATTGTGTTTAATTAGGCCCTTATTATCAAATGAAGACCTAATTTCAAATGTCCTAAGGTTATAGTGAGACATGTATTGCTCAACTATCTTGGCCTTCACTAGTGAAGGGTAAGTATATCTACTAATAAAGATTGGAAACTTGATCCCTATTTTGTATCAGCTTGTCAGGAAATTATGTGTTTCAACAAGTTGTCTCACCAATTCCATCAATGCTCATTTATCATTAACATATTAAGAGAACATGTAAGAATATATTTCATAACATTTTATTCTTAAATAACTGAATGTTGAGAACTGTATAAACCAAGCTCCCCACCTTACTATTTTTGTAGTGGCTAAAATTGATATTCTTGTGTTGAAGAGTTCCTTCTCAAACAACTGGATGATGAAATGAACAAATCAATCATTAAATATTTTGAAGTGATGGGAACTTTCCTTCAATCTTAGTTGGGGATAGAATTCATACACCATTTATTTTTTGAAATCACCCACTATTTGTAATCCATCAAAATACCTTCGACTTATTATAGTGTAAATAAAGTATGAAGTCATATATAAATTTGACATGTCTTTTACCTCCATGAGTTACTTATGAATGGTATTACTGATCAATTCACCCCAATTGATATATATTTTATTTTTAAGGATGATCCATATGAATCTATAAATCTATGTCTGAAAATTATTTGTCATTTAATTTCTCACTATCGTGTGCAATAAAGTGATCAAGTCACTTATCTCATCTTTAAAATCTGATCTTGCAAGATTTTTTGGAAGTTGAGTGGATGAATGCTTCAACTTAGTCAACCAAGATTTATTGAATTATTTATGACATGATATAACATTATCATCCTACAAACTTTGGGAGGACTCAGTGTTAGGTGCACAAAGGCTTCAAAATCTAGAAGGCAAAAAATGTTGTCAATTTACTCAGGAGCAAAACTCACTACCAACTCCCTCTGGGGATCTATTACCTCTCACATCTCTGAGTTATAATTATTTACCATGATCAAAACTAACTCAAGAGACAATAATGACATCGAGAACACTGCCACTTGTGCCAAACCACTGCCATAAACACTATGGACAAAATTCATTTTATGTATGACATTCATTCTTTCTCAAAACTCATCAAAGTTGATGTGGCCTAAATTGACATCAATGATATTTCAAATGTTGGACTCTAGTGGTGAATGAAGCATAACACCTTGGAATTGGTACTTCATGATTTCTTTATCTTTATTCTAAATCTCCTTTTCTAGAGTATGAGATGAAGGCATAAATTTGACAATAAAATTGACAAATATGAAAATTTATAGAAAAGCCCCTGATTTGCGAGAAATAATGGAAATGAAAATTGTATTAGTACTCAAAAATTTATTATGGAAGTTACTTTGATGTATTTTTAATGTTTCTTATATCAATCTCTATTTTCCCTTTTACCAAATTTTCTACTTTCAAATGCATTTGTTAAAATTCCTTTGTGTAGCTTTTCATAAACTTTTTTGGCCAATTGAAATGAATAGAATAAATTATAAAAATAATTTCTTTTTTAATTTTCAAGCTATTCCCCTGTTCCCTCCCTGTGACTTTTTTTTAAATTTTTAAAAATTTAAAAAATCTTAAAAAAAATATTTTTTTAAAAATCACCACTTAGTATTGAGGAAATTCGTGACCGTGCAATGAACCAAAATGATTATAATTTTTTGCTTTTCTCATCAACTTCTATTATTTTTTTTATTTTCCTCCACTCAGTTATTTCTTCTTGTTTTTTTCACTTAGAAAAATATTTTTTTATTACTCCACTCTAACTTTATTCCTTCCTTTTATTTTTTACTGCTCAGCCCCTTTTTTATTTTTTTACCTTTCCACCTAGGCATACAACCTGCCGTACGATTGGTGTTGGAAGGAAAATATCAAAAAATTTGAAATTTTTTACTTAAACTTTTCAATGTGGAGACCATACGACTTGGTGTTGAAGGGGGAAATAATTTTTTTTTTGAAAAAGTTTACTTAAATTTGTGCATACATGAGCCATACGATTTCATTTTGGAGGGGAGAATTTGAAAAAAATAGACTTGGAATAAAGACAATTTAAAAAAAAAAAAAAAACTACTTAAAGAAACAACTATATTTGCATGATAGACAGAAAGCATTTATGAGTTTGCCTGCAAGCTTGAAAAGGAGTTTTAATTTCAATGACTAATTTGCATGAGAAAAATACAATTTGGTAATTTGCATGAATACAATTTGAAAAATATAATGTGCATTGCACAATTAAATGAAGCATGAATTTGAGTTATACAAAAGAGGGAAAATTAAAACATTTTTGCAAATTACATGAAGTTTTAAAATGTTTTTACAAATTGCATAGAAATTAAAAACTTTTTCGCAATTTGAACGAGAACCAAAAACATTTTTGCAATTTACATGGGAACTAAAAAAGATTTTTTAATTTGCATGAGAACCAAAAAGATTTTGCAATTTGCATCAAAGTCCAAAAAGATTTTGCAAATTACACAGAAACTAAAAAAATCTTTGCAATTTGCACAACTTGTGAAAAAGGAAAGTGTGTTTATGCAACTCACAAAAAACAAAATGATTTTTGCAAATTATAGGGAATGTTAGTGACTTTTTGCATAGAGCGCTCAAATGGGTTTTTAAACAATTTGGAATAAAAAATGAAAAAGCCATAACTTTTTAATTAATCAAATTTTGAGTAATTAATTAAAAAAATTGATTTTTTCAATATTTTGACATTTTTAGGCAAAAATTATAAAAATTAGTCATTAATTTAAAAATTGATTTTTCCACCAATTTTTCACCATTTTCAAAAGTTGTGACAACAGTTGACTCTAACTGAAATTTTGAACTGTAAGGAATGGAAAGAACTTGAATTCTCTAGTTTCGTAGTCTGATGCTTTATCCATTGGGTAACTAAGTCTTCAACAATAACTTTGATGGATTGGAAAAATCTTTAGATTTCTAATCTTCAAGAAAAGGATGGGTTTTCAAGCCATAAGAAATCTATCGCATGTCAAAAGATAGTTTATGCAAGGGTTAGGTACTCAGCCTAACATATGATTTCATGTATCCAAAAGGAGAGTGTATGCAAGGACATTTTTAGTTATGCATTTTTACATAAATTAAAATATGAAGAGAGAAGTGTTTCTCTTACACTTGAATATCAGGATCTGACCAACTAACAACCAATTTGCCTATCTTAATTATATGAGAAATGAACACGTGCTATTGGACTAAATCATCTATTTTCTTGAAAATTTGCATGTCCTGATCTGACCAACTGACAGCTAGTTTGCCTATCTCAATCATATGAAAAATGAACACATGTTGTCAGGGCATATTTCCTATTCTCTTTGAAGACACCCATGATAAACTTGTTTAATCTGTCACTCTTTCAAAACTTATGATTACCTATGACATTCCTAGATAGAGATCATGGCAACAAAAATGTACAAGCAAAGAATACCAAAGCACAAAGATGGAGGTGTGATAGACACACTATCACCTTTATTTAAAAATAATGTGCACACCAAAACAAAGATCATAAAAAAAATACATCCAAAATTATATTTACATATGTACAGAAGAGGACCACCTAGTTTTTACTAGAAATAGTGTTTCAAATATTACCCACTAAAGGGTTCCATCATGATACATTAGGTAAAAAGTATTATTACCGTAAAAGTACCTAATATTGAATGGCCCCATCCAAAGTGAATAAAGCTTCACCTAACTCCCTTTTGTTTTTTTGCAACTATCCTAAATTAGAACCAGATCTTTTACTTGGAATTTTTTTCTTAGCCTTTTTTTCAAATATAACTTTGACATGATCCTGATATTCTATTATTTTTTCAACCACCTGTACCTTTTTTTATTTTAATTGTTGTAGATAGAAGATTCTTTTATCTAATGAGATTTTAAAATTTGGATTCTCAACTGCTCTAGACAATTATAGGGAAGGCAACTAAAGGGTTATGGGAATTGTAACGTCTACTCCATATAATAATTAGAATGGAGACATTCCAATAGCCTTTTTTGGAGTTATATGATCTGCTCAAAGAGCATCATATACCTTTTTATGCCAATTTTTTTTATTCTCATCTACTACCTTGCACATGATTGTAAACATATTTTTCTTTCTTGATTTGGCCTAACCATTACCTTGCATATGATATTTTGATGAATGAGACAGAAAAAAGATGTATCCATAACAAAATACAATCATATATGAAGATCAAAAGTCATAGATATTATCTGTAACAATTTTCCATGGGATTTTTTATTGTACCAAGATATTTTCCTTGATGAAGTTGTAAATGAATTTTGAATTTATTTGTTTTATAAGAAATACTTGTACCCACTTAGTGAAGTAATATATTGCTATGAGAATGTGAGTATGATATGCACTTGAATGAGGGTTCAATGTCTCGATGAAATCCAATCCCCATTGTTGAAAAGGATATTCAATTATCATGGGTTGAAGAGGAAGTGCTACTAACGTGGGCTAAACTACTTGTTTTCAATCATAATCACACCCTTGTGAAGGTAGTTTAAGGCTTAATCAGTGGATTGAATCTCTAGATTCTAAGGGCTATCTCCCTTTGGTGTATCAATTAGGATCTCTACTCTATGCTACAAACTGCCAAGAAAAATGGAAGAAAGAGAATTGAAGTAAAAAATCCTATCTAATGATGGTGATACACTTGTATTCTAGTTCATCCACTCAATTTAAGCTCCTATAAAATATTGATTAGACAAGAAAAAGACTAAACTTTCAACTCCAATTGACTCTTATGCATTAGTATTTCATGAAAAAGTTTTATTTGGTGATCAAATCTTGAGAAAAATGATGGAAGAGGCCTAATTCAAGGCACTAACCAGCCACTTATATCCACTATAACTTCAATCAAAAGACATCAAACACATAATATGAATTGCATAATCTAATCAACTAGTAACTAGGTAAGAATCAAGACTTGACATAAATGCACTATATCAACATCCTAAAATATGAAAACAATCATTCTATTTATCTAAAAATGGTTATAAAACTCAAATTTTGGTAGATTCTGGTCTTGCCAAAAGAGGGATCTTGATTCAAGGATAAAAAGTCAAATTATATATAAAAAACATACAAAAGCAAGATATTGCATTGAAAATAGAAGAAGAGATCAACTCTCACATCTCACAAGTCCAACTTCAACTATCAAAAGATAACTAAAACCTTCAAATAATATCTTTTTGTCTTATACCTTGCATGAAAAAGCTCTTTGGCATTGGAAAAGGATGGTGGGACCATCTCATAATCATTATTTAGAATAAACATTAAATTCTTCAAAATTCATTAAATGTGCATGGATATTTGGTAATTCAATTCTCTCCATGCATGATGCTACGCCAATCTTCAAATGCTTAAAGCTGAGTTGGAAGTGTTTGAAAAGGCTTTGATTAGCAAGATAAACAAGAGTGCATGCATGAAATTCTATATTAATATTAGGTATGCAACGTTGAAACTCCATGTTAGCTCCTTTAACAAGCATCCAATGCTAAACTTCTTGAGCCATTCATGTATTTGAGTCTCCTTTTTGGAACTGAGAGAGTTGTGTTTGAAGGAAACTGCATGTCTTTTCTAAGTGTGAATGATTTAATTATTGCATTTATTATTTGGCATGCTCTTTGCTGTAGTCTTGGACTATAGATCTTCTTATAGATGGGAAAACCAACATCCTTATCATTTTTTTTCATGTTCATGCTCATCCCAGATGCATCTAATCTTGCTTGGTTCACTCTATATGTTTTGCATGTAGACTGTACATCACATTTATCTGCTTTGAGCTAATTCTTTTACCTTTTGTTTCTGCATGTATTCCTTTGGGATATAATTCTTTTGGGATTTTTCCTTGGTTCTTTCCCACAGAATTGTTTTAGGCTTTTTCCTTGGTCCTTTCTTTCTTTTGGAAAAATTTCCTGAAAGAACTTCTCCCTTTCACCTTGAACAATTCCTTTGAACTTAAAGTCTAAAGGAAATTATGTCTTCAGGTTTTTGCAATAGACAATTCCTTCAGATAAATTATCTAAAAGAATTCATGTCCTCAGAATTTTGTAAACTTCCCTTTAGATTTCTTGAAATGGACCTCAAAACTTTGTAAAAGACCCCTTCAGAACTTTGACAATGAACCCTTCAGAATTTTGAAATGCTCCTTTCATAAAAATGTTTGGTCTACTCATCCTTTAAAAAATGCCTTTTTTGAAGAGAAGGAACCATTCGGACTTATTTGAAAATGTGTCTCAAGCCTTTTGAAATGGTCCTTTTTCAATGAGAAAGTGACCCTTCAAAAAAATTGCAATGGCCTTCGAGATTTTTAAAATAACCATTTTGTTGAAAGGTGCCCTTCAAAATTTCAAAAAGTGCCCTGTTTGCTGAAAATAACCCTTCAACAAAGTTTCAAGTGTCCCTTCATCAATTTTGAAATGGTCTTTCATCTGAGAAAGACCCTTCAGGATTTATTGAAAAGGGCTTCAAAAAACTTGCAAAGGGCTTTGAAATTTTTTTAAAGGGCTCTAAAAAAATTGTTAAGCACCTTTCTCAAAGGTAAGATCCCTTCGAAAATTTTGTGAGAAGAACCTTTCTGAAAGGTAAGAGACCTTCAAAACTTTTGAAATTGAATTTTCTGAAAGGAAAAGAGCCCCTTCGACACTTCTGTGAAATAATCTTCGAAAAAATTGCAATGGACTTTCCCGAAGGAAAAGAGCTCTCAGAATTTTTGATTGTCACTTTCCCAAAAGAAATGACCCTTCAAAAAATTTAAGTGACCCTTAAAAATTTTTCCAAGTGCACCCTCCCTAAAATAAAGAACCTTTAGACTTTTTGCCAATACCCTTTGAAAAAGTTGAAAAGCACCATTTTTTGCTAAGAAGAATACCTTTGGGATTTTTGGAAAGACCAATTCCTTCAGGAAAATTACAAGTACCTTTCAAAATTTTTGAAGGGGCACCTTTGCTTCTGAAAGAAATCTTTAGAACTTTCACATAGGACCATTTCTCAAGAAAAGAACCTTTTGGGGAAATTATTTCCAAAGTCTTCCTTCCATGAAATCCGAAAGTATATCATCTACTTTTGAAAACCCAAATTCTTCTGCTTGTCCTCTTTTGAACTACTCTAAGCATCATAAATACCTTCCTGCAAAGAACAAGATGAGTGAAATAAAAGTCCCTAAATCACCTAAACAACCCTAAGAGCTATTAACCATGGATTTTTCAAGGACTTTTTAGGACCAATTATTGATCTTTGAAGACAAAATGGCATGGTATGCAAAGTTTCGAATGATAATGGTGGAAATTTGACCTATGAGGTCAAAATTGTTAACAATTTGGCAACTCAATTGGGAACTATACCATTAACATAAATCTAGGACTCACAAAGTAATGACAAATTTGACCCATGAATTCAAACTCTCTTTTGACCTGGCATGAGACAACCTTCATCATTTAAAATAAGAAGGGAAACACACAAAATATGAAAACTAACTAAACAAGCAAATGTGCAAACAAACACTTATTTGGGACAAAACAATACTAAACTATGTGCTTAAACAACACTTGGAGGAAAATAAACTATGTACAAGAAACTTTGCTCTTCAATAACAATGTTTTAAATGTATCCCATTGACTAGGATTGGAAGCTCTTCACCATCCATCTTTATAAGTTGGAAGGTATTGTGGGATTTGTAGCTGGAGATTGTGTATGGGCCACTCCAAAGGGAATCAAACTTTGTTTGTCTTCTTAGTTTAGCTCTATCCTCATCCCACTTGAGGACCAAATCTTCTTCTTTGAAACTTTTTGAAGAAGCTCATTCGTCAAAATCTCTCTTCACTTGTGCTTGATGAATTTCCATGGCTATCATGGACTAATTTTTTATCTCTTCCAACTCCATAAGCTCAACATATCTAATCTTCATAGGCTCATTCTCTAACAATTTGAGTTGATGCATTAGTTTTAAAGCAAAAAATTCAAGAGAAATAGGTAACCTTGCTTTCTTACCATAGACCAGCGTGTAAAGAGAGTTGGCTATTGATCTTTTGTAGCTGATCCTATCAGCCCATAGAGATAACTTCAACTTGAGATGCCATGACCTCTGATTGTCTTCAATATTCCTTTTTATGATCTTCAATAGGTTCTTCTTTGTAGATTCAACAAGGCCATTGACTTGTCGATAATAGTTTAATAAAGTGCTAAGATAAATTCCATGTTGGACAACCCATTGGCAGATCCTACTTACCATAAAAGCCATTGTATTATCAAAAATAATAGTCAAAGGAACTCCAAATCTAGTAAGCAAACCTTCATAGAAATCTAAAACATTGGTTTCATTTGCTTCTTTCAATGCCACTTCTTCTGTCTAATGTGTGAAGTAATCTGTAGTATTGAGAATCCATTTATGTCCTAAACTTGAAGGAGGATTTATGAGACCAATAAAGTCTAATCCCTATTAAAAAAAGGGTTGATCCACTGTAATTGGTTAGAGAGATAAAATTGAAAATTTCATTTTTTATACAAACATAGCACACTGTTTGCACTTCCTAACCCATGCATGGCAATCACCAAATATACTAGGCTAATAGTATCCACCTCTCATGATCTTAAGGGCTATAGTTCTTGTTGTCTCCAAATCTTGCACTCTAGAAGAGACTGTTCAGTCATCTTCTAGATTTGGGTAATGTTGGAACACTTTTAGGCATCTAGGTATACTTATAATGGAAATGAACCTCTAGACTGAAAGGGCTAGCTCCCTAAATTTATCTCTACAAAAAAATCTCTATCTACACTAGCTTGATTGAAAAGAAAAGGGTTAGGAATTGCATAAGGGAAACCTATTTTAAGAATGGTGATGCACTAAGTTTTTTATTCCACATGAATGTCATATCCTAACACACAACACAACAAAATGTAAAGACATTTTTCCAAGTTATAGAGATTCTAACATGAATATTTTAGTAAAGAGGTGAGATGCATGAGAAAATAGAAGGATAATAAACTGAAAGGCACATTGCAAATTTAAGAATAGTTAAAATTCTTACAATATTTCCATACACTTAAACACACTCTAGATGACCTATTAGATCAATAACTTTGCTTAGACATGAAGGACAAAGGACAAAAGCATGAAATCATCACTTGTTGTCAATATATGTCACTTGTATACTCAGACAATGTTTATAACATGAAAGGGAAAAAAATGTACTAATGTTTAAAGGTAGAATATCATTCTAGCAGGGCTTTGCCATACTTTGTGTGGTTAATTTTTCACTAGCTAAGGGGATATATATAACAAGATGGAAGAGAGAGGAAAGCCTTTGGTGCCAAGTAGAGGAATCAAATTTTTTGAAGTCACCATCTTCAGCTGTAACTATCTTTATAAAGGATGCTTGCTCGTGCCATTTGGTTGATCCATGTCACCACAAGTTGTTACACATTTGGTCCTACTCTCTCAAAGATTCTTTTCCAACATTTGCATCAATAGAATAAGGATATTATTGGTTGAGTCATGACATCAAAGTGGTTGTTACAAGGAAGTCCACCTATTGAAGATTTATCTCTTTCATTTTTTTGGCTTTGTCCTTCTTCTTTGATTGGTCCTCAAGGAACGACTCAGATCCTGGTTGATCAATAGTGATATGGGCTCTCTTACTATTTCAACAGATGAAGGATGTGAGCCCTTAGATCTACTTAAATCCTCTTATGTTTGAACACTAATAGTTAACACACTATCCTAAAATTTGACGTTTGTGTAACCATCATTTCACTTGGACATTTCCTTTAGGCACCCTTCTTTGAACAATTCACATGGGTACTTTCCTTGAAATAATTCCCATGGGCATTTTCATCAAACATTTTCCTCAAAGGATTTCCCATGGGCATGCTCTCCCCTTTGAATGGTCCATGTCTTTTTGGGCCTTTGGATTATGGCTTGTTGGAAGGATTGTTGCGGACAAAAAGTCCACAATAATTCCTTTAGACTTCTTGCAAAGGTCACTTCCTTTTGGAAAGATCCCTTCGGGCTTGGAAAGTGTCTCTTCAGAACTTTTTCGAAGGGCACATTGGAGAGGGAAAGTGTCCCTTCAAAATTTTTTTGAAGGACACTTTGAAGAGAAAGTGTCCCTTCAAAAAAGTTTTGAAGGGCACTTTGGAGAGCGAAGGTGTCCCTTCAAAACTTTTTTGAAGGGCAATTTGAAGAGAAAGTGTCCCTTCAAAAAAGTTTCAAAGGGAACTTTGGAGAGAGAAAGTGTCCCTTCAAAACTTTTTCAAAGGGAGCTTTAAAGAGAAAGTGTCCCTTGAAAAAATTTCTGAAGGGCACTTTGGAGAGAGAAAGTGTCCCTTTATAAATTTTCTAAAGGGCACTTTGAAGAGAAAGTGTCCCTTCAAAAAAATTTTGAAGGGAACTTTGGAGAGAGAAAGTGTCCCTTTAGAAGTTTTTTAAAGGGAACTTTGGAGAGCAAAATTGTCCCTTCAAAACTTTTATGAAGGGCACTTTGAAGAGAAAGTGTCCCTTCAAAAAAGTTCTGAAGGGCACTTTAGAGAGGGAAAATGTCCCTTTAGAACTTTTTCGAAGGGCACTTTGAAGAGGAAGTGTCCCTTTGGAACTTTTCCAAAGGGCACTTTGGAGAGAGAAAGTGTCCCTTCAGAACTTTGAAGGGCACTTTGAAGAGAAAGTGTCCCTTCAAAAAAGTTTTGAAGGGCACTTTGGAGAGAGAAAGTGTCCCTTTGGAACTTTTTTGAAGGGCACTTTGAAGAGAAAGTGTCATTTTGGAAAATATTTGAAGGGCACTTTGAGGAGAGAAATACCCTTCAAAAAAGTTCTGAAGGGAAATATAAAGAGAGAGAGACCCTTTGGAAAAGTTCTAAAGGGCAATCTTTTAGGAAAAGACAAAGGAAGAGGATTCTTTTAGATTTTTTATTTGAGACAAAAAAGCTAAAATAATTCCTTTAGGGAAAGATCAAAAAGACTCGTTGAAAAGGCCAAACAAAAGCTTCAAAAAAAAGAAAGAAAATGATTAGTATTTTACAAGTGAGTTAAAATAGACAAGTGAAAATTGAACTTAGCCAAAGGGAGCTACAAAACAAGGTATGAAATTTGGCTAACATTCTTGGTGATTTCAATGGGAGGCATACTTGCTATGCCAAAGACCAGTCACCTAAATCCTTCCATTGGGCATGGAGTCACACATTAGGCATTCAAAATAACTTGAACAAGCTTCTTGAATAAAAACAAAAGCTAGATTATCAAATGCACAAAGGCAAAGATGCACACCAACACAAAGAAGGAAACACATTTATGCTATAAAGCACTTAGGGAACACAACAACAAACCAAAAAGAAACACACATCTAAACTAGTATTTATAAAACATGGCTTCCCAATACTAATATCAAGACTTCAAATATATCCCATTCATAGGGATAGGAAACTCTTATCCATTCATCTTAGACAACTGAAAGGAGTTGATTTGCTTGCACTTGCTGAAGATGTAAGGGCCACTCCACAAAGTGTCAAACTTTGTATGTCTACCTATATTTTCTCTATCTTCCTCCCATTTCAAGACCAAGTCACCCTCTTTGAACACTCTTTCACTTGTTATTTTGTCAAATGACCTCTTCATGAGTACTTGATAGTGCTCCATATCCTTGTGTGCATCATCCCTTACCTCTTGTAGCTACATTAGTTTTGTCAACCTAACTTCCATTGGAGTGTTTTCAAGTAATTTTAGCTATTGTTATAGCTATAGGGAAGGGAGTTCTTGGTATATGGACAACCTAGCTTCTCTCCCATAATAAAGTGCAAAGGGAAAATTACCAATTGATTTGTTAGGAGTAATCATGTCTGCCCATAAAGATATTTTAACTTGTTATGCTAGGCTCTTTGATTATTCTCTAATGTTCTCTTAATGATCTTGATGAGGTTCTTATTGGTATACACAACCAATCCATTACCTTGAGGGTAATAATTGGAT
Organism: Torreya grandis; assembly: GCA_037957365.1. Lineage (NCBI taxonomy): Eukaryota > Viridiplantae > Streptophyta > Pinopsida > Cupressales > Taxaceae > Torreya > Torreya grandis. Next base: position 306,958 of record JARHVA010000693.1, on the reverse strand, counting down.
GATTTACTCAAGTGAACTCCATTCCTACCTGCCCAATCAAAAGTTTTGGCACTTAAGAAAGAAAGTGCATTATTAGAAATGATGACATGAGGAACTCCAAACCTTTTTATAATGCTCTCATAAAAATCCAAGATAGATTTTTCATTTGCCTCCTTCAATGAAACAACTTCTACCCACCTTTTGAAGTAGTCAATAGTAGTCAATATCCATTTATGTCTAGCACTTGATGGAGGGTTGATCATACCAATTAAATCAAGGCCCTACTGCATGAAAGGCTAGTCCACTTGGATAGGATTCAAAGGAAGGGTTGCAAGTTTCTATTTTCCTACAAAGAAGGCACATTGAGGACACACCTTAGCCCAATGGTAACAGTCCTTAAAAAGACTAGGCCAATAGTAACCAGCCCTCATTATCTTTGTAGCTATAGTTCTAGGAGAGAAATGACCTCCATCTATACCATTGTGAAAAATTTCTAGTAGCATGTCAAATTGACCGCTGTCAACACATCTCAATAGCACACCATTTGTGTCCTTTATAAAATGAACATTATCAACAAGGAAATAGGGAATGGTCTACAATATAAAGTATCTCCTTTGAGGCTTTCTCAAACCATTGGGACACTCACCATTTTGAAGAAAAATGATGTCTTGTGTCTAGCTCCGAACTTCTATGTGATTAGCTAGTTGGGGGTGAACTTGGTTGATCAATACCTCTGCTTTTGGCTCTTATAAATCTGAATCTAAATGCCCACACAATCCTTATCCTCTCACTAATTTTGTCACCTTGATGTCCACATCATACTCCATCACCTTTGCGATCTAGCCAACTCTCTTTTCATTGAGGTCCTTACTTAGGAGAAATTCTTTGGTGTTGGGATGAGAAACCATGACATGTATCTTATTGTTTGAGACCATGTGTCTAAATTTTTTCAATTTCCTTATCACTGTCAAAGCCTACTTCTCAACAAATGTATATCTGACCTCATAATCCTCTAATCCTTGGCTGAAGAATGTAATTGCTTACTTTACCTCTTCATCATTATTTTGCATGAGCATAGCTGAGATTGTATCAAGGTTAGTAAAGGTATAGAGTATAAAATTCTTGGCAAAGTTTGGGTTCAAAAGAGTAGGATATTTTACAATTGCTTGCTTGATTGTCTCAAAGTTGCTCTTTCCCTCCTTTGTCCAAGTAAAAACTTGGTTCTTTTTTAACATGGTTGTGATAGAATTTACCACAGCTAAAAAGTCTAGAATAAACCTTCTGACAACATTTATTTTCCCCAAGAAGCTTTGCAGTCCCTTCTTGTGTTGAGGTAAGAACAAGCCTAGGATAGCCTCAATCCTTTCAGGGTCAATAGACAAGCCTCCTTCTGAAATAATGTGCCCTAAAAGTTTACCTTCATGAACAACAAAGATGCACTTTTTTAGATTAAGGGATATGCCATACTCCCTACATTTCTCAAACACTTTCCTTAGATGTTTCATATGATCAACAACATATTTTGAAAAAATATTTACATCATCTAGGTACACAAGTAGAAACTTATTGATCAAACCTTTAAAAGCCATGTCCATTGCTCTTTGAAAAGTGGCTCCAACATTAGATAAACCAAAAGGCATCTTATTAGGTTCCCCACTTTGTAGTGAAGGCTATCTTGAACTAATCCTCCTCATTTACCAATATTTGGTTGTAGCCTAAATAATCATCAAGAAGAGAGAAGCGTTGGGAACCTGAAACAACCTATAGAATTTGATCCATGGAGGGTAGTGGATAATGATCTTTGAAAGACACTTTGTTAAGATATAAAAAATCGACACAAAGTCTAATCTTTCCATTATTTTTTTGGATAGGTACAAGATTAGCCATCCAAGTTGAGTGTTTGATAGGAAAGATAATCCTAGACTCAATCAACTTGGTTAGCTCTTTCTTCATGAGTTCTTTTATCTTGGGATTGATAGGCCTTTGCTTTTGCATGACCAGTTTAGCTCTAGGTTATAACTCAATGGTATGATGATCTATACTTAGATCAAACCCTTTCAAGTCTTTATACTCCTAAGCAAAGATGTCATGAAACTCTTTTCACAATTTAGTAAAACCTTGCTTCTTAGGATAAGAACATACCTTGCCAATTTTCAAAAGTCTATCCTTGAAAATTAGGAATCTTTCATAGTTCTCTTCCTTTGTTGGCATGCTCACTCTTTCTTTCTTCTTCTGATCATCCTCATTGAAAATACTCTCTAAGGTAATCCACCCCTTAGGTATCTTGTTTGTCTTTAGCTAAATGATTTGCTCTTCATATTGATCATGTAGTCTCCTTTGGTTTCTTGAAGAAAAACCTACCTCATTTTTCAAGAAGTGTGCAATGTGTTCATCACTTTGAAAAACCTACCATGACACTTTATTAGATAGAATAGAGGGTCTCACAATGATCTTGATATGAGATTGATCTTTCTCTTGTCCCATATCAGCAACTGTATCAAATTGTGCCCCTATAACAGCCAATCTATTAACGTGTTTATTAGAATCCCTTGGGATGAGTTGTATGTTGAAGGCATCAAAGTCTTAAAGTATGTCCCATACCATATGCTTGTAGGATTTAAGCAAGGGATTCTTGGTTGTAGCTTGATTTCTTACTTGGTGAATGACTAGCTCACTATCTCCATAAACCTTTAAACTCTTGATTTCTCTCTTCTTTGCCCATTGGAGACCATGGACTAGGCCTTCATATTCTACCACATTGTAAGTGCAACTGAAGTGGAATATGTATGAGGATTAGTATTTATTATTTGATGGAGAAACTAACATAATGCTAGATCATGCACCTACTTTGCTTCATGAGCCATCAAAGAACATTTCCCATATCCCATCAGGTCCATGGTTTTCATTAGTGAGTGAAGCGATTGAAACATCCCCTTCACGCATACAATAAACACCCAAATTAGTCTCTTAAATGAAAGTATATGGATCAATTCCATGTTTTTTAGTGTTGTATTTATCAAGGAAGAGATTAGAAATACCTTCAAGGGGGGAGGATGCTTCACTATCCATAACACTTTCAAATTCTTTGCTAATTAGACAATTCTAATTTGAGTTTGTCTCCATGTGTGGCTCAATATGAAACCTTGATAAGGGTTGAGTCCTTATAGTAAATTTGATTCCATAACTTGTTTTAAAATATAGAAAAGACAAATCAGTAGAATGGTACCCTCCTATCTTAGTCATGAAGTCTCTTGACAAGAAGATAACAAAATAGGCTAGAAGGTCTACCACCACAACATCTTGAAAATTTGGAAAACTTGGGCAATCATGTAGAAATACCTTCAAACCTTTGACTAGTCCCACTATCTTAGTTGGAGTCCCATCAAGATGAAATACACCCTTGTTATGTTGCTCATATTTTAATCTTAGCTTATCAGCCACCACTTTAGGTATAACAGTGGTACAAGCTCCACTATCCACAATGTAATTATGGAAAAGCTTATCTCCCACTATGAGGGTGAGATAGAAGGTTGGAGGCTTTTAAAACTTGGTGGAGGGATCTAAGACATGGATTGGATCATTGGTAAGGTATACATCATTGTGATTTGAAGTTTGAGGGGCTGCATGAATGTTTGCAAGATATTCTTGCAATAGCTCCTTCTGACCAGGCATGTGCAAGACCTCCCAAAGAGTTATGCTTGTCTTAGTACTCTTTAAAGAATAAATGATGTTTAGAGAGGGAAAATTAACCTTTTTTTTGACCTTTGAAGGTGGAGAAGGAGTATAAACTTGCTATGTTATAGGTTTGACAATCCTACTTACATTCTAGTTTTGTTGAGGAACATGACTTATAGCAGGAACTGCATTAGGAGTCACACCTTGTGGCCTTAGAGAGTCATCTCTTAGAGTTACTCATGATTATTGATCTTATCCTAGTGCTCTCTTCTTGGATCTTATTTTGGCTATGACTAATGTGCTTTGATTTAACACATAATCATCTCTTTCTTGGAAGTTCATCATGCCTATACTTTGGCTACTACCTTCTCCATGGTTATCCCTTTACATAAGGTATACTTATTTTGAAGTTACATAAGGAGTAGTTTCCTATTGTGTCACGAAAGCTTGGCTGCCTTCTCCACCATCATGCATAAACTAACCTTGAAGTTGTCCCCATTGGTCTAAATGATTCTCTCCTTGGACAAGATTAACATGCACTGGAACAATAACCTTTGTGTAATGGGTGGGATTAGGATTATAGGCATTAGGTGTTAGTTTTAGGATCAAAAATGAATTAATCAATATTACAACAACATAGAGAAATGAACACAATAGATACACTAGGAAAACCCTCATTCTCTATGGAGAAAAACCTAAGAAAATATCTCTTATATATTTTAGGCATAAGAGCAAAAACCTGTTTTACAATATGGCCCAAGTACAAGACTGATTCATAGTAATGAAAGGTAGTGCCTTTTCGAGGCATGAATATACAAATAATATGGTTTCTCCTTGATAATAATTTACTTGATGTAAAATTTCAATCTACTTTAGGTGATTGATCTCCTCCTTGAAGTGCAAATTCTTCTTACTTTAATTAGATTACCAAATGAAGTGAAAATTCCTTGTATATATACACATTGAGATGTCTTTTCATGAACGGTCACCTCTCTTCACTAAAGGATATGAATTTTAATAATAAAATAGCAAGTTAGATAGAGATATTTTAACATTAATATTATTTGAATTTGATGGAGAAAAACATCTCTCACTTCTATAAACACCAACACTCCCTCTTAGCTAGGGAAGTATTTTTCCAATAATCCTCATCTAAGAGATGTACAAGAGTTCAAAACGTGATATCAACCATCATGGCTACTCCCATGTATGGAAAAAATTTCATAAGTGTCCATCATAGAGTTACTCAATGTTATGTCATCATCTCATCATGACATCCACCATGGCTACTCCCAGAGGATGCATAGACACAAGTACAAGGAAATCATCATGGAATCTCTCAACATGATGTTGTCATTGAGTCACTCAACATGACATCCACCATGCCTACTCCCAAAGGGTGGAATAAGGGCTTTCACCTCAATTTTATCTATCATAGAGAAAGATGCATTAACAAGGGCTTTCACCTCAAATTTCTCTATCATAGAGAAAGATGCATTATCTCAAGTTACAAGAGATTACTAATGTTGAGTCTTCCTCTTAGAAAGGGCTTTATTTTCCACAAATCCAAGCTTGTCTTGAAAATGTACAAACTTCACTCTGGAGAGAGGTTTGGTGAGAATATCAGTTGTTTGCTCATCAGTGTAAATGTATCTCAACTGAATAGCTTTTCTCAGTACCATATCTCTGATGTAATAATATTTGATCTCAACATGTTTTGTTCTATCATGAAACACTGGATTGATAGATAAATTCACATAGCTTTGATTGTCACAATGAATAATGGTTGGCTCCAATGATTTTCTATATAATCCTATAAGGAGCTTCTAAAGCCACACTACTTCTTGAGATGCAACACATGCTACAATATATTCTACATCTGTAGTGCTTAGTGCCACTGAAGATTGCTTCCTACTACACCAAGAAATCATTGTAGACCCCAAGCTAAAGTAACATCTAGAGGTTCTTTTTTGATTAGCCACACTCCCTACCCAATCAAAATTAGAATAACCTTGCAAATTTAGATCTATACTGGAATTATATCTCAATCCATATACAACTATGCCATGCAAGTATCTCAAGATATGCTTAGCTGAAATTAGATGAATCTACCTAGGTTCACACATGAACTAACTGAGAGCACTCACTGCATAGAAAATATCTAGTCTATTATTGCCTAGATACATCAACGATATAATCAGTTGCCTGTACATAGTAGGATATACCAGAACTAAACTAGCTTTAGACTCACTTAACTTATTCAAATTAGTTTCCATTAGAGTAGACATGGATTTACAATCAATCACCCCAAATCTCTTCAAGATGTCTATGGTTTATTTTCCTTGACTTAGAATAATCTCATTGGGTCTCTGCCACACTTTCAATCCTAGAAAGTAATGCATAAAACGTAGATCCTTCATCTCAAATTTAGAAGCTAACTCCTTGCATTTGATAATGAGATATTTTTCTCTAGTAATAAATATATCATCAACATAAATAACCAAGATTAAGGCCTCACCATCAAACTATCTTGAAGTAAATATTTGAATTAGCATCATTCTTGGAGAAACCCAAACTTATCAAGTATCGATCAATCCTCTCATACCAAGCATGAGGAGCTTGCTTAATACCATACAAGACCTTCTTCAATTTACAAACATGAGACTCCTTCCCATGAATAAAAAAACCATTAGGTTTTTCAATGTATACTTCTTCTTTAATTACACTATTAAGGAATGTTGTCTTCATGTCCATCTGATGTAGCTTCCATCCCTTAAACTGTTGCAATAGCAATAATAGTTCTGATGGATGTATAATGAGCAAATAGAGAAAAAGTTTATTCATAATCTATTCACTCTTTTTGAGAGAATCCTCTGGCTATAAATCTAGCTTTGTACTTTTCAATACTTCCATTAGCTGCATGCTTGATCTTAAAAAGCCATTTAGAAGATACAACTAATTTTCCTTCAAGTCTTGGTACAATTTACCAAACATCATTCTTGATGATATATTGATTTTATTTAGCCATAAAATCTCTCCATACTTGCTAAATAGAAGCTTCCCTAACACTAAAAGGTTCAGACTCAATGATATGACTCATCAATGCTACATAGCCTGGAAACTTCTATGGTTTTTTGCTTTCTTAGAATGTGCCTCTAGGAATTGAAAACCTTTCTACCTCCTGAATTATTTTCCTAGCCCATAGAGGTCTCTTTCAACATTTGAAAATATCATTTGGCCCATCAGTAGGTTCCAAAGGCTCAATTGGATTAATAGCATCTTTTGGTTTAGTAAACTCCTTTTGAATCTCAGGAGTATAATCAACATCCATGTCCTGAGAAGTCTCCTGGTCTTCATTATCTATCTCCATGAATGAACCTTTAGATCTTTTGAATGCAACATCTTATTTAAAAGAGACATCCCTATTGATCTCTATCTATTTCTATCTTGGAATGTAGATCCTATAGGCTTTTGATGATTCATTGTAACCCACAAATATTCCTTTCTTTCCATATGGTTCTAACTTAGTTATCTTATATTTAGGTACATTAATATAAACAAGACAACCAAAGATTCTCAAATGACTAACCTCAAGCTTCACACCTATGAAGGCTTCTTCAGGAGTCATATTCTCTAAAATATGATGAAGGCTTTGATTCTGAACATATACTATATTTCTGGATGCTTCTATCCAAAGGAAGATTTGTAAGTCTTGATCATCGATCATAGCTTTGGATGCCTCAACTATAGATCTATTATTCCTTTCTACAACTCCATTTTATTGTGGATTGTAAGGAACACAAAACTCCCTCTTAATCCCTACCTCAATACAAAAGTGATGGAAGTCTCTAAAAGTGTATTTTCCTCCGTTATCAGATCTCAGAACCTTGATTATTTTCTTGCACAAATTTTCTACTTGAGCCTTAAATTATTTGAATTTTGCAAGCACTTCTTCAGATTCCTTAGACTTCAAAAAATAAATCCTAGTCTTTCTAGAGTAGTCATCAATTAAAATTACATAATACCAAAAACCACTCAAAGATGCCACAAAAATTTGGCCACACAAATTAGAATGAATAAGATCTAGAATACATTTTGATCTTCTTTCACTACTATGAAAAGGACCCTTAGTATTCTTACCCAATACAAATCATTTACAAATATCATCATGCTCCTGACTAAGATTCAAAAGGCCAATGACCATCTTCTCCATGGATGGAAGAGCTCTGAATTGAAGATGAGTAAGTCTCATATGCCATAGCTCACATGAACTAGAGGAATCATGCATTAATGCTTGAACTGGATAAATGGAAAGTCTATAAAGACTCTCTTGCCAAACACCAATCACTCGGGCTATCTTGATGCTAGAGTTATTTGGCCAAGCAAGAAATTTTCCTTTAGAAAATTCAACTTGATATCCTTTGTCCTCTAAGTCTAAATTGATACAAGATTCATCTTGATACCTGTAACAAATAAGACATCACTCAAATGAAGAGAGATTCCAAAATCTAAGTGAAAAGAAGAGGCTCCAACACCTTTCACTAAGTAGCAAGCATCATCTTTGATTATTAATTGAAGGTTGGTTTCTCTCTCCACCAATTCTAAAAGATGCTCTTTGTATCCTATAATGTGATGAGAAGCACCACTATCAATCAACCATGTGTTGTTATCAATTGGGACATTACTCGATAGGGCTGAGATAAATAGAAATCCAATTGAATTATCTCTTGATTCCTTTTGAGGATAGACATCATCTACATCTTTAGTAGCAACATGTTGCTTTGGTCTTGTTTTACAATCTCTCACATAGTGACCATACTTGTTACATCTGAAGCATTGTATATGGGAGAGATCCTTCTTTGATTCAGGAGCAACATCTAATTTCTTGTTTCTATTCCTCTTGAAATTTCCTTTTTTCCCTTATCTTCCTTTCCTCTTTGAGGTTTGAGTAGCAATAACTTGATTCTCTTCATTAGTAGAACTTTTCCCATTTCCTCTTGCTGTTAGCCTAAATTCCTCTTCAATACAATCCACACGAAGGTGATCAAACTTGGGAAATTTGGATCTTCCACTTATACTTTGAATGAAGGGCTCCCAAAATTGAGGAAGGCCATTCAAAGCCAACATAACCAAATCTTGATTTTTTATCATATCTCCAATGGCACATAATTGATCCTTCAACTCAGTGGATCTTCATGAAGAAGGAGATGATTGATTCTCCTTTAGCCATTTTGATGTGATGAAGCTATTGCCTCAATGAAAGATATCTACTAGTGTTATTAATCTCATAAATGCCTTGTAGAGTCTCAAACATGGCTTTGGCCATGTTCAACTTAGATATGATAGGCACAAGTTGGTCCTTCACAAAATCTATCAACATCTTTCTTGCCTTAGTGCCATTCTTCCTCCATCAACATCATCAATTGGTTTGGGCACATCATTCTTCATGAATTCCAGAAGATCATTTTCCTCTAGTGCAATAAGGACTTTGAATTTCTAAGAGGTGAAGTTTGATGCACCGTCAAGTATATCTTTAACCTTGATACTATTCACCATTTTTTGAGGCTTGGATAGACTCCCTTGGAATGAGAAGATGAGTAAATAACTTTGCTACTTACTCAAATATGATCATGATTTTGCTTAAACCCACTCTAATACCATGTTAGTTTTAGGATCAAAAATGAATTAATCAGAATTACAATAACATAGAGCAATAAACACAATAGATACCCTGGGAAAACCCTCCTTCTCTAGGGAGAAAAACTTAGAAAAATATATCTCTTATATATTTTAGGGATATGAGCAGAAATCTACTTTACAATATGGCCCAAACACAAGACTGATATATAGTAATGAAAGGTAGTGCCTTTCCTACCATGAATATACAAATAACATGGTTTCTCCTTGATAATACTTTACTTGATGCAAAATGTCAATCTGCTATAGGTGATCAATCTCCTCCTTGAAGTGCAAATTCTTCTTACTTCAATCAGATTACCAAATGAAGTGAAAATGCCTTGTATATATACACATTGAGATGCCTCTTCATGAAGGGTCACCTCTCTTCACCAAAGGATACAAATTTTAATAATACAATAAAAATTTGGACAAAGATATTTTAAAATTAATATTATTTGAATTTGATGGAGAAAAATATCTCCCGATACTATAAACATCAACATTGGGTTGCCTACTGAAGCCTTGTTGACCCTGTCCTCTTCTTTGGTAGTTGTATTGGGGTGGAGCTCTATAGCCTTATTAAGGATAGTATTGATGGTTAGGTCGAGCACTTATCTAGAACTAAGATTTCTTGAGTTGAGATCATAATGATTAGATTTATTCATCTTTATCCACAACACTATCCAATTTCTTGGGGAAGGCTCTTAGCTTGACATTGGTGTTAGGAATTTGAGCTATAGTTGGAGCTTCAACTGAACCATGAGATAGTAATGACATGAAAACTCTTGGAGGGAGTCTTCTAGCTTGTATCAAGTTATTTTTAGCTTTAATAGCTATTTCATATGCATCAATCAGAGTGAATCTTCCCATAGACTATAACATCACTGCTACATCAGTACCAATACCTTTGAGATAGGTGGGGAACACAAAGCTTGGAGTAGGTATCATGACAGGTGACAACCTATGCCATGTCCTTTGAAATATTTCATTGAAATCCCCCATAGATTCATTAGGACCTTTCTTTATCATGTTCAAATGATGGATCAGTGAAGTGTGGTCACTCTTATTCTCAAATCTAGTCACCAACAATTCCCCAAATCCATCCCAACTTGTAATGCAACCACCTTCTAAATTCCTATACCAGTCAAGTGCTTTGCCTTTTAGAGACATAGCAAGCAATCTAATGGATATGTTGACTTGGGTGACATTATGGAAGTTACAAAAATTTGAAATGTCCCTAATATGCTCAGATGGGGTAATAGGACCCTCTCCATTAAAACTAGGGAGAATTTTCGTAGAATTGAGAGGAATAGGGTCGTATGCAGTAAGGTCAATTGGATTTTGTGTGTTAAAGGCTAGGAAAGGCTATTGTATATCCAATTATATTCTTTCCTCTTGATCTCTTATTTCTATAACCTCCTAAAATTCTTCTTTTCCTTCTCCAAAACCTCCTTGCCAATGACATCTAAGCACTAGGAATGGTTCAGGGCCTTGTTCTTTAAGAAGAGCTTCAGCTAGAGGGTCTTGATTGAAAGTCCTAGATGACTTAGTGAGGACCATGAAGTATAATGTGGGAAAATTGATCTACAACCAAAGATTCTCACCTTTTGGAGTCACCAAATGATGTTTTAAGAGTACAGACTCAGATTTGTCAAGATTAGCATTCACCTTGACATGTAAATAACTAGGAACTAGGGTCCCACCAAACGTGCCAAAACTATTGTCTCTAAATATTACACCCTAAAAGAGAGTGTTCAGTACTCTTTTAGATTTGGGTAACATTGGAACACTTTTAGGCATGTGGGTATACCTATAATGGAAATGAACCTCTATTTGAAAGGGCTAGCTCCCTGGATTTATCTCTGCAAAAAAAGCTCTATTGACACCAGCTTGATTTAAAATAAAAGGGTTAGGAATTACGTAAGGGAAACCTATTTTAAGAATGGTGATGCACCAAGGTTTTTCTTCCACATGAATGTCATATCCTAGTGTACAACACAACAAAATTTAAAGACCCTTTTCCAAGTTCTAGATATTCTAACATGAATATTTTAGTAAAGAGGTGAGATGCATGAAAAAATAGGATAATGAATTGAAAGGCACATTGCACATTTAAGAATAGTTAAAATTATTAGAATGGTTCTATAGAATTAAACACACTCTAGATGACCTATTAGATCAAGAAATTTGTTCAAACGTGAAGGACAAAGGATATAAGCATGAAATCATCACTTGTTGTTAATATATGTCACTTGCATACTTTGAAAATGTTCAAAACTTGAAAGGGAAAAAGACTACACTAATGCTTAAAGGCAGAATATCAATTTAGTAGGGATTCACCATACTCTATGTGGTTGATTTTTAACTAGCCAAGGGGATATATAGCAAGAAGGAAGAGAGAGAGGAAAGCCTTTGGCACCAAGGAGAGGAATCAATTTGTTTAAAGTCACCATCTTCAGATGTAACCATATTTACAAAGGATGCTTGCTCGGGCCATTTGGTTGATCCATGTCATCATAAGTTGTTACACATTTGGTCCTACTCTCTCAAAGATGCTTTTATAATGTTTATGTCAAAAGAATAAGGATATTCTTGGCTGAGTCATGACATCAAAATGGTTGTTATAAAGGAGTCCATCTGTTGTATATTTGTCTCTTTCATTCTATTTGGCTTTGTCCTTCTTTGATTGGTCCTCAAGTAATGACGTAGATCTTGGTCGATCAATGGCTATATGAACTCTCTTATTGTTTTGATGGATGAAGGATGTGAGCCCTTGGATCTACATGAATCCTCTTATATTTGAATACCAATAGTTAGTGCACTATCCTAAAATTTGATGTTTGTGCAACTGTTATTTCACTTGGACATTTCCTTCGGGCACCCTTCCTTGAATAATTCATGCAAGTACTTTCCCCAAAAGAATTCTCATGATCATTTTCATCAAACATTTTCCCTGAAGGATTTCCCATGGGTGTGCTCTCCCCTTTGAATGGTCCATGTCTTTTTGGGCCTTTGGAGTATGGCTTGTCAAAAGGATTGTTGCAGATAAAAAGTCTATAATAATTCCTTTGAACATCTTGAAAATGTCACTTCCTTTTTGAAATATCCCTTCAGGCTTGGAAAGCGTCCCTTTGAAACTTTTCTGAATAGCACTTTGGAGAGGGAAAGTGTCCCTTCAAAACTTTTTCGAAAGGTAGTTTGAGGAGAAAGTGTCCCTTCAAAAAAGCTTTGAAGGGCACTTTGGAGAGAGAAAGTGTCCCTTCAGAACTTTTTTGAAGGGCACTTTTAAGATAAAGTTTCCTTTGGAAAAGTTTTGAAGGGCACTTTGGAGAAAGTGTCCCTTTGAAATTTTTTTGAAGGGCACTTTCAAGAGAAAGTGTCCCTTTGGAAAAGTTTTGAAGGGCACTTGGAGAGAGAAAGTGTCCCTTCAAAAAAATTTGAAGGGCACTTTGAAGAGAAAGTGTCCCTTCAAAAAAGTTTTGAAGGGTACTTTGGAGAGAGAAAGTGTCCCTTCAAAAAAAATTCAAAGGGCACTTTGAAGAGAAAGTGTCCCTTCAAAAAAGTTTTGAAGGGCACTTTGGAGAGAGAAAGTGTCCCTTCAAAACTTTTTCAAAGGGCACTTTGGAGAGGGAAAGTGTCCCTTTGAAACTTTTTTGAAGGGCACTTTGAAGAGAAAGTGTCCCTTTAAATTTTTTTTGAAGGGCACTTTAGAGAGAGAAAGTGTCCCTTTATAAATGTTTTGAAGGGTAATTTAGAGAGGGAAAATGTCCCTTTAGAACTTTTCCAAAGGGAACTTTGAAGAGAAAGTGCCCCTTAAAATTTCCAAAGGGCACTTTGGAGAGGGAAAGTGTCTCTTCAGAACTTTTTCGAAGGGAAATTTGAAGAGAAAGTGTCCCTTCAAAAAAATTTCAAAGGGCACTTTGGAGAAAGTGTTCCTTCAAAACTATTCTAAAGGGCACTTTGAAGATAAATCATCCCTTCAAAAAAGTTTTAAAGGGCACTTTGGAGAGAGAAAGTGTCCCTTCAAAACTTTTTGAAAGGGCACTTTGAAGAGAAAGTGTCTCTTCAAAAAAGTTCCAAAGGGCACTTTTAAGAGAGAAAGACCCTTCAAAAAAGTTTTGAAGGGCAATCTAAAGAGAGAGACCCTTCAAACATGTTTCGAAGGTAAATGTTTTAGGAAAAGACAAAGGAAGAGGATCCTTTTAGACTTTTAATCTAAGACAAAAAGTTTGAGACAAAAAATGCTGAAAGAATTCCTTTGAGAAAATATTGAAAAGACTCTTTAAAAAGGCTGAACAAAAGCTCTGAAGAAAAGAAAAGAAAATAATTGGTCTTTTACAAGTGAGTTAAAACAGACAAGTGAACGATAAAATTAGCCAAAGGGAGCTAAAAGACAAGGTATGAAATTTGGCTGATATTTCTTGTGGAAAAATTTCCTCCACCATGTCCATCATGGAATTCTTCAAGCAATCTCTGAGTTAAGCGTAGCTCAATACACCTTAGCAACATGCCATTGATATCTTTCTTAAATAATACACCATCAACAAGAAAAAATGGAATTGATTGCAACTTAAAATATCTTCTTTTTGAAGCACTTAGATGAGAGGGATAAATACCATCTTGGAGACAACTTACAAAGTCATGAAACCAGTTGGAAAGTGAGGTATGACCAGCTGCAACCTCTTCATCATTTGACACCAAAACAACCTCATTAGTCTCTTGCAAGTATTGAGATATATGCTGATAATGTCCTTTGCCTCTAATAAACTTTGTGACCTTAATTTTCACATCATACTCCATTACCTTGGTTATCCAACCATCTCTCTTCTCATTTATATCTTTGTTCAAAAGGAACTCCTCGATGCTTGGATGAAAAACCATTAGGTGTATCTTATTATTAGATAACAAGTATCTAAATTTTTAAAGAGATCTTATAACTAAAAGTACATGTTTTTTAACAAAATAATACCTTGTTTTATACTCTTCCAAACATTGACTAAAGAAGGCTATTGACTTCTCCCAATCCTCATGATTTTGTTGCATAAGAACGCCTGAAATGGTGTCCATGTTAGCATATGTATACAAAATGAAATCTTTTGTGAAATCTAGATTTATAAGTTTAGGAGCACTAGCTATGGCCTTCTTAATATCTTCAATTTTTTAAACTCCTTTGGACCATCTAAAGCTCTGATTCTTCTTTAGCATGGTTGTAAGTGGCTTAACTAAAATGACAAAATATGAAATATATCTCCTTATGAAGTTTATTTTCTCAAAGAAGCTTTGCATAGCCTTTTTGTGCTTAGGCAAGGAAAGTACAAGAATGGAGTCTACCCTTTCAAAATCTATGCTTAAACCAAGCTTTGAAATAACATGTCCAAGAAGCTTACCTTCCTGAGCTGAGAAGACACACTTTTTGGGATTTAGAGATATCCCAAATTGCCTACACCTTTCGAACAATTGCTTAAGATGAACCATGTGATATTATACACTCTTTAAAAACACTATTATATCATCCAAATAAACAAGTACAAACTTATTAAGAAGGCCTTGGAATTCCATATCCATGGATCTATAAAATGTTTCTCTAGCATTAAATAAACAGAATGGCATCTTTCTGTATGCAAATGTCCCCTACTTGGTTGTGAAGGTTGTCTTAAATTGGTCCTCATCCTTGATCAGAATCTAATTGTAGCCACTATATCCATCCAACAAAGAAAACCTCACTAAACCTACAACCAATTGTAAAATTTGTTCCATTGATGGTAATGGATAGTGATTTTTAAGTGAAGCCCTATTCAAATCATGAAAGTTGACACACAATCTAATCTCACCATTCTCCTTTCATACCGGAACAAGATTTTCCACCCAAGTTGAGTGCTTGATTGGAAATATAATAGCTGACTCTATGAGCTTGTGAAGCTCATCTCTCATCAAAGGCTCAGGCTTATGATTAATGGGTCTTTGTCTTTGTCTCATTGGTTTTGTTTCAACCTCCAACTCAATGGTGTGTTGAGATAAACTTGGATCAAATCCCTTGAGATCACTATATTTCCATGAAAATTCATCAGAAAAACTTATGCATAACTTAATGTAAGCTTCTTTTTGTGAAGGAGTGCATACCTTACCCAACTTCAAAATCTTACTAGTTTTAATCTTTACATTGGCATAATGTTCTCCCATTTTTGACAAGGATGACTTCTCTTTCCTTAACTCATCATCACCAATTAAAATGTTCTCAAGTGTGACCAATCCCTTGGGAAAATTACTTGTTTTTAGTTACACAATCTGATCATCATACTATTGTAAATATTTTGATTGGTTTCTTGAATAAAACTTAGCTTCCTCTTTCAAGAATCTCAAAATTTGATTGTCATCTTCAAACACTTGCCAATTCTCATGATTATCTAGAATAGAATGCCTTACAACCAACTTTATATGTGACTAAATTTTCTCATTTTCTATATCAGCTGAGATACTAAATTGTGCCCCAATGGCAGCTGACCTATCTATATGTTTATTTTTACCTCTTATTGTTGCCAGAATGTTAAAAGCTTAAAAATATTCAAGTAAGTCCCATATTATATAATTTTAATATTTAAGAAAAAAAATTACATACATTTAAACCTCTTATTTGGTAAACTATAAGTTCAATATCACCAAAAACTTGCAAAGAATTGACTTTCATCTTCCTAGCCCACTACAAACTATGAACTAGTGCCTCATACTCTGCAATATTTTTAAAAAAACCAAACTAAAACTTAATAGAAGAGAAATACCTTTTCTTTATTGGAGAAACCAACATCATTCCAACTATTATATCATGTTTATTCCTTGATCCATCAAAGTACAATTGCCATAAACCTTCACTAGATTCATCATCTTTAACCATGGCTAGAAATGGTGCATCACTTTCATGAAGGAAATACACACCAAGTTATTATTCTTCAATCAGCTTATAAAGATCATGATCATGCAAAGTGGAAGCCCAATAATCAATAAATAAATCTGGAACTCCATCCAAAGGTTATCAATTTTTTACTCCACTAGTTTATAGTACATCATCTGAGATGATACAGTTAGTGTTCACAACACTTGGCATATATGGCTCCATATGGAAACATGTAATAGGTTGAAAATAAATAGTTACCTTGATAATATACCTGGTTCTTAACAACAAATAAGTTGATAAATATCCCCCAATATTTGAGGTGAAATCCCTTGAAAGGCACATAGCAAAGTAAGGAGGCAAGTCTACCACAACAACATTCTACTAAATAGTAACATTGGGACAAGCATGTAATATCAATTTTATATCTTTGATGATGCCTACCATATTTTTTGGTGACCCATTCAATTGCAATACGCCCTTAGTGTTTGGATCATAAGCAAGGTTGAGCTTGTGTGCAATCTATTTAGGCATGACTGTACTACTAGCTCCACTATCAACCATACAATTATGAACTAAAGTATCACCTACTATCAAATAAAAGTAGGAAGGAGGAGTTTTATTTGTTTTTACCTTAAATATATCCACCTTTTCCATCTTATTTACTTACTATATTTATTGCTTAGTTGGCTGATCCGAATTAGTTAAGACAACACCTTCTTTCTCAACCAATTTTAGAGACAACTTGAGAGCTAAAAACTCTTGGATGAGCATATTTTTTTGTCCTAGGATGGAAAGAGAATTCCACATGCTAATACTAATATTATAATTCTTCATTTGATCCAATATACTGAACTAAGATCCACCAACCTTTGGTTACACTTTTTGAAGCACTAGCCACTCATGAACTAGAGGTATTCGATGAACTTTACTAACCTCTGTATTCTAATTTTTCTATGTTGCAGGGTTAGCAAGTTGTTATTTTATACTCTTAGAAACAACATTAGGAGTAATTTAATCATTTTTCACCTCTTAAATCTCATCAATGGCTCTTCTTTTAGCTTTAGTTATAACTACAACTTGACCACTTGTATTGTTAGTTTCAATACCCTGAGTAAAAACAACATGATCATTTACTTGCCAATTTATTTTAATGGCATCATGCTACCCTTAAAATTGTTGAGTCTCTCCTTGTGATGCCAAAATTGTATCTTGGTACTGACCTCCTTGAAAAGAAAACTCTTCTTGTGTCATTTGTGGCATAGTGATGTTTTGTGATACCAAGGCTTGGTTTTGAGCATCATTGAGATTTCAGGACTGCCAACCTGAATCCTACATCAAGTTGTTTTGAAGTGGGGTGGGAATAATGGCATTTGAAGTGGAAGGAGAATTATGATCAAGGGTAGAATATGGCTTAGCTAGAGTTATGTCTCTTTGTGTTTGATAAGGTGGTCTACTCTCTCTAAAACTTTGGTAATGAGGCCTTTGATTTTTGAAGGGTTGATAGGTGGTCTAATTTTGTTGTTGATACGGCTTATTAGATTGATATTTTTATCTATTGAGTTACACTATTTCATTCTCAAAGGATTGTAACAATATTTTCAACTCTCTTATCTCACTAGATTGACTAGTAGGGGATGCAATTTGAGCTTGAAGTGGTGGAATAGGAGTTAAGGATGGGATTTGAGAAATTTGAGGTGCTAGTATGGACTTTATTTCTAGAAATATAGGTATTGGAGGTCTTGGAAAAAGCTTACCAACTTGTATCAAACTATTCTCTATCCTTATTGCAACCTCATAAGCATCTGGCAAGGTAGTACCACCCATTAATTATATCATCACACTAACATCAAAGTTAAGGGATTTCAAATAGTACAAGAATGTATATTTAGCGGATGGCCTAATCAAGACAAGTATCTTGGTCCATGTTTTTTAGAATATGAGGTTAAAATCAGATATGAACTCATGAGGAGCTCTATTTATGGTAGTTAATTGCTCAACTAAAGATAGGTGATCAGATTTGTCTTCAAATTGCTTGACTAAAGTTGCACCCACTTCATCCCAAGTAGAAATGGGGTTTAGTGAGAGGTTTCTATACCATTGCAATGCTTTTCCTTTGAAATAAGCAGTAAGCAATCTAATAGTGACATTATCCTCAATAACATTATAGACTATATAGAGATTAGCTACATCTTAGATATGCTCTATAGGGGTTGTTTGACTTTTTCTTGGGAAGAATAGGATACTTTTGAGAGTAGACACATGTGTATCATCAAAATTGTCAGGATCTTGCTCCACCAATAGAGCACATATATGATTACTTCTTGTATTAGCAACTAAACACGAAATTTAACCAAAATCAATAAGTAACTAGAAATATGAAACAACACAGGAATATGAGAGACAATACACAATTGTATTAATAATCACTCAGAAGAATATATAATAAAGAAGATGCCACTTCTTCTTCCACCTCAAAGGTTCGCCACACCTCAAGACCTTCTTCCCTATCTCTCTCGGTCCCAACAATCAACTCCAATATAGAATTGATGTTCACCTCCACCAGTAAGAAACAATGTTGCCAGTACACCAAGTACACATCCGTACTCCAAGTAGATCTCCCACTCTCTGTTGCTACTTGCAAATCACTAGACTTTACTCACCATTGTAGATCTCCAAAAGAAGCCATGCACACCTGCTGACCAAGATCATACAAACATGAAGAACCCTTCTGATTCTTCAAACCAACACCCACACTTGGTACTGTGGCACTAGGAGGAACACACCATTGCTCACTTCTCTCTGAAGGAGCTTATTTTCTCTCTTACTCTCTAGCACTCTAATTTACAATACAGCCCATGAGTCCATATATAGATCTCATGATTAAAATAATTAGACTATCTTAATTACAATAATTAGACACGCAACTCAAGACTATGACTAGCCTTTAACATGCAAACTAATAGTCCAAAAATAGACTCTCCAAAATCAACATGCAAACTGCATGTTCACCTACAGGCTGCCGACATCAGCACCTTCTTGACCGATGTCGACCGACTGGTAACTGACGTTGGTTGCTTCTTCACTATTGTCTGATCGATGTCGGTTAATCAGACTGACATCAGTTGCCCTGCAACTCATTTTGCAACTCTCTGCAACCTCCATAACCTCCTCCTGTTTGCATCCTGGTGAAGCTTTTAGCTCCACAACCTAACAATCTCCCACTTAGAGATAAATAGCTGCACCTGTACCTGTACCTGTACACCATCTAAATTATTCCCTGTCTTGTATTCCTCTTTAAGATCAATCTTGAAGACCACCCACCGCACATCCTATGATGCTACACCTGTCATCCAAGTAACCTGCCACATCTAAACCTGCAACTCCATGTGGTGAAGACCTTGACCCTGCATAACAAGAATCCCTGCTGATGATCCCTCTCAGATACCTAAGAATCCACTAAAATTCCCTCTATTACTCCTTCCCCGAATTGGCTCCATACTTTTTGACAACTCCCACTGCTTGAGAAAACTTAGGTCTACACTAGACCTTATGTGATTTCGAACCCTGTTCTAAGCTAAGCTTAAACTGTCCAACCCTTGGTGTGCTTTCTGATTCTACATCCTGCATCATGAACCCCACTAACACTATCTTCACACCATCTCCCATTGGAGATAAAATCTCCATGTCTCTTATGCCAAAGAATTTTGCTACTCCAAATTCTTCCTGACATACCTTTGAACTAACATTACCCTTAGCTCAGCAAAACTCTGTATGTACAAACCTGCTAGCAAATCACCCACATACAATAACAATATAATGTTGTGACCATTATCCACCTGGTAAAGACAAACATAATAGTTACACTGACATTGACTAAAGCCATGCTTAGTCATCCATCTGTCAAACCTGTACCACTGTCCTGCAGCTTTCTCAAGACCATATAACTTGGCCTTCCATCTCACGTATCCATCCACTTTATTTTTTAACTTGGGAATCCATCCATCTCTCAGTGCTTTCTTCCAGCTAAAAACTCCACCAACAAATACCTATTTGGTTCTTCTCCAAGGACTCACACTCCTCATCCATGCCAAGCTCCCAATATTTCTGGATTCTACCTACATTGCCTCTTCATGTCTTCCTGGTTCTTGACCATCAATAAGCAATATAAAGAAGGTGAACAATGAATATGAGGTTCACTTACCCTTTCTGACCTCCATATGAGTGTTTGAGACTTGTTGACAGCTTACTATCTGCCCACCATCTGTTCTAATGACCGATCTCAGCCATCTCCTAGTCTGCATCCGATCGATGTCGGTTTCCTACACTGACCCTGTCTGCCAACGTCAGTTTCATGACCGATGCCGATGTACCTTCTGCTGATGTCATTTTCTACCTAACTAACATCGGTCTTCTTATTGCCGATGTCGGTTACTATTTGACTGATGCCAGTATCTGTGTTCACCTGTGAGTGATAACTTTTTATCTGCGAGCTCTCCATGGATCAAAACCCTATTCAAATCAACATAGCTCTGCTCAGAATAATTCAGTTCCCTCACCTGATCTCTGTCCATCATCTCCTCCACGAACACCAAGGATTTCCAATTCTTTAGCTTGTCAAAGACATCTAACCTCCGCTTAAAAACTTGCATTCCCCTCCTACATATGTGACCAAGCCTACAAAGCCACATCTCTGTAATAGAAGGTGAATCATTAATATAAATAGATAGATAAAGGATACCTAATTTCTTACCACCATCTAATTCAAGTATATCCACTGTGAGAGTTACAGTGCATCTCCCATCACCCAACTTTCCTAAAGAAATTAGACTCATCTCCAAGACTGGTACATGCATGACCTCCTTCAACACCTGTGTGTCATCCGTCTGCAATTTCAGCTTCACTTCCCCTTTGCTAATCATCTGACAAGGCTCTCCAACCCCTAAATAAATCTCTCCAAAGTCTCCAAAGACATACCCATGAAAAGATGCTCTATTTTGGGATGCATGGAAAGATTCAAAAGAATATATAAACAAAGATTCTACTTTATCTAGAGCAACCTGTGCAACATCACCTACAACATCTGCTTCTACACGTTGATCTTCTACCGACCAAAAATTTCCTTTTCCCTGCTCTTTCTTTCCATCAATTAGACCATTCGTGCTATTCAGTTTCTCCATTCATAGCTTACTTTCTTCTGCCATTGCTATACTCCCACTCAATCTGAAACCCCTGCGAGTGACCTGTAATCAAAAACACTACCAGATCTGAACCACCTGTTAGTCAACCCAACCAAAAGCTCTGATACCACTTGATGGTATCAGCTCTTAAACCTACAACCAAGCTTTGATACCACTTATCAGGATCTTGCTCCACCAATAGAGCACATATATGATTACTTCTTGTATTAGCAACTAAACATGGAATTTAACTAGAATCAATAAGTAACTAGAAATATGAAACAACACAGGAATATGAGAGACACTACACAATTGTATTAATAATCACTCAAAAGAATATACAATAAAGAAGATGCCACTTCTTCTTCCACCTCAAAGGTTTGCCACACCTCAAGACCTTCTTCCCTCTCTCTCTCGGTCCCAACAATCAACTCCAATATAGAATTGATGTTCACCTCCACCAGTCAAAAACAATGCTATCAGTACACCAAGTACACATTTGTACTCCAAGTAGATCTCCTGCTCTCTACTGCTACATGCAAATCACTAGAACTTACTCACCATTGTAGATCTCCAAAAGAAGCCATGCACACCTACTGACCAAGATCATACAAACACGAAGAACCCTTCTGATTCTTCAAACCAGCACCCACACTTGGTACTGTGGCACTAGGAGGAACACACCATTGCTCACCTCTCTCTGAAGGAGCTTATTTTCTCTCTTACTCTCTAGCACTCTAATTTACAATACAGCCCATGAGTCCATATATAGATCTCATGCTTACAATAATTAGACTATATTAATTACAATAATTAGACACGCAACTCAAGACTATGACTAGCATTTAACATGCAAACTAACAGTCCAAAAATAGACTCTCTGAAATCAACATGCAAACTGTATGTTCACGTACAGGCTGCCGACGTTGGCACCTTCCTGACCGATGTCGATCGACTAGTAACCGATGTTGGTTGCTTCTTCACTGCTGTCGAATTGACGTCGGTTGATTAGACTGACGTCAATTACCCTACAACTCATTCTGCAACTCTCTGCAACCTCCATAACCTCCTCTTGTTTGCATCTTGGTGAAGCTTTTAGCTCCACAACCTGACAAAAATGGGCTAGATTTAGTGGGCTACCTCTATTAAGTGGAACAAACACCTAGTTTATGATAGCTATTTAGATAGTGGGGATTATAGTTCCTATAATAATAGGATAACTAGGAGACAAATATTTCTTTTAAGGATATGAATTTGCCTTCCCAAACCTTGATCTCTTATATGATATAAATTTAAAAGGAATACCTTTACTTGTTGACCTTGTGGTAGCCTTTGGCATGAAAGAATTTATTGAATGATGCTATGAGATTTACAACTAGATGTTGGTGATGATGAATATCTTCTTCTACTACAAAACTTCTTCAGATATGCAAAGAATTTTCATAAAGTCCCACTGGGCATGCCAAAAACTGTTATCACTATAGAGTGCACCCTGCTTGAAGATGTGTAAAACACATCCTCACTCTAGCTGATAAAATTGAAACTTCTTAGAGTGTGGGTGACTCTTTGATGATAAGAACCTCTAGAGAGGGATGGTTCCTTTGAAATTTATCAATTATATCTGAATTACTATGATTTTTGGGGTAAAAAGGGGAAGGAAAAACTTAAAGAAATCCTAATTAAAGGGGATGATGCACCTGAATCATTGGTATTATTTAAAAGGTATTGAAATTAAGGTAGACATATAAATCAATAGGAAGTCTTCAAATTTCTCCTAAACATTAGTATTTCAAATGAAGGATTGAGAGGATTTTGGATTGCAAAATTCTATTCCTATCTCTTCAAATGACCTATAGAGGGTGAGATTTTCACAATAGGTTTGGAAAGGACATAAAAAAAGAGATATATATCTCAATTATATGATGGTACACAATACAAAATACACTCTATTTTGATAAAAAAAAATGTATGCAAAAAATCCTCTTTATTTGATAAATGGTGTCAATTACAATTTCTTCTCTGCCTTCTAGAATTTTTTTAAAAATGGCTTCAAAAAGCCAATATATAAGTCTAAAAGCTTAAATAAATCCAAATCCACATGGAAAAGAGAAGGATTAGTCTTATTTTAGTTAAAATAAGACTAAAATCCTTTTATAAAATTAAATAAAGGCTTTAAAATCTTCCAATTCTTCAAAATTTGCATGTTCTTCATTTTTGGCATAGAATTGAGAAGTGGTGGGCCCATGTTGACTTGTCAACCTTCTTTGCATGAAAATAATTCCATAAATTATAAGATAACTCCATCTTGAAAGTAAGTTTAAATTTTTTAAAGTCATTATCTTGCATGAAAAGCATGGGAGATGCATGGAACTAGTCAACCGAAGAGATTTGACCCTTAAGGACTAGTTAACTCAACTTGAGCACAACTTGCATGAATTTAAACTTTTGGATTGAATTTTGAATGATATATCCACTTAAAAAACATATATTATATGTTTTAACTCTAAAATTAATTTATTTTATAGATTTTCAATGCCATTCTTTACTTGCTTGATTGACCAATTAGGCCTAATAGCCTATCTTCTTGCATTTGGACTCCATTAAACTTGAAATAACAAGACATGAAACCTAAAACAAAATATTTTACTTAAAAATATTCATCACCAAAATATTTTATTTTGATGAGAAAACACTCGTCATTCAGTCAATAGGATTGACTAGGCCTATTTTGCTCCATTTTCTTGTAGACTAGCAATTTTGATTGAGCTAGTTGGGATAATTTTGAGATGATTTATGACCAAAATAAAATTTTAAGATGAATAAAAAGTCTTATTATTTGATATCCATTGATTTTATTTCATTTAAGTATCTTGTATTTCATTTTACATACTTTTTTTCCACAAAAAACATGATTTCTACCCTCATCCATACATCTCCATGCATAAAATTGATATTTATGGAATCCTATCTGAGTGTAATTAAAATTTTTAAAATTTTAAATTTGATACAAGATGATTTTATTTCAATAAAATCAATTTTTTTCCAAACTAGTTTTTTGAGGGTTTAGGCGAGCTTTGTAGCTGAATTTTTAAAATTATGGTTCATGAAGTATAGACCTAAAAATCCCAAAAATATTCCATTTATATGTATAAAACTTACCCCCCCAACATCCCTAAAAATATTGGGTTTCCATTTAAAATATATAAAAAGTTACCACATGGAGAAATCTGCTTGTGGGGTTTTGACTACATTCTGAGCTACCTACACTCTTAATTATTGTTCATAAAGCAAAACCACTTAAATAGTATCAATTTTTAATTAAATAAGATTAATAAAAACATACTAAGATATTTCATCCAAAATCCACACGTGGTGAAAGATATGAGCATCTAACTAGGAGCCCAGGAAGGGTGTTTAGAACTACAAAAACTAAAAATTTCATAAAAATAAAAATAAATATTAAAATGCTTCCCAATGCATGAAAATATAATCATAGGGTTTTTACCATGCTATCAAAATACTTTTAAATCACATTTTTCTTGAAAAGTCAAAAAAACCCTTTTTGGCTTTTATGAATGTTTGCTTGCAAAAACCTGTATGAACATGGTTTGCTTAAAATTTAGAATTTTTAATCTTTAAAGGTTTGATTATGATTTAAAAACAACATCCCATGATTTTCATACTTTTACCTAGATTTAAAAACCTATGTAGCACTGCAGAATGATGCCTACTCCAATGGTGATCTCCAACGAACATGCTAAGTACTGTTACAAAATAGCAAGTATCTCCACTTATTCAATGGACATAATTTTTTTTATAAAGTTATCCAATTTATTATGACCTTGTATATAAAATTTGGGGTCTTGAAACCACTTGTAGCTCCCAAAATGTTCAAATTTCTCTCAAAATTGATCCCTGTTCATGGATTTTTTTGCATATTTGAACTTGAAAATGCTATTTTAAAATGATAATGACGCATTTACAATCCATTTTTGATAAATATTAATGATTTTAAGCTATAAATGACTAGTTTGACTAGCTATAAAGGGTTAATGACTAGTTTTAAGAAAGTTTTGAATGATAGGGGTAGTAATTTGACCTTGACAGGTCAAATTACTAACACTACTGACATGCCTCACACTTTCTCACCCATTCATATGAATCTTTGAAAATATTTAGCCAATAGTAATGAGCTCTAAGAATTTTGTATGCAATGACTCTGGAAAAAAGGTGCCCTCCATAAGCTTGATCATGAAAATTTTGCAAGTTTTTTGTTCCTTATCCGTGCACCCTAAGAAAAAACCATGAATGCTTTTCTTGAAAAGAGTGTTGTCCCATATGACGTACTTATTAACCTATAGTTTGATTGTTCTACATTGTTTATCATCCATGTGTTAAGGAATTCTCTATATGTTAGATAGAAAGTAATGTTAGAAAACCATTCATCAGTAGAATCAACAAACATTATCATAGGAAGTTCTTGATCATCTTATTCACCTAAAACTATTGAAGATTTTGATTGAATAACTCCTTGTTCTACCATGATTTGACATAGTCCCTTTCCTTAGACTAGTTTTGTAGGTTTTATTTCTAAATCATATTCTTGCACCTTAGTTACCCAATTCCTTCATTTAGAACTAGGTTCTTGTTGAGTTATAATAGATTTGACTACTATACTTGGTACCATTACCACATAATGTGAATGCATTATGTAATACCTAAATTGCTTGACTGCTTTCATGACTACATAAGCATGCTTTTCTTCAAGAGAATATTTCAACTCATAATCTTTAATATTACAACTCATGAAAGCAATTGGTGATTCGATACCCTCATTATTTTTCTGAATCAAAATCACTGAAAGTGTATGTTCTAAAGCATATCAATAAATAATGTACTCTTTCTTAAAATTAGGACATACTAATGTCAATGCATGAGCAATAACATTATTTATCTTTCTAAATACTTCTTTACCTTCATTATTCTACTTGAAAGAAGATTTTCCTTTCATCATATCTATAGTATGTCTTATGATCTCAGTAAAATTGCGAATGAATCTTCTAAAAAAATTCACTTTCCTAAAGAAGAAATGTACTCCTGGTTTATTGGTAGGCAAGGAGAGTTTTTGAATTGCCTGAACCCTTTTGGGATCAATATTTTTTGGAATCAATCTTCTAAGTAAATAAGAGTACTCAAAACATACTAAGAACGTTCATCTAAACTCCACATGTGGTGAAAGATATGAGCATCTGAATAGGAGGCTTGGAAGGGTGTTTATAATTGCAAAAAGTGAAAATTTTACCAAAATAAAAATAAATATTCAAATACTTGCCATCGCTTGAAAACAACATCATGGGGTCTATACCATGCTATCAAAACACTTTGAAAGCACATTTTACTTGAAAAGTCAAAAAACCCATTTTTGGCCTTTATGCCTGTTTGCTTGCAAAACCCTGTATGAACATGATTTGCTTAAAATTTAGAGTTTTGACTCTTTAAATATTTGATTATGATGTAAAAACATCATCCCATGATTTTCATATTTTTACCCAAACTTAAAAACCTCTGTAGCACTCTAGAATGATGCCTACTCCAATGATGATCTCCAACGGACATGCTAAGTACTGTTACAAAATAGCAAGTATCTCCACTTTTTCAATGGCCATGGAACTTTTTTAGAAGGTTATTCAACTCATTATGACTTTGTATATAAAATTTGAGGTCCTAAAACCACTTGTAGCTCCCAAAATATTCAAATTTCTCTCAAAATTGATCCATATGCATGGATTGTCTGCATATTTGAAATTGACAATGCTCTTTTGAAATGATACTGACCATTTAAAATCCATTTAAAATATTTTGGACCAAAATTAGTGATTTTAGGCTATAAATGAGTTTGACCAGCTACAAAGGGTTAATGACCAGTTTTAGGAAAATTTTAAATGATAGGGGTAGTAATTTGACCTTGATAGGTCAAATTACTCACACTGCTGACATGCCTCACACTTTCTCACTCATTCTTATGAATCTTTTATAAGATTTTTCCAATATTAATGAGCTCTAAGAATTTTGTATTTAGTTACTCTGGTAGAAAAGTGCCCTCCACAAGCTTGATCATGAAAATTTTGTAATTTTTTTGTTCCTTATCCATGCACCTTAAGAAAAAACCATGAATGCTTTTCTTGAAAAGAGTGTTGTCCCATATGACATACTTATTAGCCTATAGTTTGAGTGTTTTGCATTTTTTAACATCCATGTGTGAAGGACATTCTCTATATGTTAGATAGAAAATAATGTTAGAAAACCATTCATCAGTAGAATCAACAAACATTACCATAGAAAGTTCTTGATCATCTTGTTCACCTAAAACTATTGAAAATTTTGATTGAATATCTCCTTGTTCTACCATGATTTGACATAGTCCCTTTCCTCAAACTAGTTTTGTAGGTTTTATTTCTAAATCATATTCTTGCACCTTAGTTACCCAATTCCCTCATTTAGAATTAGGTTCTTGTTGAGTCATAATAGATTTGACTACTATACTTGGTACCATTACCACATAATGTGAATGCATTATGTAATACTTAAATTGCTTGACTACTTTCACAACTACATAAGCATGCTTTTCTTCAGGAGAATATTTCAACTTGTAATCTTTGAGATTCCAACTCATGAAGGAAATTGGGGATTCGATACCCTCATTATTTTTTTGAATCAAAATTTTTGAGAGTGTATGTTCTAAAACATATCAATAAATAATGTACTCTTTCTTAAAATCAAGACATACCAATGTCAGTGCATGAGCAATAACATTCTTTATCTTTTCAAATGCTTCTTTACCTTCATTATTCTACTTGAAAGAAGGTTTTCCTTTCATCATATCTACAATATGTCTTTTGAGATTAGTAAAATTGAGAATGAATCTCCTAAAAAAATTCACTTTCTTAAAGAAGGAATGTACTCCTAGTTTATTGGTAGGCAAGGAAAGTTTTTGAATTGCCTGAACCCTTTTTGGATCAATTCTTATTCCTTCTTTCAAAACAATATGACCTAGGAGTTTACCTTCAATCACTCCAAAGATAGATTTCTTAGGGTTGAGAAAAATTCCATGTAAATGACACTTTTTAAAGACTCTCTCTAAATATGCATAGTGATCTTCTTGATTTTTTGAGAAAACTATTAGGTCATCAAGATACATCATAATGATTTCATTATTTAATTTTTTGAATGCATAATCCATTGCCCTCTAAAAAGTAGCTCCTACATTAATCAATCTGAATGGCATTCATCTATATGCAAAATCTCCCCAAGGTGTTGCAAAAATCATTTTATGTTGATCTTCCTTGTTAACCTCGATATGATTATATCCTAAGAAAACATCAAGCATTGAAAGTTTAGCACATGTTACCGCTTGAAAAACTTGATCAAGGACTGGTAGTAGATAATTATCTTTGAGGGATGCTTGCTTGAGGTTCTTGAAATCAACACATATTCTGATCTCACCATTTTTCATACGAATTGGTACTATGTTGGACTTGGAATGGTGAATAGGGAAAATAATGTGAGCATCAAACATTTTTTACACTTTGTGTCAACAACGTGGAGAACAAAGTCCCTCTACTATTAGTAAGCATAACTACCTTTATTGAAATCCAAAATAAGAAAATAGGAAATATTTACAAATAAAGAAATGTAAATCATGGGTAGTACTTTTAACCTAAAAGTACAAAAGTAAGCTTTGAGAAAGGAGTATGTATAGAAGGAGAGACAGAGGGGGGATAAGTTGTTTGAGAAATAAACTCATCAATTTAGAAACTTGAGAATAGATGAAAGTGTTGAGAGAAAATTTCAACTTTCGAAAGAGGAAAATCTCTCTCATTCAATGGGTCAAAAAGACATTTTAAATATTGAGGGATCCAGGTGTAGGGAGTTGATGTTATAAATTTTGATTTTTATAACCATTTTCCTTTGTTGCTAGCTATTCATGTTGTGATTGAATTTTATAGAACATTATCGCTATGACAAGAATTACTCAGACCCCTTGATCTACAACTTTTTTAATCCAATCTTTCACTGCATTACCCATTTGGTCTACTTCTCTAACTCTTTCCAGTGTCTCGTCATGAAGGTTTGATGAAGCGATAACTAGTTGAACTAGCCCAATTAATCATGTATTTTGAGTTTAGTTGTTCCACCTTCTCTTTCAGTTCATCTTTTGTCATTTTGTCTTTGTCCATTTTTTCAAAGATGGTGCCAATGTTTATAGAAGCTTTCAAATTCATCTTTCACAGGAGGTGTATGGAAATCAATATTCATAACACTAACTCCCTTGCATTTCAACCATCTAAGAGTTCTATCAAGTATAATCTTGTCCTAATTTTGAGAGAAGTAAATTCTATTTTATCCCAATATACTATGGGCAATGACTTTGTCGTGATTCCCTCTCTTTCAAAGATGGGGTCCAAAATGTCCTCATCATCTACCAGTTGTTTTGGCACTTTTATTATGCCAAATTTGATTATCTATCTCATGGTAAACATGAATAGTCTCTAACTCTCACTACTTTCTCATCATCACAATCCATCTAATAGTTTTTAAAATGTGGAACATGCTGAAATGGAGATCCAAGATTGTGTTCAATTAAGCGCCTATTGTCAAATGAAAACATGCTTTCAAATGCCCTGAGGTCATAGTGAGACATGTATTATTCAATTGTCTTATCATTTACTAGTGAAGGTAAAGTATACCTATCAATAGAGATCAGAAACTTTATCCCTATTTTGTATTAGCTTGTTAAGAACTTATGTGTTTCAACAAGTTATCTCACTAATTCCATCAATGTCCATTTGTCACTGACATATCATGGGAGCATGTAAGGAGATATTTCAGAACCATTAATTCTTGAATAACTAAATGTCAAGAAATATATAAACCAAGATCCACACCTTGCTATTTCTGTAATGGCTGTAACTAATATTCTTGTGTTGAAGAGTTCCTTTTCAAATAATTGGATGATGAAATGAATAAACCAATCGTTGACTCTCTTGAAGTGATGAATGTTTCCCTTCAATGCTAGTTGGGGATAGAAGTCATATACCATCACTTTCTTGAAATCATCCACCATATGCAATCTATAAAAATACCTTCAACTTACTACAATGTAAACAAGGTAATAATTTATATAGAATTTCGACATGTGTTTTACCTCCATGAGTTGTTTGTGAATGGAATTGTTGACCAATTCACTCTAATTGATAATTTCTTATTTTAAAGGATGATCCAAATGAATCTTTACATCCATGTCTAAAAATTATTTGTCATTTTATTTTCCACTATCTTGTGTAACAAAATGATCATGTGACTTATCTCATCTTTAAAATCTGATCTTGTGAGATTTTTTGGAAGCTATGTGGAGGAATGCTTCAGCTTAGTTAACCAAGATTTATTGACTTATTTAGAATTTTTTATAACATTATCATCTCAAAAAATTTAGGACTTAGGGGTTAGATACACAAAGGTTTCATGATCTAGAAGGCAAAAAATACTATCAATTTGCTTAGGTGCAAAACTCACCACCAACTTCCCCCTAGAGATCTTTTACTTTTTGTGTTTTTGAGTTATAATTATTTGCCATAATCTAAACTAACTCATGAGACTTTAATGACATTGGGAAGGCTACCACCCGTGCCAAACCACTATCACAAATACTCTAGCTAAAATCCATCTTATGTACTACATTCATTCTTTCCTAAAACTTGTCAAAGTTGATGTGGCCAAGATTGGTGTCAATGATATTTCCAACGTTGGACTCTAGTGGCAAAAGAAGTGTAACACCTTAGAATTGGTACTTCATGATTTCTTTGCCTTTACTCAAAATATCATTTTCTAAAGTATGAGATGAAGATATAAATTTGATAATAAAATTGACAAATTTGAAAATTTATGAAAAGCACCTGATTTACAAAAAATAACAAAATTTCAAATTAAAGTTGCACTCACAAGCCAATTGTGAAAATAGCTCCAATGTATTTTTAATGCTCCTTGTATGAATTTCAATTTTTCCTTTGACCAATTTTTCCACTTGCAAATGCCCCTGTTAAAATTCCTCTATGTAGCTTATCACAAACTTTTACGACCAACAAAAATAAATGAAAGAAATTATAAAAATAATTTCTTTTTCAATTTTCAAGTTATTCCCATGCTCCCTGTGACTTTTTTTTAAAAAATTCTAAAATTTTAAAATTCCTGCATATATATATATATAAAGTCACCACTCAATGTTGAATATATATATATATATATATATATATATATATATATATATATATATATATATATATATATATATATATATAAAGTCACCACTCAATGTTGAATAAATTCATGACTATGCAATGAATTAAAAAGATTAAAATTCACAACTACCAATTTTATTTCTGGTTTTTTACCACATCGGGAAAAACAAAAATTTAAAAGGGAATCTCGTCAACCTTTTCAACATCTTCCTCAAAGCCAAAAATACACCAATTCAGAAACATGCAAATTGAAATTTCTCAGAATTGACAAAATAGCAATTATCATGTGAAAAATTGCTCAATCAATTTTTTCCTTTTTATTTTCCACCGAACAACTTTAAAAAAAAAAAAAAAAAACTTTCCTCCACTTGGATTTTTCTTTATTTTTCCACTCAACAATTTTTTTATACTATTTACTCATTCCCCTTTTTAATATTAGTTTCTCCTTCCAACACCTTTACTTATTTTTTTCTATTTTTTTACCTCTCTAACCTAGGCATATGGCCTACCGTACGGTAGTCGTAAGGTTGGCATTGGAAGGAAAAAATAATAATTTTCTTTTGAGAAAAATTGCTTGAAGTTAGTTATTTGAAAAAATTTACTCCCAGTAGTCACTGGGTAAAACATGGATGGAAAATCAACTTTTAAAACGTTTAAAAATTGTTGGATTTAACATGCAAATTGAAAAGATAATTGGAAGAAAGACAAACTTCTTTCTTAAAAGTTACCAAAGAAGTAACTACGTTTGCATGATTGATGGAAAGCATTAATGAGTTTACATGCAGGATTGAAAAATAAGTTTAAATTTGCAATGACAAATTTACATAAGAAGAATGCAATTTGGAAGTTTACATTAACACGACTTTAAAAATGTAATTTGTATTTGCACAATTAAAAGAAGCATGATTTTTCATTGCACTGAAAAGGGAAAATTAAAATGTTTTTGCAAATTACATGAATTTAAAAAATATTTTTATAAATTGCACAGAGACCCGAAACTTTTATGTAATTTGCACATAAACCAATTTTTTTTATAAATTACACGGGAACCAAAAAATATTTTACAAATTACATGGGAACTGAAATAGATTTTGTAATTTACAGGAAGATCGAAATTTTTTTTGTAAATTGCATGGAGATCAAATTTTTTTTTACAATTTTCATAACTTGTGAAAAAGGAAAGTGTGTTTACATAACTCACAAAAAGAAAAATAATTTTTGTAAATTACAGGAAATGCTAGCAGCTTTTACATAGAGGGTTCAAACCAATTTTTAAACATTTAGGGAATAAAAATGGAAAAGTTGTAAATTTTTAATTAATCAAATTTTGAATAATTAATTATTTTTTTTTTTTCAAAATTTTGACATTTTTGGTCAAAAATTAATTTTTTTTAGTCATTTATTTAAAAATTGATTTTTCCACCAATTTTTTTCCATTTTCAAAATTTACAACAATAGCTGGGTCCAACTATGATTTCAAACTATAAGGAACACAAAGAACTTGAATTCTCTGGTTTCATAGATCGGTGCTTTATCCATTGGGTAACAAGTCTTCAGCAATAACTTTGATAGATTTGAAAAATCTTCAGATTTTTGATCTTCAAGAAAGGGATGCGTCCTCAATCCATCATAAATCTATCACATGTCAAAAGACAATGTATGTGAGGGTTAGGTACTCAGCGTAATAGGTGCTTTCACATATCCAAATTATAGTGTATGTGAGAGAATTTTTAGTTGTGCATTTTTACACAAACTAAAATGCAAAGAGAGAAGTGTTTCTCTTACACTTGAACATCTTGATCTGACCAGCTAATAACCAGTTTGCCTAGCTCAATCATATGAGAAATGAACACATATTATCAGGCCAGATCATCTATTTGTTTGAAAACTTGCATGCCCTGATTTGACAAATTGACAACTAGTTCACCCATCTTAATCATATAAGAAATGAACACGTGTTGTCGAGCCAGATCATCTGTTCAATTTATTACTCTTGTGAAACTTGTGATTACCCATGATGTTCCCAGATAGAGATTGTGACAACAAAAATGTGCAATCAAGGAAGACCAAAGCATGAAGGAGAGGCAATAGACACACAATCACCTTTATTAAAAAACAACACACACCAAAACAAAGAGCAAGAAAGAAGCACACCCAAAATTATATTTACATATGTACAAAATAGGGTCACCTAGTTCTTACTGGAAATAGTGTTTTAGATATTTCCTACTAAAGGGCAATGACAAATGAGTTCCATCATGACATGCCAGGTAAAAAGTGTTATTACCACAAAATTGTTTGATCTTTAATAGCTCCATCCAAAGTAAATCTAACTTCTTGTGACTCCCTTTTGGTTCTCTACGACTATCCCAAAGTAGCACCAAATATCCTACTTGAAATTCTCTTTTCTTAGCCTTCTTATCAAAGAGAACTTTGACACAATCCTGATGTTCTATGATCCTATCAACCACCTATATCCTTTTTTCTTATAGTTGCTGTAGATATAAGATTTTATTATCTAATGAGATTTCAAAATTTGGATTTTCAACTGCTATAGACAATTGCAGGGCATGTAACTCAAGTGTTATGGGAATTGTAGCATCCATTCCATATAAAAATTGAAATGGAGATATACCAATAGCCTTTTTTGAAGTTATATGATCTATCCAAAGAGCATCATATACCTTTTTATGCCAATATTTTTGATTCTCATCTACTACCTTGCACATGATTGTAAATAGATTTTTGTTTCTTGATTCAGCCTGACCATTACCTTGTGAATGATAGTTCGATGAATGAGACATAGAAATGTTATATCCATAGAAAAATGCAATCATCTCTGAAGAGGAAAAGTTAGAGGTATTATCTCTAACATTTTTTTGTGGGATTCCATATTGTACCAAGATATTTTTCTTGATAAAGTTGCAAATGACTTTTGAAGTTGTTTGTTTCACAAAAATCACTTCTACCCACTTAGTGAATTATTCCATCACTATGAGAATGTGAGTATGACCTACGCTTGAATGAGGGCTCAATGTCCCAACAACATCAAATCCTCATTGCTAAAAAGGCTCTTTAACTATCATAAGTTGAAGAGGAAGTGTTGCTAACCTAGGTTTGTTTACAAACTATTGACATGCCTCACACTTTCTCACTCATTCGTATGAATCTTTGAAAAGAGTTGGACAATAATAATGAGATATAAGAATTTTGTATGTTGTGACTGGCAAAAAAGTGCCCTCCATAAGCATGATCATGAAAATCTTGAAATACTTTTTAATGTTGTTTCTTGTCCATGCACCTTAATAAAAATCCATCAATGTTTTTCTTGAAAAGAGTGTTATTCGATATGACATATTTATTATCCTATAATTTGACTATTCTGCATTGTTTAGCATCTAAGTGAGAAGGACATTCTCCATACGTCAGGTAGAAATCAATGTCAGAAAACCATTCATTAGTAAAATCAACAAATAATATGAAAGGAAGTTCTTGATCATCCTGTTCACCCTAAAACTGTCAAAGATTTTGATTGAATTTCTCCTTTTTCTGACATGAGTTGACATAGTCCCTTTCCACAAACTAGTTTTGTAGGTTTTATTTCTAAATCATATTCTTGTACCTTAGCTATCCAATTACCTTATTTATAACTAGGTTATTATTAAGTCAGAATAGATTTGACTATTATACTTGGTACCATTACCACATAATATGAATGCAATATGTAATACCTGAATTGCTTGACAACTTTCATGACTGCATAAACATGTTTTTATTAAGGAGAATATTTAAACTCATAATATTTGAGATTACAACTCATGAAGGAAATTGGGAATTAGATACCCTCATTATTTTTTTGAATCAAAATTATCGAGAGTGTATGCTCTGAAGTGTACCAATAAATAATGAATTCTTTCTTAAAATCAAGACATACCAATGTCAGAGCATGAGCAATAGTAGTCTTTATCTTTTCAAACACCTCTTTACCTTCATTGTTCCACTTGAAAGAAGGTTTTCCTTTCATTATGTAAACAATATGTCTCATGAGCTCAATAAAATCAGGAACAAATCTTCTCAATAAGTTCACTTTCCCAAAGAAAGAATGTACTTCTAGTTTACTAGTAGGCAAAGAAAGTTTTTAAATTGCGTGAACCCTTTTTGGATCGATCTTTATTCCTTCTTTTGAAATAATATGAGCTATGAGATTACCTTTAGTCACTCTAAATATGGTTTTCTTAGGGTTGAGATAAATTCCATGTAAATGATATTTATCAAAGATTCTCTCTAAATGCGTATAGTGATCTTTTTGTTTTTTCGAGAAAACTGTCAGGTCATTGAGATACACCACAATGATTTCATTTTTCAATTCTTTTAACTCCAAATCCATTGCCCTCTAAAAATTATCTCCTAAATTAATCAATTTGAATGGCATTCATCTGTATGCAAAAGTTCCCTAAGGTGTTGTGAAAGCTATTTTATATTGATCTTCCCTATTAACCTCGATCTGATTATATCTTGAGAAACCATCAAACATCGAAAGCATTTCAGCACCTATTATTGCTTGGAGAAATTGATCCATAACTAGTAGTGGATAATTATCTTTGAGGGATGTTTGGTTGAGGTTTCTAAAATCAATATATATATTCTAATTTCAACATTCTTCTTATGAACTGGTACTATGTTAGCTACCCAAGTTGAATGGTGGATAGGGAAAATAATGTGAGCATCAAGCATCTTTTGCACTTTGGCAAGAATTGTTCTTGAGATTTTAGGATTGTATTGTCTTATTTTCTATTTGAAAGGTTTTTTATTAGGCTTTAGAAGAACTATATGTTACATCTCTTTAGGATGCAATGACTTAAGGTCTGTGTATGAATACATGAGTATGTCAATAGACTTATGAAGAAGGCTAATAACCTTCCATTTTTCTTTAGGTGTGCAACATTTTATAATATTGACAAACCTAGGATGTTCCTTTGAACCAATGTTTAATTTTTCATAATCAACAGAATCAAGACTTCCTTTTTGTATTTTACTTTTTATAAATCTATCATGTTTATCAAACAATTTTTTTAAAGAGACTAGACCTTTAGGAATTTTGTTTCCTTTCAATTTGATAACACCTTCTTCATCCTGTTCATCTACAATTCCCTCCTTTGTTGTATGAACTGAAGATTCTCTATATGAGGAGTCATTGCCTTCAAAGTATAAATTTTTGAAAATGTTTGATTTTTCAAGGAAAGAGATGATCTACTGATCATCATTGAAAACTTGCTAATTGTTTGCATTATCTAGGACACTTGGTCTATATATTAGTTTAATTGTGTATTTTTATGTATTAATATTTGCATGGGGAATCATCAAAGAAGCTAATATTACCAAAGTGTTTTTTTTTAGTTATGTTCTCTAGGAATTGTATTGATAGAGACAGCATAAAATATTTCAATGTTATCCCAGACTTTATTCCTATAGTGTCTTAGATGGTGATTTCTCACATGGTATTGACCTTTTACATATTTCAAAATGAGTTCAACATCACCCAAAACTTTCAAATTCATGATTCCCATTGCTTTTTTTGCCTACAAACCCTACACAAATGCCTCATATTACACTATATTGTTGGTGAAGTCGAGCTACAACTTATAGGAAAAAGAAAAAAATTCCTTAGACATAGATATCAAGATTACTCCTACACCTGAACCTATTGATGAAAAAATACCATCAAATTCCATCATCTAGATGTCATTCGGATCTAATTGCATGATTTTTGGTACCTCTACATATTTTTATATCATTAGAAGATAGTTACCAATTCCAACATCTTCATATAAAATATTAGCTTTGGGATCATCAAATTTTTGAATTGTGTATTTAGTTTTTAATTCATGTTCTAGATGTTGTTTGACTCCTTTCACTATGATCATGCCATGTGATAAATCTAGTTGTATTTCATCTCCCAATGCTTTGCAAAAAAATTTACCCAAAAGATTGTTGTAAGCCACTAGAACATATGTGACCAAAATATTTATTTTGATTCGATTTTGGGTAAAATATGCCAAATACACTTGTGCATCCTTAATTTGACTAATGAGAGGAACTTGTTTCACCTATATGGAATAACAATGGCTAGAGGTCTTAGTGCAAGTTCGGCCAAGAGCATGAGTAACTTTGGCAAGCATTACATTATCTGAGGCTCCTGTGTCAATAATACAATTACTGACTTTGCATCCCTTGAGGAATAGGGAAATGTAGAAAGGGTCAACTTTATTATATTTTGAAGTGGCTATGGCCATAGACTTGAATTGATTGGAAGTAACATGGTTAGTTAGGATTCCTTTGAAATTACCCTTTTTAGCATTTGGATTTTTGCCTTTGATGAAATCAACTAACCTATCCAACTACTCTAGATATGCTCTCAAGTATTCAACATGTGATATCTAAATCTTAGTTTTGTTGACATGATCAATTATGTCAAACGCCAGTAAATTGCTAGAAGAGACATCAATAGGTTGAGAAACATTGGTATTAGATGAACTACCTATTAGTGGTTACTTCTCCTTTATTTGCACTAGTGGGGTAGTTCCTCATGGGAGGATAACCTTTGGAGTTTCCTATTGTGAATCACTGGACTACTTTTTCTGATTATGAGTTTTAGTGAAAACTCCAAAGAATTGACTATTCATATCCCCAAAACTCTTTTCATAGTCATCTTCATTTGAATTATATTCTATGAATGTGTTTACGGAGTTGCCACTAGGTTCTTCAATTTTAAATTCTTGAAGTTTTGGATTTTATGCTTTATTTTCTTCTCCACCTTTTTTGCATCTAAATATTTCCTCAGTTTCCAAAATTGTGTTTACTAGTGCATTAGTATTTTGCTGAGGAGAAGCCTCAAGTACAAGTTTCACTTGAGGAGCTTGCAGTCTAGGATGATCTCTTTGAAAAGGAATGTAGTTCCTTCTTCGAATATATTAATATGGATCTGTTATGGCCTTCTTAGGTATTTTCTTTTTTAGGGTTATTATATCCTTAGCCATTTTATGCAAGAGTTGTGTTGAAGATTGGCACCATCTTTGAAAAAATAGACAAAGACAAAGTGACAAAGGATGGACTAAAAGAGAAGGTGGAATAATTGAACTCAATAATACATATGTTGATTAGGATATTTCAACCAAATATCGCTTCATCAATCATTCATGCCAATATACTGGAAAGAGTGAGAGAAGTAGGCCAAATTGGTAATGCGGTGAAAGACTGGGTTGAAAAAATTATAGATCAAAGGGTGATTTAGGAGGATCCACATACACTTTGAGATAGAAGTTGTCAAATTGTAGATTGATCATTGGCATGATGTAGGGCTCCTTGAGAGCTTTCTAGTGAAATTTGAATGGGTCAATTTTGAGCCTGTATGTGAAATATATCATGTGTTGAAGTTCTAGATCAATAAAGAAAAAGGTGACATAGGGTGATGTGGCATAATCCTAGCTTATCAAATGAACTAGTTGTGTTGTGACACGTGGCAATGAGTTTGTGTAGAAAAAATATTGGTCTCTATACTTTGTCTTTGTCAGGCATATATAGATGACATAAAACAAATAGGTCAGCAATGGGACCATAGTCAATGGAATCCACTTTTGTCTCAGAAGGGGACCCTGCCACCGATATAGCTATGGAGCACCCAGTTAGATGCCAATAAGTGTCAAATTATGAGTAGTACACATGGTGGGTCCTCAAGCCATCACATGGCTTGCCACCATTTAATTTTTCCATAGTCAAACAATTTTTTTACTACTCAATGTCAACTCAAACCTAAGTTGGGATGCTGACCCGAGTTGGAGTGTTGAGCTTGAGTTGAGAAATAGAGACCTAAGTTAGGATGGTGAAGACCTGAGTTGGGATGGTGAAAACCTGAGTTAGGGTGGAGATCCCAACTTAACTTGAATGAAATGAGCCTGAGCATGGATGGGAGCCCATTTACCTAGATGCCATTTAACATGGTTTGAAGGAGTCATGTTTTATATTTTAACATGACTGGGTCATGTTTTATATTTTAACATGACTGGGTCATGTTTAACATGAAACCCATTCTCTATTGTGTTACCATGGATTTATAACTGAAGGGTCTATCAATAGATTAACGTGCCATGAATGCCACCAAAATATCATGACATGTCTAAAATTTCCATGGTTGAGTCACCAACATGTCATGAAGGAGCCAACATTTCTACCACGAAGGCTACCAAATGTTTCATACCAAGATTGGTTTGTGACATCAGTGAACCTTCCAATGTTGCCACTTGGACGAAGAACAAACTGCCCCTGCCAATGCTATCTAAGTCACCTTAGTTAAATTGAGATTGGTGATTTGAATCAAGCCTAACATAACTCGTAGATCGATCTAATCCCAATGCCTTATCCAATAAAAGGCTTACAGTAACTATGAAGGTGGAATCCAAGTCTTTAAAAGACTAAAATCATTCCAAACTCACGAATGTGGGACTTTGATTTGGATAAAGACCAAACCCACCCATGGATTTAAACCATGGTATTTTGGGTAAAAATATAAGCACCTAATTGATTGGGATGTGAGTTCAAGCACTATATAAAGGGCATAAATTTTTATTTAAACATAACCTTTCAGCAGATTATGTAGAAGGCCATAATATACAAGTTTGCATAAATTTCAAGTTTTGAGAGACTTGGAGAGGTTTTTAGTTCTCGATGTAAACTAGGAAATTGTCCTAGACTCCAAGATGGTTTCAAAATTTTATTGAAAGTCCTATTTTGGGATTTTTAAATCCATTATATAAGTCCATTTTTGAGAATTTTTTGTGAGAGTCCATAGGATCGTGAGATTGCATTGATGATAGTAAGGTGGAAGGTTTGTCCGTGGGTTATGGGACTTTCTGAAGATCTATTGCTGATTTATATGCAGTTTTAGAGTGTCCATTTGAGAATTGTGAGAATTGGCCATATACTCACTTTTCAATAAAATGGATCGGTTCGTACTATAAGTGAACTCATAGATGTAGGCATTGCCAAACTCTATAATTAACTCTTATGTAGTGTGGTTGGTATTCTTGCATTATTTTTCTTAAGTTGATTATTTATAGATTAAATTTTTATGTTTAATTAATTATCTAAAAGGATCTAAGGTAATATTTTTCACACTAAATTAGTGTAGAGTTTATGGATCAGGTTGGTATTAGAGTGGTTCTTGCCTATCATTCATAGCTTTTTCATAGTGTGTGTGTGTGTGTGTGTGACTATTTGGGACCTGCTTGAAGCCATGGATTTATTTTCATGGATGTAGTTTCCCATGATGATTTTGATACTAGGCATGATGATACAAATGATTATGGCACACTGAAGAGAGCAGACACAATGGATGGCAGAACTAAATGCAATGGTGGTGAATGTGAGTGCACATCAGCGTACACAGGATCAATGAATAACCAAACTTTAGAAACAAGTTAATTCTCTTTTTGATCAATTAATAGAAGAGTCAAGATAAAATAAACACCATTGAGATGATCCTAATACTTCAACCAATCTAATCTATAGTCATTACTTGAGATGTGGACATGTGGCAGAACATTGCTAGTTGTGACATCCTCATCATGCACCATACTAGTTCCAATAATGGAATGTAGGTAGAGTACTCCTACTATCCCAAGTACCAATCAACATTTAGAATCCCCAATTTGATAGAGGAGATCATCTAGACCTCTAGATATTATCTTAGAATTGAAGAGAGCCTCCAGACAAAGTATTTTAATCATTTCAGAGGGATGTGTCATTAGACTTGTTTTTTATGGAGACATCAGAATAGGTTATGTGATCACTGACGTAGTACATCAATTAGGATTTCCAACATTACCACTTCCAAATACTAAAATAATTGGCATGTAGAATGGCATTATCCAAGGAATGGAAACATGTTGTTGCACCTTGTGATTTACAATTGGGAAATAGTTCTTAGACATGGTGAGTCTTGATATCATCACATTAGAGATGCACATGATGGTTTTTGGAAATTTATATCTCTTCATTTGACAAACATCCTTCAGAGATGATATCATAGAGATTCACTTTGCTCACACTTGGATCATGTAGTTTGAGATAGGGTAGGTCTCTAGACCCAGTCATGATGATTCCAATCAGACATCAGACTTGTATGTACCAGGTGACCATCAAAAACTTGAAGGTGAACCGCATGAATGAAAAGCAATTAATCTCATTATCTCATCATCTTATCACTATATATATTGTTAAAAAATAAAATTATTATAAGAAACTTTGATTTGACTACTATATTTAAAGGTTAGACCGACACCAAGATTCTATAGCTGGTAAGGAATCTTAGGTGTATTATGGGTTTATCCATTTATATATACTTATAAAACTAGCATATATAATATGCTATTTTAAATGTATGAATAAAACCCATACAAGCAATATTGTGACATACATCATGCACAATTTTTAAAAGACCTAAGGGATAATATTTGTATATGTATATACATGCATTATAAAAATTGTAGTTCATTTTATTGTGGAAGTCACCTATTGAGAAGTATTTAGTGACATGTTTACCATACTCAAGTTATATTCTCACATTTTGGTAGTTTTATTACATTAACAGCAATATATGTAGATTAAGGTATGCTTGTTTTTGTTAAGTATTATTCTACAGAGAATAGTTTAGCAGACCAAGGAAGCACTAGGTCCACACACGTACTTCTGTAGAGATGCCATTAAGGCTATACAACTGAAGAGTATGTTGATGGATGTGATATTAACCACACATACTTCTAATTAAATGCCATTGTATCCATGTAACAAAATAGGATGTGGATACACATTTTGAATCCTAGTTCTGTGTAGAGACTATTGATGGTTGTGCAGTAGCAGAGGATTTGTAGGTGTGATCAACTAGTTGTTCCAAGCATTGTAGGTGTAGTTATAGAACCTGATTAGATCGATAAAGACCCATAAAAAATCTTTAGAACCAATTGGCATTTTAGAGGATCAAGTTATGTACCAGCTTTTGGTGGACCAAAAACCCTCTTAGTAGGAAGGATTTATCTAGGAGGATCCACATACACTCCAAGATAGAAGTTTTCAAATTTTAGATTGATCATTAGCATGATGTAGGGCTCATTGAGAGATTTATAGCATAATTTTAATGGGTCAATTTTGAGCCCATATGTGCAAGATATCGCATGTTGAAGTTTTAGATCAACAAGGCAAAAGGTGACATAGGGTGATGTGGCATAATCCTAGCT
This sequence comes from Torreya grandis, assembly GCA_037957365.1. Taxonomy (NCBI): domain Eukaryota; kingdom Viridiplantae; phylum Streptophyta; class Pinopsida; order Cupressales; family Taxaceae; genus Torreya; species Torreya grandis. Next base: position 263,976 of record JARHVA010000693.1, on the reverse strand, counting down.
CACCAAATGAACCAATTATGTTGCAACACATGGAAATGAGTTTATGTGGAAAATATATTGGTCTCTATACTTTATCTTTATCAAGCATATATAGATGACATAAAATAAATAGGTCAGCTATAGGACCATAGTCAATGGAGTGTGCTTTTATCTTAGAAGGAGACCCTGTCATTGATATAGCTATGGAGCACCTTGTTGGACATTGACAAGTGTTGAATTACAAGTGGTACATATGGTGGGTCCTCAAGCCACCACATGGATTGCCACTAATTCATTTCTCCATAGTCAAAAAATTTGTTTATTGCTCAATGTGAATGTGAGCCTGAGTTAGAGTGCTGAGACTGAGTTGAGAAATAGAGACCTAAGTTGGGGTGGAAAGCCCAACTTAACCTGAATGAAATGAGACCAAGCATGGATGGGATCCCATTTACCTAGATGCCATTTAACATGGTTTAAAGGAGTCATGTTTTATATTTTAACATGACTAGGTCATGTTTAACATGAAACCTGTTCTCTACCATGTTACCATAGATTTCCAATAAAAGGGTCTATCAATAGATTAACATGCCATAAATGCCACTAAAGTATTGTAACACATCCAAACTTTCCATGGCTGAGTTACCAACATGCCACGAAGGAGCCAACATTGCTGCCATGAAGGCTACCAAATTTTCTATGCCAAGATTGGGTTGTGACATCACCAAAACTTCTAATGTTACCACTTGGATGAAGATCATACTAACCCTACCAATGCTATCCTATTTACCTTGGTTAAATTGAGATTATCATTTTGAATCGAGCCCAACATAGCTCATATAATGAGGCAATCCAAATGCCTTAGCCAATAAAAGGCTTATGACAACTATGAATGTGGAGTCCAAGTCTTTTAAAAGACTTAAATTATTCAAAACTCATGAATGTGGGACTTTGATTTGGATAAAGATCAAACCCAATGCCCATGGATTCAAACCATGGCATTTTGGGTAAGAATATAAGCACCCAACTGATTTGGATGCAAGTTTAAGCACTATATAAAGTGCACAATTTTTTTTATTTAAACACAACCTTTTAGCAGACTGTGTAGAAGGCCATAATAGACCATTTTGCATAAATCTCAAGTTTTGAGAGACTTGGAGAGGTTTTTAGCTCTCAATGTAAACTAGGAAATTGTCCTAGACTCTGAGACAATTTCAATGATATGTTGAAAGTCCTATTTGAGGATTTGTAAAGCCATTCTATAATTCCATTTTTGAGATTTTTTGGTGAGAGTCCATAGGATCACGAGATTGCATTGATGACAGTAAGCTGGAAGGTCTATCTATGGGTGACTGGACTTTTTGAAGATCTATTGCTAATTTATATACAATCTTAGAGTGTTCATTTGAAAATTATGAGAATTTTCCATGTACTCACTTTTTAAGGAAATGGATCGGTTAGTACTATAAGTGAACCTGGAGACATAGGCATTACCAAACTCTATAATCAACTCTTATGCAGTGTGGTTGGTATTCTTGCATTATTTTTCTTAATTTGATTGTTTACAAATTAATTTTTAGTGTTTAATTAATTGTCTACAAGGATCCAAGGTAAAATTTTGCACACTAAATTAGTGTAGAGTTTACGGATCAAGGGGCCTCAACAATTTTTACCACAATGAAAATGTTCTCTAAAATTCAATCACAACATGAACAACTAGCAACAAAGGAAAATGGATAAACTCAGGAGAAATGAAATTGGGAGGAACTCAGGCCTGGGTTGGTTGAATTATCAAAATTTCCTTCTATTGATCTTGTTAAAAAAGGGTTAATCAATAAATATGAAATCATCTATTAGATTGAATTTATTTGGGCCACCAAATTTAAAATCTAGTCCCTTCAAGAATGTGTTATGAAATTCAATAATACAAGGTCATTAGGTAGTGATGGAGATCGACACTCAATTCAAGAAATTGGATTGTCATTTTGTTAATGACAAGGATCAAGAGGAAATATGATTTCAATTGAGACCATAATTAGAGAATTCAAAGAATGGATTCAAAATATTACCACTACATCTACATTTAGTTATGAATAACTTTGTCAATTGTCTAAGTACAAAGTGAATGTGGATAATTTAGATATGAAAATAAATAGTCTCCAAGATAAGTATCAAGAAATGAAAGAGTTAGATTACTCAATATACACTGACTACAGGTACATAGATGGACTAGATAAAGACTTGATCAGGGTAATTCTCTAGAGATTCGATGACATCTTGAAAGGGAAAGAATTATCAATACAATATTAAGAAGAATCAATAATTGCATCCAATGTTCCTGCATTCTCTTCTCTTGTTTCTTTGTACCCAACTTGTGTTATTTCACTCTTTTCCCTTTGTAAATGTGCATTGTTTTTTTTCAAATTGTCTTTGAAATTTTGCCAACTTGTTTTTTCAAGTTGTGCAATTTGATGATGTTCTTTTGAAAATAGATCAAAAACCCCAATTTTTTTCTCAAGTGGTACTAATTTCTTAAAGAGTTTTTGCATCATTTAAAAATTGTAATTTCTTATTAGTGTTTTAGCACTTTTATAAAAAGGAAAAATATGTGGTTTTGCACCATAACCACCCATTTTAGATTTTAAATACAAGTTAGGTATTCAAAATAAGGGTTCAAAATAGATAGAATTTTTGGCAAAGCATTGTAAAAGGAGATCAGTCTTTCTACTCTTCAGAATCAATAAAAGAAAGGTGTTTCTAAATTTTAAGCTAGTTATATCTTTTGAATTATGCCTTTTACTTGATTCATTGTTTCTTATTTTCATTTTCATTGTTATAAGTTTCAAACTATCAAGAATAGGAGATTAGATTACAAAATTTCTATATAGAGTTTTAATTTACATTTCCAACACATGTGAAAATCTCAGTGGCGATGGAGGCAATTTTTTTAGTTGTTTTTATTAGAAAATATAAAAGGTTATTGGTTTTTTCCATCATAGTCAAATAGTATTTTATTTTATGTTTCATATCCTTAAGGATATGATTACGTCTTTTCAACCCATTGAATGAGAGAGATTTTCCTCTTTAAAAAGTCAAAATTTTCTCTCAACACTTTTGTCTAGTCTTAGGTTTCTAACTTGATGAGTTTGTTTCTAAAAAAACTTCTTTCCTCTCTCTCTCATATACATATTCCTTTCTCAAATCTTCTTTTCATACTTTTAGGTTAAAATTAATACTCATGATTTACATTCTTTTATTTATAAATATTTCCTGCTTTCCTATTTTGGATTTCAATAAGGATAGATCCACCTACTAATATGAAAGGGATTTTGTTCCCCATGCTATTGACGTGAAGTCATCGATTTATCCTCCTGAAAAATTTTCATGCCAATAGTTATGAGTTTGAGTCAGCAGTGTAGGAACTACGTCCTTACATTAGTCATCAACACAAGACAAAGTCCCTCTCTTATTAGTAGGTGGAGCTACCTTTCTTGAAATCCAAAAAGGGAAAAGTAGGGGAAAAGCATTCACAACTATTTACATCAAAAATATTTTCTATTAGGGGTTTCATAATTTTAACCTAAAAGGACATAAATAAAATATAAAGTAAATGAGGGGAAAGAAGGGAATAATGGAAACAAGTGAAGAGTAGTGAAAGGAAATTAATAAGGGAGAATATGGTTATTATAGTTTGTTAAACACATAAGCTACTATGATAACCTTGGAAAAAATGAAAGTGCTTATCACTACAATAACTGTTTGCTTGTGAAAAAGGGACATAAGTATGCATGAAATAAATATAATATAAGGGAGTGATACACCATAAGGATTTAAAAAAGACCATCATACTTACTTCACTAAGAAACAAGACCTACAACACTAGCTTCAAAGTCCTAGAATACTCTAACATTAGTATTTCAATATGGAGGATATATGCATGAGGACTATCCAAGGTAAATGAACCAAAGATCAATTGAAGAATTTAAAACTACTTGTACACTTGAAAATAGACCCATACACTTGACAACACTTCATGTCACCTACTAGAGTGGAACAATTTGCATCAAGCATGGAAGGATTGAGAGAAAGCAATGATAAATGAATATCTCTTAACTATTCACTATACATTTCTTCACACACTTTAACAAGATGATATATGAACTCAAAATAGATTTTATTTATTGTTAAAAGGAAAAGTATGATGTCAAAAATAGTATGGATTTGTCATATATGGAGTGGAATTCATCTACTAGAGCTAAAATGGCTACTACTTATATAATTTGAGAGAGGAGAGAAGAGAATGAAGTCTAAGAGTCACTAGACTACTTATCAAGCTGAGAGAGGGAGTTACATATGTAGGATAAAGGAATATGGAATATATCATGAAAGGTATACTTGGATAAATGTTCCTCAAAGACATGAAACTCCTCAAATGTGGCATAGGACTCTTCATTTGCTTTCCTAGAAACTACCTTCATCATTTGACCTTCTATGAGAGCTCTAAAATATACTAGGGACAAATGAGATGAATTAAATATGAAGGGGGTGGGGTAGAAACAAGCTTGAACATGCCTTTTTTGTGTTCATAATCAATGACATTCTTTTAGACATGATTTACCACTGCCTATAGTCATAATCACCCTCCTTTTACTCACCCTTCACACTTGGCACCAAAGAGGTCTTCAATTTTACAATCCAATCCATATATAAGAGTGTATAAAACTTTCAAGATCCCTCATGCCCTTAAATCCATTAGGTAGACCTTAAAAGGCCTCCCAATTGGAGTTTTCACCTTCTCACTTGGTGGTCATTCCTTAATCACTATGTAAATTTGGACTGGCTGAGATGAAGGCACTTGGAAAAGTACTTGTGTGTTTATATTATGCAATAAATGAGTATGGGAGGTTATATTAGGTCCTATTCTTCCTCCCAAAGTGAATTTCATATTTTTAAACCCTTATATACTTGCACAACACATAAAACTATCAAGAAAATATATTTTCCACCCTATCTGTACAAGTAGGGTACAACTCAATCTAATGAGAAGGATCCCTAGGGAGTCCTCTGCAAGCTCAAATCACTTTCCTACTTAAACTAGCTTATCTAGATGCACCTCCTTCTTCATATTTCCAATTGGGTCCTTGGCAAGGGTTTTAGAGGGTTTTAAGTGGTTTTAGCCTCTAAATATTTTTCATAAATTTGTGACATTGGAACCTTGAACAAATTACACTAAAACATTTTTTTAGACCCTCTTCAAAACCTCCTAACTCCTTTAGCTGCCATGCTATGTGTTTGTATAGTCACAAGCTTCCAAACTTGCCTTCTCGAGCTTCTCTCTTCATTCCACATGCCTTGTGACATTTTCAAGGCAAGAAATGGATTATCTATGGCCTATCCTATAAATTTAAGGTTATAACACACTTCAAGTCTCCCCATGAGTAGTTTCTAATGAATTAGAATGTTCACCTATTTCTAGAAGTGATATTATACCTCCTAGGGCTTTAGGCCTAATCAAGGCCTAATAGGACTTGACTACATATCTATGGGTTTGTGCCACCTTGTTGGGATTATATAACTTTTACATTGTTTTTAATTTTGGTCCATGTGAAACACAACTTTCCATATCTCCCTATAGTGTTCCCTTAGGCCTCAAGTCATCTACCCACCTTTTTTCTATCAAGCCTGTAGGATTTGTCTTCTTGGGAGTGCACTCTGTCTAAGACATAATAGAGGGAAATTACCCTATTTACCTAGATAATAATATGGTATTAGGGTATTCTACAAGTTATGTGGATACTCTATGAAAATTTTAATATCTTGGTCACAAGAATAGCCCCTCTAAACATCATGAAACTCTCAAGGTAGACTGTGTGGTGTTAATTGTATGTAGGATTCTGAGTGTTAGCTATAGGTTATTTTGTTAGGACCCTTATTTCCCCCTCTTTATATATGTTAGGAGTCTCTTGATATTTATACTCTCATTACCAAGGTACTCTCATTCATATCAAACTTCACAACTTTATCAAATCCTTCAACATGCACCTTGCATTTAACTAGACAAGATGTAAGTTGACTGTAACTATGTTTACCCTCAGAAAAGAGTTGCTTGTAGGTGTGTAATTTAGGGTTAGGCCTTTATTAAAATGTTATATATCTTATTTAATTCTTGAAATTCAATTTTGAATTCATTTATACTTGATTAAGTCACGTTTATGCTATGCCAAATTTGAGACAATCATACCTTAGTGCATAATCACTTTACCACTAGGATATAGATGGTCATTTAAGAGTAAAAAGCACCTTTAGGTCTCATTTCATCCTTGGAAACCTATGTTTCACACCCTAATATTACTTTATGGTTTTGAAACCAAATTTAAACAACAAATTATCATGCTTTCAAGTCTAATCACCAAGATTTACTTTATGAAATTGTAACTACCCTTTTGTCGAGCTCTAGGTGACCTTTGGGGAGCAAGGGTACACTTGTAGGTGGTGGTATGGATCAAGACCTTATATTCTCACTCCTTTTCATCACCTTTCAACGTTATTATGCCCCTCAACCCAATAGGATCAGCTAACGTGAAAATATGCTCTTATCTTGTTATCTTGGAGTGCAAGGTCACTTAGAGTTGATGTTACCATAGAGAATGCTACCCTTTTGTAGTGACAAAATTCATGACTTGGGAGCCTTATTTACATCACTTGTGGGACCAAACACCCACTCTATTTTTTAAAGTTAATACACCTTCATGAAGGCTACAATATGGGTGTATTTAACTTCATCAAGACTCTATATCACATCATCATATAGTCACACCAAAAATGGCTAGGGCTATGTTTTGCAGATTTTAGGGAAATTTGTACTGAAAACTCATTCACGATATATGAATACAATTCCTTAGGTCTATTGCCACTATATGGTTTCAATATTATTCCTATGACATCTTCAACATTATTAAACTATAGTAAAGGCTTAAATCATGTCAAACTCCTCCATACAACACCTTTATGTCTCTGTGATAGCCACTTGTAGGTGTGCATATAGTTGTAGACAAGGGAAATAAAGGTGAGATAATCAATGTGTATGGTGTATGGGCCTCCAATCAATTAGTCTCTGTCAGCATCTTCAAATGGATCCTCACAACCTTGAAATACCTCAAACAAGATCAAATGTCCTTATTCTAATGTGGTTGAGTTCCTATAGGTGTTCATTCATGGTGCAAGATTGTGCTAAGGAGTGATTGGTGATCATATTCCATTACTTGTCATTTGAAATACCTAGCTTGTTTTCTCATGATCTAATAAGGTGTTCAACAACATAAGACTCTTCATACACTTTCTATGAATGTTCTCAAATCTTTAAAACATCTCACTCAGTTGACTGTGTATGACAGTCATATAGGAAGGTCTGACTATGTTGGAGGTTGACTGCAAATATATTGATCACCTCCTTTGAGACTAAGCTTAGAAGTAGAAGGGATTTATATGACTTGAAAATAATCAAACCTAACACTTCATATTTATTTGAAACCATTACAGGGAAGGAAACCTTCTAAAATTGGTGAAACCTAATTGTTAGTCCTATTGAGAGCTTTTGACCCCACAAGACAAAAATGCCACCATTACCATTTAAATACTTTGCACTTCATGCTAATTTTACCTTGAAGGTTTTTTTCATGTTGCTCATAGTAGTTCAAAGAAGCAAGAAAAGGGACTTCGAGTTTACCCCAATAAATGAATTTAGGCTTTTCTTAGGAGGGAGACTTCATGTTTCTCAAATCAGTTGTAGGAGGTCACAAGTCCAAATTAGGTAAGTGTGGAAAACCCGATCAAGTAGAATCTAAGTGCAAAATCTCATTTTCAGCTAAGTCTTTACTTGCATTTTTTGGACTTTTAGTGTCAGAATTCTTTCAGATTTTTGTCCAAAAGAAAAGTTTTGAAAGCTTGTTTTCTTTGGAGAAGTGTCCAAGCAAAGTTTTTCAAAGGATATTTTTCAAGAAAAATGCCCTATATAACTTTCTCAAAAGTTTCATTTCTTAGGAAAGTGGTCCTTTCAAGAGATTCCGAAGGGCACTTTTGAAAGGAAATGGTCCTTTACAACTTTCCTAAAGGGACATTTTCAGGAAGAAAGTCATTTTAAATAATGCAAATGTTCCACTTGCAAAAGGTCCAAAGGGCACTTTCTTGGAAAAAAGCACATTTCTAGAAGTTCCAAAGGGTACTTTCCCTTTGGAAGGGACACATTTAAAAAATTGAAAAATGACTAAGGCAAAGATCCCAGAGATGATTTCTTTTGGTAAAAGTTTTGATACAATTTTTTTGAAGACCTAATTTCTTTGAGAAAATTGTCCATGACAAAAAGCTAAGTCAAATCCTTTCAAACTTTTGTCTAACATAGATAAGTCGAAAGAAAAAATCTTTCAGAAAAGGTTCATTGTCAAAGGCAAAAGGTTCACATCAAAAATCTAAAGGGTGCATATCCTTCGAAAAAGGTTCATTTTCAAGTTTTTAGAAAGGTAATTTCCCTTCGGAAAGACCATTCCAAAGGTTTTTGAAGGGCCATTTTCACTTTTGTGAAAGGCATTTTCAATAGAAGTGCTCCTCTTCAAAATTTTCTAAAGGTACTTTTCAACTTTTTTGAAGGGTATGTTCCTTTCAGAAGGGCCATTTTCAAAAGTTTTGAAGGGAATTTTCACAAAGGATAAGGGTAATTTTCAAGTTTATCTAAGGGTATGTTTCTCTTGGGAAGGTCTCTTTAAAAATACAAAGGATTTTTTTTGAAAAATTACCCCAAGCAAAAGTTCAAAGAATTTGAGCAGACAAAAAGTCTGAAGGAATTCCTTCAGGAGAAAGTGCCGAGACAAAATTCTGTAAAAATTACCCAAAAGGAAATGTGTAAAGGAAATAACTCAAGGAATTGATGGGCCCACAAATGTCAAGTTTGAGCCTCAAAAAATAGTCATTGGGGTTAAAATATTCCTTAACTTACCCGTAAATGTCAAATTTAAGCCCCTGCAAGTAGCCGTTTGAATTTGAAAAGCTTGGGACATTTGTGCAGATATCAAAGATAGGTCTCATAAAGTAGCTATTGGTATTAAAAAGATCAAAGGGTTCATTAATATCACTGTGAGCTTGACACTTATCAAGATCTCATGATAAAAGATCAATGGCACGAGCGATAGTAAATAGTCAACAAATCTAAATGGCTAATCAGTCAGGGACAAATGGCATAAGCCCATCCAACTAGAAAGGAGATCAATAGATGAGAAAAGGCCAAGCTTTTAGAAAGATCCTAGTGGGATTTTGACAACCAATCAGTAAAAAAGGATGAGGATTTCTCCTTTCAAATTTGATGACATGGTCTACAACTCATAGTTAGAACATGTAAAGTGGTCAAACTAAGAATAAATGCATCTAGGTGGAGCAATGAACATGCAAAGTGAAGAAGCATGCCAAATTTTAAATGTAAAATATCAAATCATTTACACTTGGCGGGAACATGTAGCTACCCATGACATGGCTCTCTTAACTCTAATCAAGGGAGACTTGAATGCATGAGGGGCTTGAGGAGATTGGTAGTAATCTTGGATGGCTCATCCCATGGTCAAGGTAGTTGTAAGGACATAGTGGTGGTTGTAGCCATTTATGACCCCTCTCTCCTTTTTCTCATACAATCCCCCTCTTCTCTCATTCCTTTCTGTTGTATATAGAGGCTTTTGAGCCTAAAAAGAGATCCCTTGACTGATGATAGAGTTACTCTATCAAAATTTCTTTGTAACACTCTATTGAATAAATACAAGACAAATTTATAATTTTCATTGAAGTCAAGTGTGCATTATTAGAGTTTAACTTGCAGAATGTATGTTTTCTCTCATCATCTATGATTTCTCTACGCACTTTTCTTTAGTTTTCTTGGTTTCTTGTGCGTCATGTGATGTGTTATCCTTTGGTTCCTTTCTAAAGCATTACAAGTTATAGTGTATCTCCTATAGACCTATTCCTTCTTGCCCTTTAAATTGCATCCTCACCTTTGACCTCCACAGAACTACTCATGCTTGCAGCTTTGAAATAGGAACAACTAGACTATGTCTTATTTAAGTTCAATAGTGTTCATTAAGGTTCCTAGTCTAAATTTGGATCACTCTCTATTTGGTGCATCACCTCCCTTAGCTTAGATTTCCTTTTTATGTTATCCTCCTATTCCTTTTCGTTAGTCAGTAGTAGTTTTAGCATGGGAAATAAGAGTTGAAGTGAAGAATCTAAGGAACTAGCCTCATTAAAAATCCTAGAGGTTCAACCTCACTATAGGATACCCACAACCTAAGGTTGTCCCAACGCTTGTAGCTAGGAGTGAGAGAACCTAAAAAACTCTCCCAAAAAGGGTGAAATTCTAGACTACAATATTTTTTGGTACACCTAGTGGGACTGACTATTTTTAAGGAAGATTGGTCAAGTTTGATGCTAGTTTGATCAAATTATAGTGGTTATAGCTTCCATCATTCATTATCTAGCAACTCTAAAGAACACTCAGCAATTTGGTGGTAGAACAATAACTCTCTTTCATGCCAAAGGTGACTACAAGATCAGCTTCTAAAGGTATTCCTTCTAAATTTTTTGAATTGCCTTTAAACTCAATAAGAAGGTTAAGGTTCACCCATACTCACCCATACGTAGGAAACCATTTTCCTAAACCAGTTGGGAGGTATACCTATACAAGAAGATTCTTGTTAGCCCCTCTTACTACCATGATTCCCTAAAGATATTTTGTAGGTTTTAGCAGCCAAAGTCCTTTGAATTTGCCACAATATGATCCTATTCTAGTATTAGCCCTCACAAGCATCCCATATTTCATAGGAGATCAAGCCATAAATCCTACTAAACACATCACAAACATAGCCAATTTTCGCAATATCCATAATGTCATAGTAGAAAATGTAGCTATCAAACTATTGGCTATATCATTTAAGGGAGAGGCTCTAGATTGGTATAAAGGTTTAGATCCTAACTATATTCAATCATGGGATCAGCTAAGAATAGCCTTACATAAGAGATTTATAGACAAGAGAAATCATTTGTCACTAGCATAACAATTGACCACAATCAAGAGAGTTCCTCGTGAAGTTATGCAAGACTTCAACACAAGATTCCAAAAATCCTTGGAAAGAATTCTAGTTGTTATTAGACCATCCCCTAACTTTTCATTCTTATACTATTTGAAGGCTCTAAATAGTGAGATAACAGTAATGATCCAATCTATGGGAGGAGATATATTACCAGATGCTTATAAGGTGGCTATCAAAGCTAAAAATTGTCTAGTTCAGGCTGACAAGCTTACTCCTAGGCCCCCAATGCTTCTTTTCCTTGAGATCAGACCACCTCCTATAGATATTTCCCCACTTGATGTTATTCTTCCAACACCAATAATTACCGCTATACATTCACCCAAGAAAGAGAAGGCCTCCACTAGTGGATCTAGTGACTCCCAAGAGCAAAAGAACTACTTAGAACTTAAGAGCATGCTCCAATCCTTGGGGAATGATGTGGCCAATGTTAAGAGACAAATATATTATAACAAGCCATACTAGGCTCCATATCAGTCTCAACAACAATCTTATCAAGGTAATAGACCACCCTTCAAGGTAAACTTCCAAGGTCAGAACTGAGAGCAAGGGCAAGGATAGCCTAGCTATAATAAGTAGAAAAATTACAATCCAAATGATGTAGGCTCTTCCAACACCTTGGTTCCTATTAAAAATAATATGGCTCAAGAGGCAGAAGGAACCATGCCTTTAGATCAATCTTTTAGGCAATCCATTATCCCAACTAGTGGTTTTAACTAGGCATTTAATGACCAATGGTAGCATACTATTGCTTATCGATATAATCAAGCCTTAATGGCTCAAAGCATGGAGACTCCCATGATGAAAAAGCCAAATTAGTCTCCATAAGAACAAGGATTGGATCAGGTACCAAACCAACTAGATGTTATTATGGTCATCAGTGAGTAAGAAGGTGTTATGTATCTAATCAGTGAGCCAACTCTAGTCAAGCTCATGCCCTAGTGGTAGCAAACACAAGATTCAAAAGAAGGAATATGGGTGATAACTAGGGAGCATTTAAGGAACTTCCTACCACCACTCCTTCATTGTCTAATTGTAATGATCCTATTATCACTCCAAAGGTCTCAACACCTCCACAAAGCTCATAGATTCAACAAATATCAGCAGTGGCTTCCAAAGCACAAGCAAAGATTAGTAGTACACCAATAAACATTTTTGAACAAATAAAGAAATCTAATGTGAGCGTACCAATGTGGGACATGCTTTCCATGCCTGATTAAGTGGATATCCTTCAAGAAGGTTTATCTAAGATAGGTGTTATATCAACTGTAGGTAAACAACCAAACAAAGAAATTGAGGTCCTCACCAATGCAACCCAAGGTCCTTTGGGAGAAGGATCAAGTAAGGTGGTCAAAAATACTTCATTCTACATTTCATTAAGCATTGGTGATTCCTTGGTGCATAATTTCTTGGTAGATAGTGGAGCTAGCACTTTGGTAATGCCAAATTCCATAGCTAATCAACTAAAACTCATATATGAGCTACATACCAAGGGATTTCTATATCTTGATGGTTCTTCCACAAAGCCATTTGGTATCATCAAGGATTTGAATATGACCCTACATGCTTGTCTTAGTGTCTCAGTGGTTCAAGATGTGTTGATCCTTGATGTAACTCCTTGCTTTGCATTATGCCTTTCTAGAGAATTCATAACAATGATAGGAGGCTATCTCTTAATAGATTGGTCATACATGGCATTCAGAATGAGGTATGGAATGAAGGTATCAATCAAGGTTTAGCCCATGGCATAATTTCACATTGAGCCCCATCAACTAGATAACACAAACCTCAATTGTACTATTCTTGATGAAGATGAATTTACAACTAGTCAAGAGCTGAATACTCATCCTGAGGAGATTTTAGACTTGTTCTTAGATGAGCTATGGGGGAATAACCAATTTCTCAACCCTTTAAAGGGTGTTTAAGAAAGAGACATGGGTGTCTATTTGATACATGAATAAAATCAACCCATGCCTTTCCTCATTAGACCTAAAGAAGACCTCAATGACATGTGTGAGTTATTCTTTGATGGTTCAAGGAAAAAAAATGGAGTAGGTGCAGGGGCAATGTTAGTTTCCCCTTCAATTAATAATAATTTCTCTTCCTATAGGTTCTATTTTAGTTACTCTTCTAATGAAATAGAATATGAAGGCTTGATCTATGGTCTCCAATGGGCCAATAAAAGAGGAATCAAAAAGTTGTAAGAATATGAAGACAGTAAGCTTATAGTGAACCAAGTCAGAGGCTTGAACATTACAAAGAATCATTTGATGAAGTCTTGAAAAAATAGAGTGTGGGTTATAATTAAAGATTTTGAAGCCTTCAACATCCAAGCAGTGCCAAGGAACCAAAATCAATATGCTGATAGGTTGGTAGCTATGGGAACTCAGTTTAACATCCCAAGTAAGCTAAAAGAGGCCAAGGTTTAGCCACACATCAAGGTGGTGGTGAGGCCATCAGTGCCAGATAATCAAGTCTATTATCAAGTTTTTAAAAATGACAAACAAGTTGCTTGCTTTTTGTAGTAAGAAGTAGAGTTTTCCTCAAAGAACCAAGGTAAATTTCAACATCAGTATGAGGATCAAATTGTTCAACTAAGGTCTAATAAACTTCCTAAAGAACTGATTACACTTGAGGACCTTTTCCACGAGGGAGACCATATGAGAAAATAAAAGGTGGTAATGTCAAAAAATGAAGAAAACTATGAGAGAGTCCTCATCTTCAAAGAGAAACTTCTCAATCTCAAGAAGGTAAGCAACAAGGCTGAGAGGCATGCTTTCATATCACTCTACTAGGAATACATAGGCATATTTGCTTAGGAATATAGTGACCTAAAAGCTTTTGATCCAAATTTAGCACATCATACCATAGATTTGGAGGCTAATACAAAGCCTATGAGGCAAAAAAAAAGGCCCATCAACCCCAAAATAGAAGAGCTTATGAGGAAAGAGCTAACCAAGTTTATTGAATCTAGGATTATCTTTCCCATCAAACACTCATCATGGGTAGCCAATTTAGTGCCTGTAAGGAAGAAGAGTGGGGAGATTAGGCTGTGTGTTGACTTCAGAGATTTAAATAAAGTCTCCTTGAAGGATCATTACTCTCTACCATCTATGGAGCAACTTATTCAATTAGTTGTAGGGTCAAAACATTTTTCTCTTTTAAATGGATATTTAGGTTACAACCAACTATTAGTAAAATAAAAATATTGATACAAGACTACCTTCACCACCAAATGTGGCACATATGCATAACAAAATATGCCCTTTGGTTTGTCAAATGATGGGGCAGCTTTCTAAAGAGCCATAGACATGGCTTTATAAGGATTGTTGAATCAAATGGTGTTGGTCTACTTGGATGACATCATGGTTTTATCCAAGAATGTAAGCAAACACATGACCCACCTGAGGTTGATCTTTGAAAGATGCAAGGAGTATGGAATCTCATTAAACCCGAAGAAGTGTGTGTTTTTTATACATGAAGGTAAGTTGTTGGGCCACATCATTTTGAAAGAAGGGCTATTTATTGATCCTAAAAGGGTAGATGTCATCTTATCACACTCTCTCCCCAAGCATAAGAAAGGAGTTCAGAGCTTCCTAAGAAAAATAAACTTTGTAAGAAGCTTTATACCAGGTTTTGTAAGCTTGGTTAAGCCTATTACTACCATGTTAAAGAAGAGTCAAGTTTTTTTCTTGGCCAAGAGAAGAAAAAGATGCTTTTGAAGCCATCAAATAGGCTATTTCCCAAGCACCCTTGCTCATAAATCCTAATTTATCCAATGATTTCATGTTATACACCTTTTCCAACATTAAAAGCTTGTTAGCTATGTTGATACAAAAGAATGGTGATGGAATGGAGCAGCTAATTTATTTTTTTAGTCAAGGGTTGGAAGGATATTAGGTGAGGTACACTTTTATATAGAAGTAGATCCTTGTAGCATTGAGGAGTCTTAAGAAGTTCAGACCAATGCTCTCCAACAACAAGATTTATCTCATGGTGCCCCATCTTAGAGTTAAGGATTTCCTCCTTAACAAAGATCTGAATGAGAAAAGAGCTGGTTGGATCACCAAAATCATATAGTTTGATGTGGAAATTAAAGTGACCAAGTTGGTTAGAGGTAGAGGTTTGTGTGAGCACATGGTGGAAGATATTTAAAAAGACAAAGAAGTTACCATGGTGATTCAATACAACTCACAACTAGAGGCACCTCTACTTCATAAGAGTTGGATCCATGATATTACACATTTTTTGCTAATAAGAGAATGCCCCCAAGGTCTAGACAAAGAAAAAAGAAGGTATTTTAGACTTCAATCCATACCTTATGCATTGGTTGATGGGGTTTTATTCAGAAAGGACCTTAATGGAGTGCTCCTAAGGTGCATAGATAATGACCAAGTGACCAAGCTTTTGGAGCAATTCCATGATGGACCTGTAGGAGGTCGTTTTGCACCTAAAACCACAATAACAAAGATAATGAGGGCTGATTATTACTAGCCCAGCCTCTTCAAAGATGCTTATGTATGGGTAAGAAAGTATCAAAAATGTGCCCTCTTTATGGGTAAGCAGAGATTAGCAGCTTTTCCTCTCAACCATATTTAGGTAGAGCAACCATTCATGTAGTGGGGTTTGGATTTCATAGAAGTGATCAACCCTCCATCAAGTGTGGGGCATAAGTGGGTGCTTACTACAATTGACTACTTCACCAAATGGGTGGAACCCATTACATGAAAGGAATCTAATTAAAGTGCAGTCCTAGACTTCTATGACAACATTGTGACTGGGTTTGGTGTTCCATCCACTATCATTTTTGAAAATTTATTGGCATTCCTTAGTCTAAAAACAAGTGAATAGGCTCTCAAGATGGGCATCTACCTCAGCACCTCTTTCAATTATTATCCTCAAGGAAATGGACTAGTTGAGTCCATAAATAAGATTTTGTTGAGAATTATTAGGAGAACTATGGAAGAGAAATAGAGGACATGTCATACAAAATTAAAGATAGCCTTGTGGGCTGATAGGGTGACTCCTAAAGCTATCATTGACAATTCTCCATATGTTTTAGTATATGGAAGGGAGGCCAAGTTGATCATTTCTCTTGAGCTACCTATATTAGAACTATCCCATCAACTGGAGCTACTGGAAGATAAACCCATGAATGTGATATTAGTAGAACTCATGGAGCTTGAATAAAAAAGAGACCTTGCAATGGAGAAACTAGAGTCACATCAAGCTCAAGTCAAGAAAGCCTTTGACAAGAGATACATAACAAGGGACTTCAAAAAGGGGGATATAGTCCTCAAATGGGATTCAAATAGGGCCAAGCCAAGCAACCATACCAATTTTTACAACTTGTAGAGTGGCCCTTATTTGATCTATGGATGCAAATAACATAACACTTTTCAACTTGCCCAACTAGATGGAGAGGTATTACCCATCCCAGTCAATGGGATTCATCTAACGCCTTGTTATTAAAAGAGTTTAAATCCATTGTATATATTGTATATTTTGTATAGTTTTTCATTTTTTATTTTAAGTGCCTTGTGCACATCCTTTTTTGTTGTGTGTTTCCCTTCCCTAAGTGCCTTAGGCATAGTATTTTATTCTAGTTGTTCTTGTTACTTCAAGGGGAGTTTCTAGATAGAGCTAGCCTTATCAAATAAAGAAGTAACTCCATGCCCAATGGATCAGATGAAGTAATGAGTTGGGTTCTTCAAGAAAAATAGGCATGCTTCACTATGAGTCACCAAAAATGTTGGTAGTTTTTGACCCCACATGCCAAAAAATCCACCCTTACCATTTAAATACTTTTCACTTCATGCTAATTTTACATTAATGGTTTTTTTCATGTTTCTCAGAGTAGTTCAAAGAAGCAAGAAAAGGGACTTTGGGTTTTTCTTAGGAGGGAGACTTCATGTTTCTCAAATCAATTGCAAGAGGTTGTAAGTCCAAAGTAAGCAAGTGCTGAAAACCTAATCAAGTAGAAGCTAAGTGCAAAATCTCATTTTCAACTAAGTCTTTACTTGCATTTTTTGGACTTTTAGTGTCATAATTATTTTAGACTTTTGTCTGAAATAAAATTTCTAAAAGCTTGTTTTCTTCAAAGAAATGTCCAAGCAAAGTTTTCTGAAGGATCTTTTTCAAGCAAAATGCCCTAAACAACTTTCCCAAAAGGTTCATTTCTTGGGAAAGTGGTCCTTTTCAAGAGATTCTAAGGGGCACTTTCTCAGCAAAAAGGGCATTTACAAAAGTTCCAAAGGGTACTTTCCCTTTAGAAGGGACACATTTGAAAAATCCAAAAACTAAGGCAAAGATCCCATGGATGATTTATTTCAACAAAAGTTTTGATACAATTTTTTCAAAGACCTAATTACTTCAAGAAAATTGTCCACACCAAAAAGCTAAGTCAAATTCTTTAATACTTTTGTTTGACATAGATAAGCCAAAAGAAAAAAGCCTACAGAAAAGGTTTATTGTCAAAGGCAAAAGGTTCACTTCAAAAATCTGAAGGGTGTATATCCTTCATAAAAGGTTCATTTTCAAGTTTGCCAAAGGGTACTTTCCCTTCGAAAAGACCATTCCAAAGGTTTCCAAAAGGCCATTTTTCACTTTTCTGAAAGGCATCTTAAAAAGAAGTGGTCCTCTTCAAAACTTTTGAAAGGTACTTTTCAAATTTTCTGAAGGGTATGTTCCTTTTGGAAGGGCCATTTTCAAAAATTTTGAAGGGAATTTTCACAAAGGAGAAGGGTAATTTTCAAGTTTCTCAAAGGGTATGTTCCTTTCGGGAAGGTCTCTTTCAAAAGTCAAAGGATTTTTTTTGGAAAAGTACCCAAAGCAAAAGTACAAAGAATTTAAGAGGACAAAAACTCTGAAGGAATTTCTCCTAAGGAATTCCTTCGGGAGAAAGTGCTGAGACAAAAGTCAATGGAAATTGTCTGAAGTAAATAACTCAAAGAATTGATAGGCTTGCAAATGTCAAGTTTGAGCCTTGAAAAATAGCTGTTAGGGTTAAAATATTCCATAACTTGCCCTTAAATGTCAAATTTGAGCCCCTGCAAGTAGCCATTTGAATTTGAAAAGCCTAAGACATTTGCATAGACATCAAAGATAGGTCTCATAAATTAGCCATTGGTATTTAAAAGATCAAAGGGTTCATTAAGATCACCATGAGCTTGACACTTGTCAAGATCTCATGATAAAATATCAATGGCACAAGTGATAGTCAACTAGTAAGTAAATCTAGAGGGTTAATTAGTCAGGGAGAAATGGCATAAGCCCATCCAACTAGCAAGGAGATCAATGGATGAGAAAAGGCCAAGTTTTCAAAAAGATCCTAGTGGGATTTTGATAGCCAATCAGTAGAAAAGGATGAGGATTTTTCCTTTCAACTTTGATTTTGTGGTCTATAGCTTAGATTCAAAACATGTAAAGTGGTCAAACTAAGAATAAATTCATCCAGGTGGATCAACGGACATGCAAAGTGAAGAAGCATGCCAAGTTTTAAATGAAAAAGATCAAATCATTTACACTTGGTAGGAACATGTAGCTACCCACGACATGGCTCTCTCAGCTCCAATCAAGGGAGACTTGAATGCATGAGGGGATTAAGAAGATTGGTAGTGATCTTGGATGGATCATCCCATGGTCAAGGTAGTTATAAGTACATAGTGGTGGTTACAGCCAATTATGACCCCTCTCTCCAATTTCTCACACAAGCCCCCTCTTCTCTCATTCCTTTCTACTATATATAGAGGATTTTGAGCCTAAAAAGAGATCCCTCAACTGGTGATAGAATTACTCTATCAAAATTTCCTTGTAATAATCTCTTGAAGCAATACAAGACAAAATTTTTATTTTCATTGAAGTCAAGTTTGCATTATTGGAGTTTAACTTGTAGAATGTATGTTTTCTCTCATCATCTGTGATTTCTCTACACACCTCACTTTAGTTTTCTTGGTTTCTTGTAGGTCATGTGATGTGTTAGCCTTTGGTGCCTTTCTGAAGCATTACAAGTTATAGTATCTCTCGTACAGACCTAGTCCTTCCTACCCTTCAAAGTGCATCCTCCCTTTTGACCTCCACACAACTACTCATGCTTGCGGCTTTGAAATAGGAATAGCTAGACTGTGTCTTTTTTAAGTTTAGTAGTAGTCATTAAGGTTCCCAATCTAAATGTGGATCACTCTCTATTTGGTGCATCACCTTATTTAGCTTAGATTTCCTTTTTATGTTAACCTCCTATCCCTTTTCCTTAGTCAGCAGTAGATTTTAACATGGGAAATAAGAGTTGAAGTGAAGCATCTGAAGATCTAGCCTCATTAAAACTCCTATAGGTTCAACCTCACTATAGGATACCCATATCCTGGGGTTATCCCAATTATTTTAGCTAGGAGTGAGAGAGCTAGAGAAACTTTCCCATAAAGGGTGTAATTATAGACTACAACAAGTCCACTAGTAACATCAACCTGCAACTTGAACTGTTTGGCTCATGAAGTCACTCCAATCATGAAAAAAAATGTGGTATCCATGAGATAAGGATGTATACCTCTTGTATAATCATTTTATTCATTGTATTTATATGGACTAGATCAAACATAAGTAAAACCTATAGGGTATGGGGATTAGCAAGCAAAACAAGACTATCAACTTCTTAAGAATGGTTCATAAAGCATAAGAAACCGTTATTATAAATCCTACCATGAATGTGAATTAGACCAAGTTTATTATCCACCACCAAGATAATTTTACCTGGAACCTCTCCTACTAGCCACACCATAAGAAGACATGTTGACCAGTTTTGTATGGCTAATGGAGTGATGGAGAATAAATTTTTTTTTGATCAATTTTTCACATTTTCAAAGAAAATAAAGTGTGTAAATGGATTCAAGAAAGCTGAAGGGTCACTTCATGATATTTTTTCATGTGCCACTCTCCTTCATAGGCCGTACAACTTCCAAAACTCCCTTTCTTTTAACTATTTTCTTGATTTCACTTAACACCTACAATTTTTTTAGCTAGTAATGATAAATACTAACAAGGTTTGACATATTGGATGTTGAAAGGAAGTTTGGAACACTTTGACACCTTGTAAAACCATACAACCTTCATTTATGACCCATATATGACCCCTATGTGACATAAAATGAAATAAGGACTAAATTGGACTATGACAAAGCTAATAACATATTAAATGACATAAAATTGACCATGAAACACCCTATATCATGATAATAGACCCATATATCATGATAATAGACCCCTATATCAAGTTTTGGACTACAGGGGGTTGACCTATTTTGACTTGTGGTGAAAATAGTCAACATTCTTCGTGATTTCCCAAGGGTGGTATGCTTGTTATGCCAAGACAAGTATCCTAATCCTATCCACTGGGCCATAGAGTCACCTATACACAAGTTTGACACATAATTTTCCTTCAAATCCATATCAAACACAAAGGAAAGACACACAAAATGAGACACACCAAGGAAACAAACATGTGTTCAACTAGAACA
Source organism: Torreya grandis (assembly GCA_037957365.1). Taxonomy (NCBI): domain Eukaryota; kingdom Viridiplantae; phylum Streptophyta; class Pinopsida; order Cupressales; family Taxaceae; genus Torreya; species Torreya grandis. The sequence continues at coordinate 243,371 of JARHVA010000693.1, read as the reverse complement.
CTTATGAGACACAACACACACAAATAAAAGAAAGACACACACACCTAATATAATATTTACAAAACCTCACTCTTTAGGTGAAAAACATCTTACCATAATTCAATTAGGGTTAAATATGGTTCCTCTTTCATATTTTTCACTCCATGAAGGCAATCTAGCATGTGAAACATGTTCATCATCAACCACTTGAATGTGTAGATGGTCAAGAAGATTACCATATTTGGATATTCTAAGGTCTAAAAGTGGACTATTCATAACCTTCATGAATATTATTTAATGCTCTCTAAAGACCTTGATTGGGGTTGTAAGCTGATTGATCTTTATCCTATTTGATCTACAATCCTCAAATTGTAAAATAGGAGTGATGACAGTTGCCTCAATCCTTCCATCCTCTTGGGCCTGATGTATTTGATGTGTGTCATTATCAAACCCCTTATAATCATGTTACAATACCTCTAAATATGTATTTATCTTAGATGGAGCTCTTGCCTATTCATTAAGAACAACAAAATCTTCTTTGGACTCATGAAATTCCTCTTTGGCTGTAGACCCTTGGACAACAGATTGACATACACTTTCATGCTTGATGGAACACTAAACAATATGCTTATTATAATCATTAAAAATCACATCAAATATAGACTTATTATAAGGTGGAATAACATTATTTAACTTGTTAAACTCTTAACATATGACATTGAACCTTTACCATAAGTCATCCTCCTCTTCCTCATGAGTGTTATCATCATGGGCAACTCCATTAATTATAGGCAGAATCACATTATTCTTCTCACCATCTTGATCAATTATGTTCTTCAATATGTCATCATCATAATCATGAATCATATAATCACCCTCAACAGCTTGTGAAGAAGAATGCTCAACAATTACCTTAGCTTGTTGAAATGGTTCTTCATAGATGATATAGGTGCGAAGGTTAGTTTACTCAAAGTATGCATAAGTATCATGTTCATAATAATTTCCACCATACTTATCTAGGAAAAAATTATCTATACCTTTAATTTTATAAGTAACATCATCCACATTAGACTCCTTCTCATTGACAACATAATTCAAGTTAGAGCTTGCTTCAACATAGGGCTCAATGTGAAACTTTGAAAGAGGTTGAGTTCTTATGGTCACCTTGGTTCCATAACTTGTCCTAAAGGATAATAAGTACCATTAAAAAAATATGTAGCCACCTATATTGGATATAAAATATCTTGAAAGGTAGATTGCAAAATGAGCAAGCAGGTCCACAATAACAATGTCTTAAAGAATGGAAAACTAGGACAATCATGGAGGAAGACCTTCAAGTTTTTTATCAAACCTATTGTATTAGTAGGTGTAACATATAAATAAAGCACTAATTCATTATGAGGTTCATATTTTAGGCCCAAATTATCAGCTACAACTTTGGGTATGACTGATGTAGATGTACCACTATCAACTATGCAATTGTGTACTAGTTTGTCCCCCACTATGAGAGTGAGATAGAAAGGTGGAGGATAATCAGCTTTGGTAGATGGTTCCACAATGTTTTTAGGGGAAATTTTAAGAGCAACATGACCCTGAATTTTACTTGAAGATGAAGTACTAGTAGAGATAGTGGACAACTATTTTTACAAGCATTCTTTTTGGCCAGGTATATAAAGGATATCCCAAAGGGAAATGGATGCCTTGGCATTCTTCAATGAAGCCAATATGTTTAGGATATAAGTAATTAATTTCTATTGAGTTCTCAGAGGAAAAGAAGTTTTAGAACTTTAGGAATTGAATCACCTTGAGTAGACCTTACCACATTCTGATTTGGAGAAGGTGCAGGAGTGTTTAGGACTACCATGCTTGAAGTCATGACTTACTACCTTAGAAGAGGATTAGATAAACTTATAAGAATATTATTATCACCTCCCAAAGCCTTCCTCTTGGCTCTAGTATTGTCTATAATAAAATTTCTTTGATTAAGTATAAAAGTTTCCTCAACTAGGAAGTTGGTGAAGCTTTCTCCTTGAGGCTGCCAACCTTGACTTGCTTGCATTAAGACCTCATCTTCAAATTATAGGAGAGGAGTGAATTTTATTTGAGACACGAGAGCTTGTTCTCCACGCTCATTTAGGATTGTACAAATTAGTAGTCTTGTTGAGGTTAGGCTGCCCTTGAACTCTCCCTCTCCCACATTGTTGACCATATTATTTATGATAGGGATAGAAATTTTTATGATCACCTTGTTGCATATTGGATTACTTAAGTTAATCTCTTAACATTTGAATTTTTTCATATGGATCATGTTCATCTACCTTCTTAGGAGTATACGTTGGCTTGGCATTAGCATTAGGAATTTGAGTAATGTTTCAAGCATTAGAAGGAACATTAGGAATTAGAGGCATAGACACCTTAGAAGGCAATTTTATTTCTTGACTGAGGCCATTCTCAACTCTAATGGAAAGTTCATATGCTTCAAGAAAAGTGAAACCACCCATAGATTGTAGCATGATGGCAATATCAATACCAATGGCTCTCAAGTATGTAGGAAATATAAAGCTAGTAGGTGGTCTCATGGGAGGAGGAAATCTATACCAAGTATTTAAAAACCTCTCATTGGAGTCATGCATTATTTCCTTCAGGGCTATTTTGATTGCATTGAGATGATGCATGAGATAAGTATGGTCACTTTCATCCTCAAAACTTAAAGTTAAAAACACTCCAAAGTCATCTCATGATGCTATACCAATCAAGTGATTTCCCTCTAAGGGACATAGAAAGGAGTTTAATGGCAATATTTTCTTCAATGACATTGTGGAAAATAATTTTTTTGTAGATATCCCTAATGTGTTCACTAGGTGTGACATCACCTTCACCATTAAATATGGGCACACACTTTATAGCATTAGGGGGAATGGCATCATAGGCATCAAGATGGATTTTATTTTTTATATTAAAGGTAGGTAATGCATGTTTCATATCCATTATTTATTCAATCTCTTCACTTTATTGGCTATAAAAATCCTCTTACTCTTCAAAGTACAGATTAAGCTGAGGGGATTGAACTTCAAGAGGAAGTTCAGGTTGAATAGGTGGATTGATAGGATTGAGAACTCTACTAGATGATGACCTAGTAAGGACCATGAAGTATAAGATAAAATTTATGAATAAACAATGGTCTAAAATATATTTTACCTTTAATGGAGTCAACAAATGCTGAATAGCACACCAATTTGCAGTTGATGTTGTCAAGACTAGCATTACCTTAAATAGTTGTCTTTAGGATAATGGGTCCCAATGGGCATGATAGATCTAGTTTCACCAAATATTAAACCCAAGAGGAGGTTTTCCAAGCCTCATATATATTTTGGCAACATGGTAATACTTCTAGGTATGTGGGTTTGCCTATATTATAAGTAGACCTCTAGGTTTAAGGGCTAGCTCCCTGAATTTGCATTGAAGTTCTTATCACTAAACTAAATGTTTGATTATGAAAAAGGGATATAATTATGCATGAAATAAATATAATATAATGGGATGATACACCATAAGTATTTACATAAGACCATCATACTTCTTTCACTAAGAAATAAGACCTACAACACTAGCTTCAAAGTCCTAGACACTCTAACATTAGTATTTTAATATGGAGGTAATATGTATGAGGAATATCCAAGGTAAATGAACTAAATATCACTTGAAGATACTAAATCCACTTTTACACTAAAAAACATACCCATATACTTAACAACACCTCATATGCCTTGCTAGAGTGGAACAACTTGCATCAAGCATGAAAGGATTGAGAGAAAGCAAGGATACATGAATATCTCTTAACTATTCACTATACATATCTTCACACACTTTTAAAAAATGATATATGAACTCAAAAAAAAATTTATTTATTGTTTAATTGAAAAATTCCATGTCAAAACCATAAGGATTCACCATACATAGAGTGGAATTCATCTACCAAAGCCAAAATGGCTACTACTTATAGAATTTGAGAGAGGAGAGAAAAGAATGAAGTCAAAGAGTCACTAAAATACTTTTCAAGTTAAGAGAGGGAGTTAAATATGTAGGATAAATGAATATAGAATAGACCATGCAAGGTCTACTTGGAAAAATATCTATCAAAGACATGAAACTCATCAAATGTGGCATAGGACTCTTCATTTGCTTGCCTAGAATCACCTTCATCATTTGACCTTCCATGAGTGATCCACAACATACTAGAGATAGATTATATGATTCAAATATCAAGGAGGGGTTATAAATAATCCCCAACATTCATTGGTTGTGTTCTTAATCACTGACATTATTATGGACATGAGTTATCACTACCTATAGACATAATCACCCTCCTTTCACTCACCCTTCACACTTGGCACCAAAAAGGTATTTAGTTTTCCAATCCAATCCATACATAAGAGTGTATGACACTTTTCAAGATCCATTAGTTATACCTTAAAATGCATCCCACTTGGAGTTTTCACCTTCTCACTTGGTGGTCATTCCTTGTTCACTATGCCAGTTTGGACTAGCTGAGATGACGGCACTTGAAAAAGTACTTGTGTTTTTATATTATGAAATAAATGAATATGGGAGGTTATATTAGGTCCTATTATTACTCCCAAAGTGAATTTATTATTTTGAAACCCTTCTATACTTCACAACACATAAAACTATAAAGAAAATCCATTTTCCACCATGTCCATACAAGTAGGGTACAACTCAATCTAATGGGAAGGATCGCTAGAGATTCTTATGCAAGCTCAAATCACTTTCCTACTCAAAATAGCTTATCTGGATGCACCTCCTTCTTCATATTTCCAATTGGGTCCTTGGCAAGGGTTTTAAAAGGTTTTAGGTGGTTTTAGCCTCTAAAGATTGTTCATAAAGTTGTGACATTGGAACCTTGAAAAAATTCCATTAAAACATTTTTTGAGACCCTCTTCAACACCTCATATCTCCTATATCTCCCATGTTATGTGTTCATATAGTTACAAGCTTCTAAACTTGCCTTCTCGAGCTTCTCTCTTCATTTTTCATGCCTTGTGATGTTCTCAAGCCAATAAATGGCTTATCTATGGCCTATTTTTCAAATTTAAGTTTCTAACACACTTCATGTCTCCCCATGAGTAGTTTATAATGCATTATAATGTTCACATAATGCTATAAGTGAGATTATACCCCCCCAAAGATTTAGGCCTAATCAAGGCCTAGTAGGACTTGATTGCATACTTGTGGGTTTGGGCCACCCTATTGGGATTATAGAAATTGTGCATTGTTTTTCATGTTGGTCCATATGCAACACAAATATACATATCTCCCTATAGTGTTCCCATAGGCCTCAAGTCATCTACCCACCTTTCTCCTATCAATCATGCATGATTTATCTTCTTGGGAGTGCCCTCTATTTGAGACAGAATAGAGGGAACTTATCCTATTGACCTAGATAAGAAGATGGTATGAGGGGATTTTATAAGTTATAGAGATACTCTATATAAATTTTTATATCTTGGTCACATGCATATCACCTCTAAACATCATGAAACCCTCAAGGCAGACTGTGTGGTGTTCACTGTATGTAGGATTCTGAGTGTTAGTTGTAGGTTACTTTATTAGGACCCTTATTTTTTCCTATTTCCATATGTTAGGAGTCTCTTAATATGGAAACTATCATTACCAAGGTGATCTCATTCATACCACACTTCACAAATTTGTCAAATCCTTTAACATACACCTTGCATTTGATTAGACAAGACTAGAAGTTGACTATAACTGTGTTTACCCTCAAAAAAGAGGTCCCCATAAGTGTGAACTATAGTATTAGGCCTTGTTTAAAATGTTGTATATATTATTAAAGTCTTCCAATGCCATTTTACATTAATCTAGACTTTCTCAAGTCATGTTCACGCTATGCCAACTTTGAGACAGTCATACCTTAGTGTACAATCACTTTACCTTTAGGTTATAGGTGGTCATCTAAGAGAAAAAACACTTTTAGGTTTCATTTCATCCTTGAAAACTTGTGTTTCACACCATATAATCCTTTGAGGGTTTTGAAACCAACTTCAAACAATAAATGTTCATGCTTGCAGGTCTAATCACCAAGATATACTTTATGAAACTGTAGGTACCCTTTTGTCAGATTGTGGGTGACCTTTGGGAAGTAAGGGTACACTTGTAGGTGGTAGTAAAGATCAAGACCTTATATTATCACTACTTTTTATCACCTTGTAACACTATTATGACCCTCAACCCAATAGGATCAACTAACATGAAAGTATGCTCTTATCTTGTTATCTTGGAGTGCAAGGTCACCTAGAGTTGATGCTATTATAGAGAATACTGCCCTTTTATAGTGACAAAATGCATGACTTGGGAGCCTTATTTACATCACCTATGGGAACAAACACCCACTCTACTTTTTCAAGTCAACACCCCTTCATGAAGGCTATAATATGGCTGCATTTAACTTCATCAAGACTCTATGTCACATCATCACATAGTCACACAAAAAGTGGCTAGGGATATATTCTGGGTTTTTTAGGGAAACTTGTCCCTAAAACTCATTCACCATATATGAATACAACTCCTTAGGTTTTCCTACCATTATATGGTTTCAACATTGTTCTTATGACATAGTAAACATTCTCATATTCCAAGGAGGGATCAAATAATGTCAAACTCCTCCATACAACACCTTTAGGTCTTTGTGAGAGCCACCTGTAGGTGTGCATATAGTTGTAGACAAGGGTAATGAAGGAAAGATAGTCAATGTGTATGGTGTATGGGCCTCTAATCAATTTTAATCTCTCTCAACATCTTAAAATGGATCCTCATAACCTTGAAATGCTTCAAACAAGATCAAGTGTGTGTCCTCATTCCAACATTGTTGACTTCTTGTAGGTGCTCATTAATGGTGCATGATTGTACTAAGGACTAATAAGTCATCAAAATACATTATTTATCATTTGAAATACCTATATTTTTTCTCATGATCCAAGAAGGTGTTCAATAAAATTATAATATTCATACACTTTCTATGAACATTCTCAAACATTCAAAACATCTCACTTAGTTGACTATGTATGACAGTCATGTAGGGAGGTTTGGTTGTGTTGGAGGTTGACTGTAACTATATTGATGACCTCCTTTGAGATTGAGCTCAGAAGTAGATGGAATTTATATGACTTAAAAATCATGAAACCTAACGATTCATATTTATTTTAAGCCATTGCATGGAAGGAAACCTTCTAAAATTGGTGAAACCTGACTGTTAGTCCACTAGTAACATCATAACTTGAACTATTTGGCTCATGAAGTCACATCCAAACATGAAAACAAGGGTTATAGTAATGAGAGAATTATTTTTACATCCTATAGAATCATTTTCATCAGTTGATTTTTATAGACTAGCTCAAGTAGAAGCAAAACATGTAAAGTGTGGGGATTAGCAAACAAAACAAGAAAATCAACTTCTTAAGAATGGTTTATAAATAATAAGAAACCACTCTTACAAATCCTACTATTAATGTGAATTATACTAATTTTAATAGCCACCACCAAGATAATTTGACCTAGAACCTCTCCTATTGGTTATACCATGAGAAGACCTGTTGACCAGTTTTGTAGGCCTAGTGGAGTGATGGAGAAGAGAAATGGTTTTACTCCATTTTTTGCACTTAAAAAGTAGATAAAGTGTGGAAATAGAGTCAAGTAAGCCAAAGGGTCACTACATGATATTTTCCCATGTGTCACTCTCTTCCATAGGCCGCACAACTTCTAAAACTCCCTTTCTTTAAACTATTTTCTTGATTTCACTTAACACATGCAAGTGTTTCAATTAAAACTAACAAGGAATGATATGTTTTGACATATTGGACATTTTAAGGAAGTTTGGAACACTTTAAAACATTGGAAAACCATATTACCTTTATTTATGACCCCTAAATGACATAAAATGATACAAGGACTAAATTGGACTATGACAAAGCTAATAACATATTAAATGACATCAAATTAACCATGACACACCCTATATCATGTTGATAGACCCTTATATCAAGTTTTGGACTATAGGAGGTTGACCTATTTTGACTTGTGGTCAAAATAGTCAATAGTTTCACTGCCAAAAAGTCCCTTTATAATGAGCCTTACACTCATATTTATAACATGGGGAGGTGGTTACAGTGCATAACCACCTTTTTTGTGTTTTAGAAGTTGAAAAAATGAGTTTACAAAAATGCATCACTTAAGTGGTGTAAAAGTGCATTGGTGTAATTACACCATGTGCAAATGCAAAATTAAAATTTATAAAGCTAACACAATGCATTTGCATGACTTACATTTGTGAGTTTGCACTTACAAAATTTTGAAACTAGAAATTTCAAATCAAGATTTAAAATTTACATGAAAAGATCAAAATCATTTGTTGGAGCCTATATTTACATGGATGTCCATATTTGATTCTAAAGCTCTTATTTTAGCATAGGCGGGGAGTATGCTAGCAAAGCTGAAGTGATCATGTTAGACACCTGTTCATTGATTTTGATGAAACAGTGCCAAAACTTGGCAAGGTCACCCATGTATTCTATAATTTTCAATCATCACATTACATGATAAGTTATCTTGCTATATCATTTCATTAAACACTTCATGAGCATTTGTGAAACCACCACGCTTGATATACATGTTGATAATCTTGTTTTGAACATGAAGCTTCAGAGAAGAATAAGTCTCACTTGCATAACTTGGAGAATAATCACAATAGTTTCATGAGAGTGTAGAGATAAAATCATAAATTTCTCAACCATGAAAGTGTAAAGCTTATTTGAAAGACTTTTGGAAATGCAATTTGCATTGGCATGACTTGGGCAAGTGTGATTTGCATAAACTTAGGAAAGCATGATTTGCATTTGCATGACTAAAATAGAATTTGTAATTACACAGAAAGGTAAAGCTCAAAAAGATTTTGCAATTTAAATGAAGTTTTAAATCAATTTTATAATTTGCATGAAAACCTAAAATAAATTTACAATTTGCATGAAAACCCAAAATAAATTTACAATTTGCATGAAAACCCAAAACAAATTTGAAAATTACACAGAAGTAGAAAAATATTTTGCAAATTGCATAGAATTTGAAAAAGTTTTTGCAAATTTCACAAGATTTTATTTTTTTTTCAAATTACACGAAAGTTGAAAAAAAAATTCAAAATTACATGAAAGCTGATTTTTTTTTTTGGAAATTGCACAGAAGTTGAAAAAGTTTTTACAAATTGCACAAGAACTAAAAAAGTTTTAGAAAATTGCATGGCTACCAAAAACAAATTTAAAATTTACATGGAAACCAAAATTGATTTCATAATTTGCATAACTTTTAAAAAGGCAACGTGTGTTTTCACGACTTATGAAAAGCTAAACAATTTTTGCAAATTATGGTAAATGATAATGGATTTTCACATAGGAGACTCAAATGAATTTTTAAATGATTCAGGGTAAAAAGATACTTGGCCATATATTTTTAATTAATTAATTAAAAGTTTTGAATTTTTCAAAATTTTGATGGTTTCGAGCTCAGTTCAAATTTTTAGCCATTTAACAAAAATTGAATTTCCACTAGTTTTTACCTATTTTAAAAAAACATGACAATAGTTGGCTTCAACTAGGATTTTGAACTACAAGGAATGAAAAGAACTTAGATTCTATGGTTTCACAGGTTGATGTTTTATCCATTAGGTAATGGAGTCATCAGCAATAACTTTTATAGATTTGAAAAAATATATGATCTTCAATAAAAAGGGATGGGTCCTCAAGCCATCAAAGAGTTGTCACATGCCAAAAGATAGTTTATGTGAGGGTTAGGTACTCAGCCTAACACGTGCTTTCACATATACAAAAAGGATAGTGTATGCGAGGGTATTTTAGTTATGTTTTTACATAAACTAAAATGTAAAGAGATAAGTGTCTTTATTTTATATACTCAAAAGTGATGAACCTTGTGGATTTCCTTACAAAAATTAACAAATTTCTTCTTTGCCACTACAAAATTATAACTTGAATTTGCAATGTCAACAATGTAAAGAGATAAGTGTCTTTATTTCATATACTCAAAATTGATGAACCTTGTGGATTTCCTTACAAAAATTAACAAATTTCTTCTTTGCCACTACAAAATTATAACTTGAATTTGCAATGTCAACACTGTGAAGTTCTAGAAATAAGCAGATCTTAATATGTGACTTAAGCCTTGTCCATTGGGATATAGAGTCGATATTCCATTATATAAAAAATTTACCTTTCCTATTCTAAAAACTTATATATCTCACATTTGCACATCCTGATCCAAACAACTGACAACTAGTTCACCCATCTCAATCATATGAGAAATGAACATGCACTGCCAGGCCAAATCACCTATTTTGAAAATTTGCACATTTATCACTTGTTCAATTTGAAGAGATCCATGAAAAATAATATCCAATCTATCACTCTTACAAATCATGTTATTGCCCAAGATATTTCCCAGATACAGATCACAACTACAAATTATGTGCACTCAAAAAGACTAAAACATGGAGAAGGATGAACAATAGATAGATTTTTGTGTTTATTGAAAAACCACACACACACCAAAATAGAAATGGGAAAAAGAAACAATCCAAAATTGGGAAAGTATAACAATTTATAGAAATTCAAAGAAAATTAAAAGATTATACAAAACCATTCACCGGTTGGGAGAAGTACTTGTCATTTTGAAATAATGGATTTGAATTATGAACTCTAAACACATTTAACAACAATGATCAAGTAGGTGGGAAGATGAACTTAAAATTATCATTCACACAAGGATGATCATGAATGAACAAATAAATAATGTTTTCCTATTTTGAAATGAAAACATTATGAATTCTCTAATTTTTTGTGAGCACTTTTGACTAGTACTAAAAATTTTTGATGTATTTTTGGATGACTTCAAATGCATCTATAACAAATACAATATCCGAATTGAAGAGAAGTGTGTCACATATCTATTTTTGAGATAGAACCACAATATGATTATCTTGAAGAATGAATGAGGTGTTGATATTCTTTTTTGAATAAATTCCCATGATAGAAATGAATTCATCACTTAATGAGTTGTCATCATCATCTTCATCTATTTCTTTTATCTTTATTGTTTTCATTTCACTTGTAATAATTATTGGGCACCATTCATTTTGTTCTACATTGATGTCTTCTTTGACTTCAACCTTGGCATGATTGTGATTTTTAATTTGTTTAGGCTTGACTTCTTTGGATTCAAATCTTGTAGAGAATTCTTCTATGGTAAACCCCAAAAATGAAATACCTAAGGAATCTTCATTTTTTACTATTGAGTCATTCATTCTGATATAGAAGGGATTGTCTGCTTTGTTTAAAACTGGTTCCACAATATCTTCTCTTTTAGAAAGTATAACATCACACTCTATATTATTACTCCTTTTTGTTTGTGGTTTTATTAGTTATTTTTTAGATAACCCATTTTCTCCTAGGACCATGGATTTTAATTAATCTAGAAAAATAGGCAAATCTTTTTCCTTTTCACCAAGGGAGAAGTTAAATTATTCATCCATTTTTTGATCAATCATTAGTTCTCCCAATTGTTCACCTTTTTATACAATTGTGAAACTGAAACAATCATATGTGATAAGAATCACTTTCAATTTATTCCTACTAGTTTTTTGACTTGTTTGATCAAAAGCTTGCCTTAAAAGTCTCTTTTCTGAATATTGTATACTTTTGATTATATCAGGTTTCAATATTTCTTCATCTCCATTTGTAATAATTTTAGTACCATTTAAAACCTCTTTATTTAGCATTCCAAACATGATCAAATCATATTCAATCTCGATGGCATCTTGTTGTGTAGCCACCAAGTTAGTTACCTTGTTCCTCATCAAGATGAACTTGATCTCTGGGTGAAGAGAACCAATGAAAATATAGAGTTGATTGTTGAGACTTGGGTGATTTACTCGATGGATTAATCTCAAATTTTTTTAAAAATGTGCTAAAAACTCTCTCATCTGCTCATCATCTTACTTTTGAATCTAGAAGAATTCTGACAAAAGTGCACACACATTTATAGTTGATTTGGATATGTCCAAGAACATGTTTTTCAAATAGTTTCAATCCAGAACACATCCATCTTCTAAGTGCCATAACCACTCGATATCAGGTTCAATGAAATTTTCATGAAAATTTTGACAATAACATCCTCATACATAACTCCCAAGATGCTACAGGATACTGTCAAGGCTTGGATATTTTTATTTGCATCTTGACCATTTTCTCTAGAGAAATTTGAGAATTTATTCCTTGAACCTAATGAGAACTCATTGTATTGGGCAAAAGCTAATGGCCCAAAATATTTTCCCCATGGGACATGGGGATCATTGGGGTTGGGATTGATCAATGCCATTTATGTAATTAAGAAAGTGCATGCACTAGGTACTTCTTCTCAATGGAGTTACCAACCTCAATTCCAAGGGAGATGACTTGAAATGTCTAAAAATATTGGGTGTAAAGCACCTCTATCCCCAGTGGAGTCACCAAAAACTATGAAAATCTAATATTATATGGTTGTCTTGGGTTTGAAATAGATAAAATGAAAATTTTACAGATAGCAAGACATGGATTTCAACAAAAAATATTTTTGATTAAATAGTTGTAAAAACTGTTGGCATGAAAATTTGTCAAGAGGATAAATTGATGACTTCACATCAACAATGTGGGGAACAAATCCCCTCTCTTATTATCAAGTAGAGCTACTTTTATTAAAAGCCGAAATAGGGAAGCAAGAAATATTTACAAACAAAGAAATGTAAATCATGGGTTGTACTTTAACCTAAAAGTACAAAAATGAGCTTTGAGAAAAGAATATGTATAAAATGAGAGAGAGAGAGAGAGAGAGAGAGAGAGAGAGAGAGAGATGCTTAAATAACACACTCATCAAGTTAGAAACCTAAGACTAGATGAAAGTGTTGAGAGAAAATTTTGAGTTTCGAAAGAGGAAATTCTCTCTCATTAAATGGGTTGAAAAGACATAATCATATCCTTAAGGATATGAAACATAATCCAAAAGACTATCTGAGTCTAATAACAGAAACTAATAACCTTTTGTATTTTTTAATAGAAACAACTAAGAAATTACCTTATTCCCATCAAGATTTTAACATGTGTTGGAAATGTAAATTACAACTCTATATAGAAACTTTTTAATCTAATTTCCTATTCTCAACAATTTGAAATTTATAACAATGGCAATGAAAATTAGATACAATTTATAAGTAGGATAAATCGGTGAATTTCATACCAACACATTAGGGGATCGAGGTGCTTTATACCCATAATTTTCAAACATTTCAAGGAACCTCCCCTGGAATGGAGGTTGGTGACTCTTTTGAGAATAAGTACCTAATGTCTATACCTTCTTAATTACATAAATGGCATTGGTCCATCCCAAACATAATGATCCTCGTGTCCCATGGGGAAAAATTTTTGGGTCATTGGCTTTGGCCTAATATAATGAGTTCCCATTAGGATCAAGGAATAAATTCTCAATTTTTTTTGAAGAAAATGGTCAAGATGCAAATAAACATATTCAAGACTTCACAGTGTCATGTAACATCTTGGGAGTTGTGTATGAGGACGTTGTTGTGAGAATTTTCATTGAAACTTTCAATGGACCGAGTGCCGAGTGGTTCTTACACTTAAAAATGGATATGTTACGGATTGGAACTCTTTGACTAACATGTTCCTAAATAGATTCAAATCAATTATGAATGTGTGTGGAATTTTATCAGACTTATTCTAAATTCAAAATCAAGATGATGAGTAGATGAGAGAGTTTGTAGCACATTTTAACAAATTATTGAGACTAGCCCATCAAGCAAATCAACAAAGTCTCAACAATCAACTTTGCATTTTCATTAGTTCTCTTCACCTAGAGATCAAGTTCATCTTGATGAGGAATAAGGTAAATGACTTGGTGTATGCACAAAAAGATGCCATCAAGATTGAAGATGATTTGATCATGTCTGGAATGTTGAAGAAAAAAACTATTGGCATGAAAATTTGTCAAGAGGATAAATTGATGATTCCATGTCAACAACATGGGGAACAAAGTCCCTCTCCTATCAGTAGGCAAAGATACCTTTATTGAAATCCAAAATAGGAAATAAGGAAATATTTACAAACAAAGGAATGTACATCATGGGTAGTACTTTTAACCTGAAAGTATGAAAATGATATTTGAGAAAGGTATATGTATAGAAGAAGAGAGAGGGGATAAGTTATTTGAGCAACAAACTTGTTAAGTTAGAAGCCTAAGACTAGACAAAAGTGTTGAGATAAAATTTTGACTTTTGAAACAGGAAAATCTCTCTCATTAAATGGGTCTAAAAGACATAATCATATCCTTAAGTATATGAAACATACACCAAAAGACTATTTGACTCTGATAACAAAAACTAATAACCTTTTGTATTTTCTAATAGAAAAAACTAAGAAACTTGCCTCTATCCCCACCAATATTTTCACATGTGTTGGAAATTAAATTACAACTCTGTATAGAAAATTTGTAATCTAATCTCCTATTCTTGATAATTTGAAATTTATAACATTGGCAATGAAAATCAGATACAATGAATTAAGCAAAATATATAATTGAAAAGATATACCTAACACAAAGTTTAGAAACACCTTTCTTGTATTGAATCTAAAGAGTAGAAAGACTAATCTCTTTTTACAATGCTTTGCCGAAAATTCTGTTTGTTTTGAACCCTTATTATGAATCCCTAACTTGTATTTATAGTTTTAAATGGGTGGTTATAGTGCAAAACCACCTATTTTGCCTTTTTACAGAAGTGCTAAAACACCAATGAGAAATTATAATTTTTAAATGATGCAAAAACTCTTTAAGAAATTAGCACCACTTGAGAAAACAATTGGGGTTTTTGCACTATTTGTAAAAGCACATCATGAACTTACACAACTTGAAAAAGCAAGTTCAAAAAATTACAAAGACAATTTGTAAAAATACAATGCACATTTATAAGGGGAAAAGAGTGAAATGACACAAGTTAGGTACAAAGAAACAAGAGAAGAGAATGTAGGAACACTGAAATCAATTCTTCATTATTCTTGTTGATGTATTGACAATTCTTTCCCTTTCAAGAATTCCTCAAATATCTACAGAGTTACCCTAATTAAGTCTTCATTTGGTCTATCCATGTACCTATAGGCAATGTCTGTTGAGTAATCTAACTCTTTAATTTCTTGATGCTTGCCTTAGACACTATTTATTTACATATCCAAATTATCCACATTCACTTGGTACTTGGAAAAATGATGAAGTTATTCATAACTAAATGCAAATGTAGTGGTAATGTTCTAAATTCATTCTTTGAATTCTCCAATTATGGTATCAATTGAAAATAGATCTCCCTCTTGATCCTTATCATTGACAAAATTACAATCCAACTTCTTGACTTTAGTGTCAATCTCCATCATTGTGTCACTTCCTTGTGACCTTGAATTACTAAATTTATGAATACATTCTTGAAGGGACTGGATTCTAAATTTGGTGGCTCAAAGAAATTCAATTTGATAGACAATTTCATCTTTATTGATTACCCCATTTTCAACAAGATCAATAGAAGGAAATTTCAAGAATTCAACCAACCTAGACATGATTTCCTCCCAATTTTGTTTTTCATGAGTGAATCCATTTAAATTTGTTGCTCTTTGTTCATGTTGTGATTGAATTTTAGAGAACATTATCATAGTGGTGACAATTTCTGAGGCCCCTTGATCTATAATTTTTTTAATTTAGTCTTTCACCGCATTATCCATTTTGCCTACTTCTCTCACTCTTTCCAATGGCTCGACATGAAGGCTTGATGAAGCGATAGCTAGTTGAACTAGCCCAATCAATCTATGTATTATTAAGTTTAGCTATTCCACCTTCTCTTTTAGTTCATCCTTCTTCACTTTGTCTTTATCCATTTTTCAAAGATGGTTTTAATCGCTAACTAATCATCTCCTTTAATCCCTTCTCTAGTTGATTTTCCAAAATGAACCCTAGACACATGGTAGTCTTCAACACTGATTTATCACTTATCCATTTTAATTATAGGAATGACCATGTCTTTATATTTTTATCCCTTTTCATCTATCACCATTCATGAAATTATCCTTGCTTTCTCTGTCTTCTTTGAAAAAGAAGCTGTCAAGGTCTTAAAATATATCTCTTCAGGTTCAATTTTTTTTTGGTTCTTTTCACTACTATAGATAACCAATCTAAAGTTTTCATTGTAATGTTGGATTACAAAGTTGGTTAGTTAAACATTAGTCATGTAAACACAAATAATGCATAAAGAACTTGACAAACTAATCCAACCTATTTTGTGAGGTATGCTAATGATAATGAAGAACAAATTGAAAGAAAGCAATACCAATTACCTTCCCAAGTGATTTCACTATCCAAGAATGACTCCAAGTGTGTTTTTCCCCTTGATCTAGTGTTCTTTTCTTTGTCAACAATGGATACCAAGCTCCTCCATTATCTCATGACCATTATAAATAACCTATGATCAAGATAAGAAATATATATCCTATGACTATCAAATGAAGCTTGTAAATAAAACACAATGATCAACACAAAAGGATGTGGAGATAATTTTGCATTATAAGTCTACAATTTTTTAGCTTAAGAAATAAGGGTGAGAGGCCTTCTATTTATAGATTTTCCAAATGGGCTAGGATCAACCATGACCATCCACCTCAATATTGAGATGTGTGGCCATGAATTAATATAATATTTAGAATTAAATCCATAAATATCCTCATAATGATTTGGGATAGAGAGGTATTAATTAGGCATGGGTGCCCATAATCCAGATATTTTATACATTTATAGATTATAGATGCCACCCCATAGATGATGTCACTAAGTGATGTAGATATTCAGAATCAATTTCCAATAATGAAATAATCAATAGCCTCCATGGAAAATCCACTTAAGCTCTTAATTTTAATTAATTAGATTTAAATAAGATTAGTCCATTTTAGTACAATTCTTTAGAAATTGGTGAATAATTAATTAGAATGGTCAGAAAGTCATATTACTGGATCATAATTTGAATTTGAAAGAATTGGAAGGCAATGTTAGATGAGTTGGGACCATTATCCCATTTAGGATGTTGCCAACACAAAATAACAAAGGTACATGACATGTATTAATGAATTAGAAGAAAAGAGTGATCTAGAAGATGAAGTCATCATTTTAAGTAAAAATGAATTGATAAAAATTAGGAATCACATAAAATGCATTTCCCAATTTAGGGATACATTGGCCTAAATTGACACTTGTTTATGACAATCTCGAACCATTTAGTGCTTTTTAGTGATTTTGACTTAAATTGGGCATTTGAGTTCAAATCAAGTAAGATTGACAATTTCAACACAAATGGTGTTAGGAATTGGATGTCTAAATTTTCCCCCTATTTGAGAAATAATTATGAGAGATTCAGGTAGAGCAACATATTTTCACAGAAAATAGTTTTCAAGAAAAAATTGGAAATGATCCATGATGCCCCCTTGAGAGGACATACTAGAATGAAATAGAAGGTTAGAATATTAAAAAGAGAGAGAAAGTGAGATTAACCCATGGAATAGATCACATATAGATGAGATAATGATTTCACATGTTTATTCCATCAATGATTGAAATATAATTATAAAGTAGCATCGGATTACAAAGTTGGTCAGTCAAACATTAGTCATGTAAACACAAAGAATACATAAAGAAATTGACAAACTAAGCCAACCTATTCTGTGGGGTTTGATAATGATAATGAAGAAAAAAATTAAATAAAGAAATATAAATTACCTTTCCAAGTGATTCCACCATCCAAGAGTGGCTCCAAGCATGTTTTTCTCCTTGATCTAGTGTTCTTGTCTTTGTCAACAATGTATGTCAAGCTCCTCCATTGCCTCAAGACCACTATGTATAACCTAGGCTCAAGATAAGAAATATCTATTCTATGCCTATAAAATGAATCTTTCAAATAAAACACAATGATCAACAATAAAAATGTTGTAAATATAATTATACATTATAAGTTTACAATAGTTTAGCTTAAAAATGATGTTTTATGCCCTTCTATTTATAAAAATTCCCAATGGGCTAGGATCAACCATGACCATCCATCTCAATATTGAGATGTGTGGCCATGAATTAATCTAATATTTTCAATTAAATCCATAAATATCTTCATAATGATTTGGGAAGAAGGGGCATTAATTAGGCATGGGTGTTCATAATCCTGATATTTGTTGCATTTATGGCTTATGGATGCCACCCCATAGATCATGCCACTAGGTGATGCAGATATTGAGAATCAATTTCCAATAATGAAATAATAAATAATCTCCATAGAAAATCCACTTAAGCTCTTGATTTTAATTAATTAACTTTAAACAATATTAATCAATTTAGTGTAACTCTTTGGAAATTGGTGCATAATTAATCAAAAGGGTCAAAAATTCATATTATTGGGTTATAATTTGACTCAAGAAGAATTAAAAGATGATGTTAGATGCATTAGGATATTTATCCCATTTAAGATGTTTCCAATACAAAATAACAAAGGTACATGACGTGTACTAATGAATTAGAAGAAAAGAGTGATTCATAGCATAAAAAAGTGAAATCATCAT
Organism: Torreya grandis; assembly: GCA_037957365.1. Taxonomy (NCBI): domain Eukaryota; kingdom Viridiplantae; phylum Streptophyta; class Pinopsida; order Cupressales; family Taxaceae; genus Torreya; species Torreya grandis. The sequence goes on along the minus strand of JARHVA010000693.1, from coordinate 224,619 downwards.
TTTGACTCGAAATGAATTGATCAAAGTTAGGAATCACATAAAATGCATTGCCCTATTTAGGGATACATTGGCCTAAATCATAACTTTTATATGAAAATCTCTAACCATTTAACATGTTTTTAGTGATTTTGACCTAAATTATGCATTTGAGTACAATTTGAGTAAGATTGCCAATTTCAACATAAATGGTGTTAGGAATTGGATGTCTACATTTTTTCCCTATTTGAGAAGATGTAGTGAGACATTTAGGCAAAGCAAAATATTTTCAAAGAAAAGAGTTGTCAATAAGAAATTGGAAATGATCCATGATGCCCCCTTGAGAGGACATACTAGGATGAAAGAGAAGGATGGACTCTCAAAAAGAGAGAGAAAGTGAGATTAACCCATGGAATAGATCACATCCAGATGAGCTAATACATGCACACATTAATTCCACCAATGATCAAAATATAATTAGAAGTATAATGGGCCTCAAAGATGGGGGGAATAGGAAGGATACAATTCAAACATATAAGTGACACACTTTGAATGCACCCAATTTGAGAGTGCAAACTACACACTTACAACATTGATCAATCTCGAGACAAGTTACACACTAAAACATTTCCATCATGGGAAGTAGTGTGGAGAGTTTGTAATTACAAGAAAAGGAGAATGTGGTCCCCAAAAGAGATGATAATAAGAAGTGCCCCAATAGGACATATTTGATCGTGATAAGATAATTTTACCCTAATAGGGCTAATTTTGATCATTAATAAAGAATAAATAATGTTCTTACCCCCATAGGGATTATTTAGATTTGTGACTTGGTTCAAAGTTGTGCCCCAATATGGGAAAATTGGCAAGCAATAACTTAAGTATATAACCTATTACATAGGTTAAAGATCAACATACACAAACAACTATGTGATGGTATAAGGACTTCAAAAAAACCACAAAATACCAAGCATACAAGAATGCACAAAGATATTAAATAAATGAAAATAAAAATGAAGATGTTGAGTTTACCTGAGATACGTCATGTATCCAAACATTGCCTACATAGTCTAGATGGACCTCAAGGTAATGTAGTTGACCCAGAAGTGAGAGAGAGTAGACTAAGGGATGATGAAAACTGACCAACTATTTGATTAGACTCATGATGTATGCAAAGAGATGCACGTCTAAGCATTGAGTCGGGTGCTAAACCTAGTGAGCCTAGTTTATGCATAGTGATCTTGAGATTTGTTCATCAGAGTTGTATTGTCGTTAAGACTTGAATCTAGAGCACAAAGTGCTTGCCATTGTAAAATAAATTAGGCATCATAAGTATGAAGAACTTATAATGACATGGAATTTCAAGTGTGCAAAGCTAGTTCAAATATGAATACCTATAACTAAGGATAATGGTAAATAATGACCAAAATTAGAGTTAAAACTATTTACATTTAAACAAAAAAATAAAAACAAAGATAAAAACAAAACATAAATGAACCTAACTTAAAATTAAGATATGAATAATCAATACTTAAGTAGGAACAAGAATGTATAAAAATAAACATCTTAACAACATGAGATCAAGTTATGAATAATCAAGATCCATATGGGCCATCAAGATGTACTTGGAAAAGAAGAAAAGCAAAACCAAATAGAAACTCAAACAAGACCAACAAAAATCAAATAAAAAAAATGTTTGTGGAATTTTCTAAGTATCTCAACTTGATTTGAGAATTAAGAGACACCAAATGATCCAACTCATGAAATGGAAAGAGCACACCAACTTAAAATGCTCACAAGATGGTGAGAGTGTAATGAAAGGGGGATTGAATTAACCTCAACATGAATTGAGCACAACCTATGTAATCCCATTAGGACCTCAAGTCATAGTGATTCTACCAACACAAAAGACAATGAAAAATCAACCAGGTCACAACAAGTTTGTGAATAAAGGAAAACAACAAGGAAAATGATAATAATAATGATTAGATGGCATGATAATGCATGATAAAAAATAATTTTACCTAATTTTCCCATAAGCGGTTATAATTAGGAAACAAAGTCATATTACTAATTTTCCTAAAGATGGTTATAATCAGGGATACTATTGATTTTCCCATAGGTAGTTATAATTAGTGATACCAAATAGATAATAGATGAAAGATAACTTACCAAATCAAATGTCACACTACTTCCATAGATTATCATTCAACATGACATTATAAAACTATTGAAACTAGATCATAATCCCCTTACAAAAAATGTGAGAAGAAGCAAAGGAAACAAAATCAAAATGGGGTAAGCAGGATGGCTAAAAATAAACCTTGGCCAATAGTAAAGAAATGGTATAAAGAAAATGATCATAAGATAATTGGCTATAGTGGCAATAAACTTGCCCCCAAGAGATGATTGTCTTAGTTTTCTCATAAAATGGCAAGAGCATGGGATAAGATACTTGAAAAACAACAAGAGTGTGAAGAAATGGGTGATCGAGCTAACCTCAATAGAAATTGAGCACTGCCTACATAGTCCTGAAGGACCTCAAATCAATGTAGTTCAAATAGTGTGGTAAATAGAACATAATTGTATAATATTCCTAAAAAGGTCTATAGGGTTGCCCCAAAGAGATGAAGCATGGTAATGGAAAATGGTAATTGGAAAAGTGAAAAATGGTTCTGATGCTCTTGCTAATAGGGAGATGCATGTCTTATTCAATATATGAGACAACAAAAATGATTAGTTATAAAGTTTTTATCCAACAACCTTTCAAAAAAGCTACTCTATCAAGAACATACTACTAATCTAGATCTCAATAATGTGTTCATGATCTTTGTTGGCCATTGAGTTTGTTTCCTTCAAACATCGAGACAAGATATCCTTGTAGCCTTTACAAAGGAAAGTACTACTAGTGATGGTAAATAATGTTAGGATTAATAATATAAGTGGGTAATGAATAGGTGGATGATAATGAAATGTATAATGAATGGGAAATAAATGAAGATCAAGACTTTCAATCACATGTAATGTTGTTGATGTTGGATTTGACATAATTTTGGTTTTGGTGGGGCTGAAGACCTCTAAAGATACTTTCTATAGGACCACCAGATTATTTTATTATTTGATATTGAGAGTAGTTACCATTTGATTATGATGTAGATTGGAATCTATATTGATTTGTTCTTTGATAACATCTTCATCAAGTAGTGAATAAATTTTATGCTTAGTTTTTGGTGCCTCGATGAGGTTTTCACCAATGAATTTGTCCTAATTATCCCATAATGCCTCTGAGAAGGTTTCATGAAGAGATGTTAATATTTTAATTTGATTATCTTTTAGCTCATTTGAAAAGGTTTCACTAAAATATGTTGAGTTTTAACTTTGATCGTCCCCTAGTGTCTCTAAAAAGGTTTCACTAGAAGAGTGTTCTCATTATGAATGAATTTGGTCTTCATCCACCTAATATTCTACACCTGTGATGTTGCCATGGATGCAGTTTAACAAAGTGTGATTCTATCGATCCCAATCAATGTTTGTGAGAGGTGGAATGCCAATATAATGACTACGTTAGGTGATGTTGATAGAATGATGAATGTTAGCATATCTTCATAAGAGATACTAGGAGAACATGTGTCGATGCTAAAGTAATCATCCTCAAAAATCATAGAAGGATCACAAATATATTCAAATTGTTCTACAAGGTAATTGTAACCAATGTTGTAACAACCAATACTATATTCTATTTATGAATCTGATTTTGATATAATGGACTCTAAATTTGATGTCATAACTGATGTTGATTCTAATTCTAATGCTAAATCTGATGTCATTTCATAAATAGAACTTGACTCAAATGTTTTTTCTTCATCTAATGTGGCTGATTCTATAATGAAGTTTTTTTGAATGCTTGGTATCGAACAAGTAATGGCATGTGATGGCATAATGGGCTCTATAAAAATTGATTCATCTAGGAAGGGTTCAACATAGACTGACTCATCTAAGTGAAACCCATCAAAGAGAGGGTAGTGATCAAGGGAAGACTCAACATAATCTTGTATGTTAAAAGGAGACTCCTCAACAAGTGGGAAAAGATCAAGAGACAACTCTATAGAGACTGGCTTGTCAAGGAGATAAGACTGTTTAAAAATAGGTAACACATGAATAGGTGATTCATTACAAGTTGATTCATCATAAATGGGTGTTTCAACAATAACATCATGGTCTTGGTTAACAATTGGTTGCAAAAAATCAATCTTGAATATATTTTGATCCTCGTAAGATGGATCTTGAAGAGGTAATGGTTCTTGTTTTGGCTCAAAAATTAGCACATAATTTATAAAGTGGGGAACATTTGGTTTAGCAAGAATAATGGTTTGTGGCTCAATAATGGGATCTCCAAAAATTAGACTTTTGAAGAAGGAATCAACAACATCAGGTTCATCATAATGAGGTTCTTCAATAATATGCTTAATAGATAAAGGTGATGGACCTATAATGGTAATGACAAGACACTATGTAGTTTGGTTGCTCATGCAAACCAAAGAAGGAGCTCCTAAAATGGTAACCTTCGCATGTTACAGAGCTTGATTGTTTGTGAAAGTTGAAGGAACATAGCCTAAAATGGTAACCTTTGCATGTTATGGAGTTGAATCACTCACACAAGCTGAAGGGGGTTAGCCTAGAATGGTAACCTTCAAGCATGGTGTTAAAATTGAAGGAAGATATCCTTAAATAGTAACCTTCAAGTGTAGCATGAAAATGAAAGGGGAAGGATGGGGATGATGCATAATAATCAACATGGATTGGATTGGTTTTCAAAAAATAGGCTCAAAGAGGGTGACATCCTCAAACAAGATGGAATACTCATATCCATCATAAAAATGCTCTACCTCATAACTAAGGCAACAAGATACCCTACTACAAGTGTACCCTAGTTTCATGTTTAAAAATGTTTTTATACATGTTTGAAAAGATTTGGACAATGTAGTGCAAACGTTATAAAAAAGGTATGGATTTTGATCATTCTTTTAAACAAATGACTAAGGTACCAAAAATACTAGAAAAGAAGGGTGGCTTACAACCAAACACAATTAGAAGAATGTGTTCACAAAATTACTCAACCTTAGGTAGGGCTTAAATCATATAAATAAGAAGAGCATATGATAAGTCAAAAATCCAAGGTGAAAACCAATAAACCAAAGCCTATATTTTTATGATACATCAATACCATAAAAACTAGTTCAACTTTGACAAGTTGCTACTAGAAAAATAGAAGAAAGCCCTTCAGATTAGGAAAGAGACAATGCAAACCAAAAAAATCAAGATGTGAAAACATGCGATAATTCCTAAGTATAAAACTAGAACCAAATGGGAAGCACAATCCCACCACATGGTAATATGAATGGTAGTATAAATTTTTTTCTAGAACTTAGAGTGCAAGAAATGCACAAGATGACCTAAGTTCACCAAATGATGACAATGATAATGAGTCTATAAACAGCCTTCAATCCAAATGGGAAATGTAACCTAAGTTACCTCAAATCAAGTGTAAATGGTGAACCCAATTTATCACATCAAATTTATGAACTTAGAAAGGTACAATTCTAAATTTGAACTATCAATAAACGACTTAAAGATAATTGGGAAAATGGTTTAGACTCAAATGGGCAGCATAACCACATCAATTAGATGATATGACACAATGTTTAAGTTGAAAATTTTGAACAAGGAAAAGATTGATTTTCACTTGGATAATGTAACACCTCCTTATTGAAGAAATTATGGAAAATGTGTTTGGTTATAACATTTTGTTTAAAATAAATTTTTGATTCAAATGAATGACCAAGTAATCTAAGACCAAAATAGACTAATAAAACTAAGTAATCATCCTAAAACCCTAAACTGATAAGGTGTGGAAAAGTGGGGTTGACTAAAACTTAAAAGTTTTTTATCATATATATGGATCCCATGTGTACCAACTTTCAAATTAGCACACAAGAGAAGCAGCATGCCAATTGGATCTGTATCAAATATCTTGTTGTGAAAAGGTCTATTCCTTTTCACAACTACTACATTCATCGCTTGCTCAGTGTAGTGTGATGTCCTAAATGATCATATGTTTTAAGCTTAGCTTGCCACTAATGGAGATGGTTTAACCACTCAAACCATAATGGGGTGATCCCAATTTATATACCCCCCTATGAAGAGGATTTGAAGATGATACCAAGAGATGAAGTCTCGTGTCAAAGCTTCCCTATAGAACCTGTGGGAGGTAATGAAGTCCCCCTCACAAGCCAAAATGCATGCAATAAAATATAAGTAAAAGGGATTTATATGTTGTTTATAGATCACCCAAACCATGTGGGTTTTGGGGAGAGCCTAGATAACATCCTTTTTATGCCTCTAGACCAAGGCATAATTTGTAATGAAAATGGTGCTTTTGATCCCACAACTTGCCTATAGAGGATGGGGGGAGAGCATACACGCATAAATTACTTTTTGCTCAAAAAAATTTAACCAAGAAATGATATATGACTTATATAAAACAAAAATTTGAAGTTATTTTGAATTTAAAGCATCGAATTGAAGTGTTTGGTGATGTTCTTCGGCCCCTTAGCCTTAAGTTACAAAAACTTTTGAAAAACAATCACAAAATATTCAACATAAACAAGCAATTTTTTCTCTTGAAACACCAAAGGAAAGTTCCTAGGTATTTTTAAACACCAAAGGAGATTAAAAATAATTAATTAAGCTTAAATTGATCACTTCCAATGATGGTCTTTCATAAAAAATTAGAGCACTTTGTTTAGCTTTAAAGCTCTTTTGCTTTTAAGATAAGTAACTCTAGAAAACATGCTATTGGGTATCTGTGTTTTTTTTACATGTGAATCCAAATGTAAAAAATATATGCTAAAAACAATGATTTTTAGATCAATAAAACACAAAAATTAATATTAAACTTATGAAAATATGCAAGCAACAAGTTAGAAGGCTAAAAAAATCAAACTAAACACATAAAACATATAAACCTGAATTTAGTATTTTGATGATAACTTTTAAAATATGTATTAGTTTCTCAAAAAAAATTGGGAGGTTGTCAATAAAACCAAGGTGTACCTCTATGTAAAAATTTAGATCAAAAAATTTAATAAAAAAATATTATGAGCTCTGTACCAGACATTTTTTAATAGAAAATAAAAGTGATAGTTACTAAAATGATCATAAATGCTAATATATAGAGAACTTTGTTTTGAAAATTTCATACAATATTAATGAACATTTAATTCTACTTCTAAAAAAGTTTAGAAAAAATTATTGAGTACATAAAAATTTATTAATTATGTATGGGTCATTTTTACTCTAGCATGTTGGGTGAATATTTTGTCACCAGCTGATTGACAGCAAAATAGGTATATCAACCTCAACATAAGGAGATTTAATCAGCAAAATGTGTAGGTTTACCATAGCATAATGAGATAAATCTCTCCTCTCATCAATGGGAGGTTCCCTAAAAACTATAGTATTTATATAAGCTGAAAATAGACTCAGGAGTGAAATAACACCATCCATCTCTCTTTTTTCAGAGATGATGTTCACAAAGAAAAGGAGAATTCATAGGTAATTACTGAAGGCATTTATCTTCTTTCAAAAATGATGTTAAGAAGACCAGAGGAAGACTTCCTGGGTAGTAACTGTAACCACAAGAAACCCATGAAAGCTCAAAGTCTTTCGTTACTTCTCTCACTGAGTCAGGATGAAGTAACACAATATAATGAAGTGTAACACAAAGTCTCCACCTCAACTACAACGGAGTAAAAAATTACAAAGGATAAACATAGGTCAAAGTCTCTCCAATATCCTTTGTAGTAAAATACAAAATACACAGACTAAAGACAATTATGGTAGCATAAAGTCTCCCACAGTTGGCTTCAGGACATCTTCCAGATTATTTCCACTTGTTCTACTTATTTGATTAAATGGATAAGACTGTATATAGGAAAAAGACATAAGAATGATTCCCTAGATAACACAAGATATTTGAACACAAAGTCTAAAAAGTCACTTGCTTTCTCATTCACTTGATAAAATATGATTAACAGTCTAAGCTCAAAGTCTTAAGAATGCCTTTCAATTTGGGCAGAGTTTTGTTTCTAATAACCAAGAGATCCCCCTTCATACAAACTGAGAGATTACAATATATAACAACCAAATATAGACTTTGGTGCTTGATTCCATGAAATAGCCCATGTTGTATTCAATGCATTGGAGATCAGTGAAAGGGCCATGCTGGAGCAAATTATCAGCTTGGACTTTGGCATTCTAATCATCTCAAATGTCTTCTCCAAAGCATGCGTTGCCTCATCCTCTTTATGATGCTTACATAGCTGTCCATTCACCTTTTCTTTGATGAAGAAAAATAGGCCATACCTTTGAATGCTTGTGCTCTCTGATGTCCACCTGGTGGACTATTCTACCTACTAAAATAACTCTTCTACAAATATTTATAGATTTTGTGTAATTTTTCCTTTTTTCCTTGCTATATTTTATCTCTTCCTAGTGACCCAGACTCTCAGGCTATCTCCTTACTTTATGCTAGATCTTTTAGCTCCTTCTTTGGTTGGTCGCTGAGTTTGTTCCTAGGTCTATGCCATTTGAAAATCAACGGTTATTCTGTTCTCCTAAATTTGACGTCTGTGGGGACATCACTAGTCACTGGTTGCTTGAACCATTTTGAACCTTGAAATTTAAACCATTTTGAAGTAGGGTTCAATAGCTCAATGGTTCAATGGTTTGGTGGTTCAGTGGTTGAGCGGTTCAATATTTCTTACAAAGAGCTACGTTCACTTAGTCTTCTTCTTTGGTTGAACCATTTTCTAGAATCTTCCACTTCATCCATTTGCTAGAAGCTTCTGCTTAAAATTTGAACTCTTTGAACCTTTGATCTCTTTGAACCTTTGAACTTTTCAGAGGTGGGGTTCAATGGTTCAATGGTTCAATCGTTCATTCTTAATCTTTGGATTCTTTTATTCTTCAAGTCTGTTAAACCTGTTGAACTCATTAAACCTTTGAACTCATTGAACCTTTTTGGTTCAAGGTTCAACAGTTCAACGGTTCAACCTAACTCTTTGAATCCTTTAAAGCTTTGAAATCTTTGGATCCTTTTATTCTTTAAGTCTGTTAGAGTCATTGAACCTTTGAACTCATTGAACCTTTGAACCTTTCGAAGGCAGGGTTCAATGGTTCAATGGTTCATTCTAATTTTTTGAAAACTGTTGTTAAGTCTTTTGATTGAACCTCAGCATTGAACCAACCTCAAAACACTTAGAAAATTCCTTAGTGTTTTGAACTTCTTTTTGAGAAAGCCCACATGTTGAACCTCTGATTTATTTAGCTGAAAAGGCTTGAGTGTTTGAAAAACTTAACTTCTCAGAACATTTTTGAGAAAGAAAAGAGAGTGTTTTGGTTTGCAGGACCAAAATGGTTGACATGTTGTCCACAAAAGCAAGTGACAGATTTTGGAAACAATAGTTGGCTCCAATTGGGGAACTTTCATCGATTGGAATTTGAAGCAATCGAAGGGAGTAGAATCCATAATATTAGTGCCTTCATCTATGCCATTGGGATACAAAGTCATGCTTACCCAAAAAGAAAGGCATAAAAAACAAATGAACAAAACTAAACAAAGAAAGACTATAAATATGTACAATTGGACTTATCTGATACTTCAAGGATTGAAATGCTTCAGATACTGTCCACTGTGAGGTAGAGCAAATGGCATTCCATCTTGATAGTTCAGCAAAAACCTATTTTCACCATTTAAATGATGAATGGAAAATGGGCCTCTCCACAAGAAATCTAATTTTCCATGCATTCCTTTTGGTTCTCTCCTCTTGTCCCACAACAAGAATTGATCTCCAATCTGAAAATCATGAACCCTTGCTTTCTGGTCGAAGAGTTTCTTTACCAGACTTTGATGTGTAGCAATACGATCCACCACCATAGTTCATTGCTCATTAAGTTCGGTCAAGCACATGATCCTCTTGTCGATAGAACTTTCAAAAGTTGAATCTTCTACTACCTTTGCCAACTTTAATGTTGATAATTCTAGGGTGATTGGTATCTCTACATTGAGACCATATAAAAGTTGGAATGGGGACATACCTATTGCCTTCTTAGATGTAATTCTATCTACCCATAAAGCGTTAAGTAATGCTTTATGCTAGGCTCTCTAATTATCATCTACCAGCTTCTTGATAATGGTCACCAGGTTCTTGTTGCTTAATTATGCTTGACTATTTACTTACAGATAATAGTCATAAGAGTGGGAGAGAATAATCCCATAATAGTAGCAGAACTGGGTAACTTCATGAGAAGAGAAATAAGCTGCATTATTTGTTACAATCTTGATTGGGACTCCAAACCTAGAAATGATGTTTTCCTTAAGAAAATTACATACCACTTCTGAAGTAGTATGCTTGACTGGAATGGTTTTCACCCACTTAGCAAAGTAGTCTATAGCTGTGAGAACATAGTCATGTCTAGCACTCAAGGGTGGATTTACAGTGTTAATGAAATCAATTCCCCATTGCTAAAATGGCTCTTCTATCACCATAGGATTGAGAGGTAACACGACCAATTTGGGTTTGCCAATGAACTATTGACACAGCTCGCATATATGCACCCAAGCATATGAATCTCAAAAAAAAGTAGGCCAATAGTACCTAGCTTGCAAAATCTTATGGGCAGTCACAGGTGAAAAAAATATCTTCCACAAGACAAATTGTAGAAAGACTCCAAAAGTTTGTTTTGCTACACTTTATCCATGCAGTGAAGGAATACCCCATTAAGGCTCCTCTTATACAAACCATTTTCCCATAGGACAAAGTTGGTAGCTTTCAACTTAACAGTCCTCTTTTCTTTATGAGATAGGTGAGTAGGACACTCACCATAGGTAAGGAAATAAGCAATATCAGAATACCATTCATTCATAGTGGTGATAAAGAAAACTGTGGGCGTGTCTTCAACTTCTATTTCTTCATGTCCTACTTCTGGTATGTTATCATCAATTAATTGGTAGAGACCCCTTTCTCATACAAGATTCATAGGTTTGATGACAAGATCAAACTCCTAGATTTTAGAAATCCAATTACCCCTTTTAATTCCAAACTCTTGTTGAGTTAGAATGGACTTTACTATTATATCAGGAACCAAAGCAATAGTGTGTGAGTTCAGGATATAAAAATGGAAGTGCTTTATCACCTTTACCACAACATAAGCATGTTTCTCCATGTTTGAATATTTCAGCTCATGAGCTTTGAGAGGACAACTCATGAAAGATATGGGGGGCTCCACACCTTCTTTGTTCTGTTGAACCAAAATGGTTAAAAGCGTGTGTTTAGAAGCATGGTTGTATATCATAAAGTCATTAGTGTGATCAAGAAAAACCAAGATTGGGGCATGGGCAATAGCTTCCTTGATGTCTTAAAATGTTGATTTGTCTTCTTCAGTCTAGCTAAAAGTAGCTTTACCTTTCATCATGTTGACAATGTGCTGAGTCTTCTCTATGAATTTAGGAATGAACCTTCATAGAAAGTTCACCTTTCCAAAGAAAGAATGGACTGTAGTCTTACTAGCAAGAAGAGTAAGATCTTGAATGGATTTGACTCTTTCTGGGTTGATCTTTATGCCTTCTCGAGACACAGTGTGATCGAGGAGTTTCCCTTCAGTAACCCTAAAAATTGATTTCTTAGGATTGAGGGAAATGCCATTTTGTCGACATCATTCTAGCACTTGTTGTAAATGATGCACATGAATAGGATGATGTTTGGAAAAGATGGTCAAGTCATCAAGATATACCATAATGAACTTCTCCATTTCATTTTTGAAGGCAAGATCCATCGCTCTCTATAAGCTAGTGCTAGCATTGATCCAGCCAAAAGCCATTTTGTGATATGCAAAAGTGCCCTAAGGTGTAGTGAAATCAGTCTTAGGTTGGTCTGCTTCACCAACATCTACTTGATTGTACCCTAAAAAACCATCTAATATTGATAACATCTCTGAACCAGTCACTATTTGTAGGACTTGATCTATGATGGGCAGCAGGTAGTTATCTTTTAAAGATGACTAATTCAGATTTTTGAAATCAACACAGACAAATTTCTCCATTCTTCTTTCTCACAAGCACTATGTTTGCAATCCAGGTGGAATGATGGATTGGAAAAATAATTCTTGCATTTAGCATTTTTTGTATCTCAAAAAGAATAGTCCCTGATATCCTAGAGTTGTACTACCTTTGTTTCTGCTTGTGAGGCAATGACCCAATCTTGAGAGAAATTTCATGTTGTATTTCTTCAATTCTAAGAGATTTTAGATCATCATAAGATTATGCCAAAACATTAATGTAATGGTGAAGCAAAGTGATAAATTTGATTTTTTCATCAAGGATACAACAATTCCCAATGTTGACCATTTTGGGATTATCTCCTATACTCAAATTTATTTGATCAAAATCCTTGAAGGATTTTAAATCCATTTATTGCTTCTTGATAAACCTATCATGCTTATCAAATAGCTTCTCAAGAGAAACTAACCCTTTGGAAATTTTATTCCCTTTGAGCTGAAGGAGCTCTTCATCACTTTTTAAATTTGTTTTGAGAGCTGATTTCTATGGTGGAGATTCACTACCTTCAAAATGAAGCTTCTCAAAGCTATCCATATATTCTAAAAAAGCAATAATTTGGTTATCACCATTAAATACCTACCAATGGTCGACATTATTAGGTACACTTGGTCGAAAGACCAGCTCAATAGTGTACTTGTTACCTTTAAAATTTTGGTGAGGGACCATGAGAGTTGCAGAGACGATCAATGAATTTGCTCGACTGTTGAATTCTCTAAGTATGATAGAAATACTAAAAGCATCAAAGCTTTCAATGCAGTCCCACACTAGATTGAGATAATGTCACAATCTCTCATTCTTGGTTTGATATAAGTTCCTCACCTGACAAACCACCAGCTTAGCATCTCCCCAGACATGAAGAAGTTTGGCACCTTTAGCTTGAGTGGCCTTTAATCCGAGCAACAAAGATTCATACTCGAAAGTATTGTTGGTGTTGTTGAACTACAAATTGTATGAGTAGGGAAAAATATCTCCTTGTGGATATATCAAAACAACTCCAGCACCAAAATTAGTAGAAGAATTTCTATCGTCAAATTCTAGAATCCAGACATCATTAGAATTTGATTTTTTTTTAGATTTTTCTTCACTAGGGAGGGAAGATCCTTTTTCATTTGTACTGCACCCTACCAATTCTTCTGATGTCTTGTCTAAATTTTTTGTATTGTCACCTATAGAACTTTCATCTGATGAAATGGATACATCTTTTGTGGACAAAAAATAGTTACCCATTCCTAAAGATTCAAGCAAAATTTAAACTTTAGGAGCTGATGTTTGGGTGACAATGTATTTTGAATCCTTCTCAAGAAGTAACCTTTGCATGATGCCTTTGACAAGTATCCTCACCTTAGATAGGTCCATGTTCAATTCTCCACCAACATCCATGCAAAAATTTCATCCAAGTAGAATGTCATAGGAAGCTGGAACGTTGGCCACCAAGACTGTCATTTTAATCTTTTTTTCTAAGAAGGCCGCGAATAAAAATTGGGCATCTTTGATATATCCCAAAAGTAGCACTTTTTTCCATGGAGAAACATCTCCCAAAATTTTTAGTCAAAGTGAGATCGAGAGAATCTGCCACCTTGGCAGGCATCACATTGTCAGAGGTTCTAGAATCAATAATGCAATTGTTCAGTTGAAGACCATTTATCAATAGGGAGACATAGAAAGGTTATGTCTTCCCAAGAGGAGTAATGACAAGATTATTTTAGGTGGATGTGTTCTTTGGGGGATCAGGAGCTACCTTTGAAACATCATATCTTGTAGGGACAGTTTTGTTCTTTACACACTCGACCAACCTGTCCAACTACTATGGGTTGGCTTGTAAATATTTAAACTCAGTCATTTGAATTTTGGTCTTCCTAGTATGGTCAATTATGTGAAATGACTGGAAAGAACTAAGAATAGAGGAAGGAAGTCCATCATTTTGGGTTTGTTGGGGTGTGGTACTGGTCTAAGAATTTGAAGCAGAAGGAATAGGAATATTTGAGGTACTTACTTTTTTAGTGATCATTGAGTCCTTTGATTAGAAAGGTAGAGATGTCCCTCGTTTAGTAATTAAAATTACTAGTTGAGATTCTTCTCCTATTTTTCCTTTATCAGCTTATTGAGTTGACTGGTTATAGGACCTAGTAAATATAAAATATGATCCATCAAACATTTCTCCCTTGCTTCTAGCTTCATCCTGATAATTTAAGAAACTGATGTTGGAGTTGCCAGCTAATTCTTCTTCTCTTTCTATGAAGAGATTAGCATCATCTTCTTGATAAAACTCAGGTTGGAAAGAGGAATCATGTTCATCTTCATGATAACCAACTATTGAGTTAGCTGGTGTTACTTCAATGGTAAGCTTCTCCTGTGGGGGAGGAAGATGATTTGGTTTCCCTTGATTCCTGGCAGCATTGCCTTGATATGACTAGTTGGGAAACATCCTCCTTGGTATATCCCGATAAGAAGGAGCAATAGACATCCCTTGTGCCATTTGCTTTTTTAGATCTAGTAATTCATTCGCTATCTTTTGCACCATAGGATTAGTGGTGCCTGTAAATAAATTTTTAGAAGATGAAGAAGATTTATTTCTGTTAGGATCTCTTCTTATCTTTTCTGCCAAGATAAGATCATCTTCAACCTCAGTGGCCAAAATCTGAGCTGCAGCAAGATCTATGTGGCTAGCCCACCTCAATAAGAAACTCACTTCAGGAAGCTAAGAATTGATGAAGAAGCATTTGAGATTCTTAGGTGTCAGCTGAGCAATTATAGGAATCCTATTTCTCAGCTTGTCAAATTTAGTAATGAAGTCTCGCATAGTTTCATGAGGCTCCTTTTTCATTTGTGTAAGTTAAGCTAGCAGGACATGTGCATCTTTTATAGGTTTGAATATAGCTTCAAACTTGGCTTTGAGAGTGTTCTAGTTAGTTACAATCTACACTTGTAGATGGTAGAACCATCTGCAACAACACCTTGTAATATTTTCACAAATAGTCTGACTCCAATGTCTTCATATTCAATGGCTATCATACCATAGGCTATGCAAAAGGATGTTATATGTTCATCAGGATGAAATCTCCCATCACCATAGAACTTGGGAAAATTCTTCCTTGAACTACGGGGTAGCTCATGTAAGGGTGGGGTTAGATTTAGAGGACCAAAAGTATTACCCCAGGGGCCTTGAGCTGCCATGATATGGCTATTGAAATGAGAGATAATAAATCTCTATGGGATATATATAGACAAAGCTCTACTAGTAGAGGAAAGAGAAGCTTTTCCTAGTATTAGAGACCTAACGTTTAAAGGAGAAAAACTCTTGGTTTGTTGAAGGTGAGATGGTGGAGGAAAAAGATCAAAATTACTCAGCTGCACCAACTCAAATACAAGGTCAATAATACCTTGAGCTCTTTGGATTCATGTATATGATGGATCTATCAGAGTGTGAAATGGAAATGGAAAATAACTAGAACTACTTCAATTTGAAGCTTGAGGCTTCAAACTATTTGTTCTTCCCTAGCAGAGTCACCAAAAACTGTTGGGTGAATATTTTGTCACCAGCTGACTGACAACAAAATAGGTATATCAACCTCAAAATAAGGAGATTTAATTGGGAAAATGTGTAGGTTTACCATAGCATAATGAGATAAATCTCTCCTTTCATCAATGGGAGGTTCCCTAAAAACTATAGTATATATAAGCTGAAAATAGACTCAGGGGTGAAATAACACCATCCATCTCTCTTTTTTTAGAGATGATGTTTAAAAGGAAAAGGAGAATTCCTGGGTAATTGCTAAAGGCATTTATCTTCTTTCAAAAATGATGTTTATAAGACTAGATGAAGACTTCCTGAGTAGTAATTGTAACCACAAGAAACCCACGAAAGCACAAAGTCTTTCGTTGTTTCTCTCATTGATTCAAGATGAAGTAACACAATAGAATGAAGTGTAGCACAAAGTCTCCACCTCAACTAAAACAGAGTAAAATATTACAAAGGATAAATGTATCTCAAAGTCTCTCCAATATCTTTTTCAATAAAACACAACATACACAGACTAAAGACAATTATGACAGCACAAATTCTCCCACAGTTGGCTTCAGGACATCTTCTAGATTATTTCCACTTGTTTTGCTTATTTGATTAAATGGAAAAGACTATATATAGGAAAAAGACATAAGAACGATTCCCTAGATAACATAAGATAGTTCAACACAAAGTTTGAAAGTTCACTTACTTTCTCATTCACTTGATAAAATATGATTAACAGTCTGAGCTCAAAGTCTCAGGAATGCCTTTTAATTTGGGCAAAGTTTTGTTTCTGATAACTGAGAGATCCCCCTTGATACAAATTGAGAGATTATAATATATAGAAACCAAAGAAATACTTTAGCATTCCATGAAATGGCCCATGTTGTATTCAATGCATTGGAGATTCAGTGAAGGGGCCATGCTGAAGCAGATTACCAACCTGGACTTTGGCATTCTAATCATCTCAAATGTCTCCTCCAAATCATGGGCTGCTTGGTCCTCTTTATGATGCTTACACAGCTATCCATTCACCTTTTCTTTGATGAAGAAAAATAGTTTGTGCCTTTGAATACTTGTGCTCTTTGATGTCCACCTGGTGGACTATTCCACCTATAGGAATAACTCTTCTATATATATTTCTGGATTCTATGTAATTTTCCCTTTTTTCCTTGCTATATTTTATGTCTTCCTGGTGACCCAAACTCTCAGGCTATCTCCTCACTTTTTGCTAGCTCTTTCAGCTCCTTCCTTGGCTAGTCATTGAGTTTATTCCTAGGTCTACACCATTTGAAAATCAATGATTATTCGATTGTCTTGAATTTGACGTCCACGGGGATGTCACTGGTCACTGGTTGCTTGAACCATTTTGAACCTTGAACTTCGAACCATTTTGAAGTGAGGTTTAATAGTTCAATGGTTCAATAGTGCGACAATTTGGTGGTTTAATATTTCTTGCAAAGAGTCGCATTCACTTAGTCTTCTTCTTCAGTTGAACCATTTTCTAGAATCTTCCACTTCATCCATTCACTAGACGCTTTCGCTCAAACTTTGAACTCTTTGAACCTTTAAACCTTTCAGAGGTGGGGTTCAATGGTTCAATGGTTCATTCTTACTATTTGGATTCTTTTATTCTTTAAGTCTATTGAGCTTGTTGAACTCGTTGAACCTTTTTGGTTCAAGGTTCAATGGTTCAACGGTTCAACGGTTCAACCTAACTCTTTGAATCCTTTGAAGCTTTGAACTATTTGGATCCTTGTATTCTTTAAGTCCATCAGATTCATTGAACCTTTGAACTCGTTGAACCTTTGAACCTTTCAAAGGTGGGGTTCAATGGTTCAATGGTTCATTCTAATTCTTTGAAACCTGTCGTTAAGTCTTTTGATTGAACCTCGGCATTGAACCAACCTCAAAACACTTAGGAAATTCCTTAGTGTTTTGAACTTCCTTTTGAGAAAGCCTGCCTATTGAACTTACGATTTCTTTAGCTAAAAAGGCTTAAGTGTTTGAAAAATTTAACTATTTAGAACATTTTTGAGAAAGAAAAGAGAGCATTTTGGTTTGCAAGACCAAAATGGTTGACATGTTGTCCACAAAAGCAAGTGACGGATTTTGGGAACAACATATCAAAAAAAAAAAAAAAAACATAATTAACAACTAAGAACAAAATGATTTCATGAGTTGTGCACTCATGAAAAGTCCCATCGGGCATGTGAAAATTTAGCGTTGGATTACAAAGTTGGTTACTCAAACATTAGTCATATAAACACAAAGATTATATAAATAACTTGACAAACTAAGCCAACATATTTTATGGGGTTTTCTAATGATAATGAAGAACAAATTAAAATAAAACAATACTAATTACCTTCCCAAGTGATTCCACCATTCAAGACAAGCTCTAAGTGTGTTTTTACCCTTGATCTAGTGTTCTTATTTTTATCAACAATGGATACCAAGCTCTTCCATTGCCTCAATACCACTATGTATAACCTAGGCTCAAGATAATAAATCTTTATTATATGCCTATCAAATGAAGCTTACAAATAAAACATAATGATCAACACAAAGAAAGGTTGTGGTGATAATTCTGCATTATAAGTTTACACTATTTTATCTTAAAACTGATGTTCTATGCTCTTCTATTTATAGATTTTTAAAATGGGTTGGGATCAACCATGATCGTCCATCTCAAGATTGAGATGTGTGGCCATGAATTAATCTAATATTTACAATTAAATCCATAAATATCTTCATAATGATTTGGGAGGAAGAAGTATTAATTAGGCATGGGTGTCCATAATCTTGATATCTATTGCATTTATGGCTTATGGATGCCACCCCATAGATCATGTCACTAGATGATGTAGATATTAAGAATCAATTTCCAATAATTAAATAATCAATGACCTCCATAGAAAATCCACTTAAACTCTTGATTTGAATTAATTAGCTTTAAACAAGATTAATCAATTTTAGTGCAAATCTTTGGAAATTGGTGCACAATTAATTAAAATTGTTAGAAAGTCATATTACTCAGTCATAATTTGACTCAGGAAGAATTGGAAGGTGATGTTAGATGCGTTGGGACCGTTATCCCATTTAAGATGTTTCCAACATAAAATAACAAAGGTACATGACATGTACTAATGAATTGGAAGAAAAGAGTAATCTAGAGCACAAAAAGGTAAAATCCTCATTTTGAATCGAAATAAATTAATCAAAGTTAGGAATCACATAAAATGCATTGCCTCAATTAGGGATACATTTAGTGTATTTTTAGTGATTTTGACCTAAATTTGGCATTTGAGTAAAATTTGAGTAAGATTGATAATTTCAACACAAATGGTGTTAGGAATTAGATGTCTACAATTGTGCTTGAGGAAGGAAATGACACAAAATTTGAAATAGGTGGAACAATTCTGGCCACAGTTGAGTAAGGTTTTTTCTCAATTGGAACACCTTGAAAAGATGTTTTAATTTTCTCTTCTATATTGATTGTTTCAAGAAGAATTCTTGGAGAGGGAGTAATGGGCAACTCAAGATTTGAGGGATTAGATGAATAGACAAGAGTAAATTATCACAAAGGGAAAGTAGACAACATAGGTAATAGTTGGCCATGTTTGGCCCACATATCAAAATTTGCTTAAGTATGAAAAAGGGAGCTTTCAAGTGAGGAAATAATAATTCTTTGGGAGGAATTTGGGTTTTCCAGTAGTGCCAACTTCAGTTTTTTAAGGGCATAGTGCAAATCAAGTTTCTAGCAGTGCTTAACTTCTAAATGTTTTAAATGTAGAAGTAATTTGGGTTTACAAAACCAAATTACTCATGGACAGTGCATTTTGGGTTCTCCAAGGAAAACTACTTGATTACTTCATAAGTTGTGAGTAGTCAAAAACTCAAAATAAGTAAAAAGGCTTGACAAACCTGATTTGGTCTTAAAAAATAGTGCTTCTCAGGTTTTTCAAGGGACGAGTCTTTTTCAAAAAATCTGAAGGGTATTTTCAAAATGTCGAAGGGCCTTTTTAGGATCAAAGGGACTAGCCAACTTTTTTGAAGGTCCAATTCAACTTTTTTGAAGGACTTTCTCTTCTTCAAGTGGACAGTTGCAATTTCCCCAGAGCGTATATTACCCTTCGAAAGGACCATTTCAAAATTTTCAAAGGGTATATTTCCCTTTGGGAGGATCATTCATGAAAGTCTGAAGGGACACACATAAAGCTTGAAGGGTCTCTTACCCTTTGGGAAAGTCCATTGTGAAAATCCTGAAGGATAGTTTCTAAAGATAAACATGGATAAAAAGTCTAAAGGATTTCCTTTAGACAAATTATCTAAAGAAATTCCTTTAGGAGATTTTCTTGAAATAAATAAACCAAGAAGGAAACCTGAGACCAAGTATGCAAAGGAAATTATGGGCCAATGGACATCAAAATTAGGATAAGCGACTAGCCATTGGAAGTAATCAGTTTTGAAAAGCTCGAAGTCTTAAGACCTCGGAAACAATAAAGTGAGAAGACTTCAAGATGGACAAGCCCGAAGTAAGTAGGCTTAAAGAACCCAAATTACTCTACATAGAGTAAATCAGGTTTCTCTAAGTACTCTACTTAAAAGGCTTTATAAGTGAAGGATCTGGGAAAGTCTGAAGTTGGAGAGGCCAAAGAACCCAAATTAATCTGCATAGAGTTAATCAAGATTCTCCAAATTCTTGACTTAAGTTGGGTCAAACAATGTGAGAATCATGATGCAAAAAATGGAAGGCTACCATGTGGCATAACTAGAACAAAAAGGGCTAATTAGTAAAAGATAAGTGACACAAGGATGATCAATAAACATGAGAGAGTCCAAGTGACTGGTAGTTGAAAGTTATGAAGGCTCTCATCTGCCATGGTTCACTGACCATAATCATTGTTTGATGATTAAATACGTCATGCCAAGAAGAGACATTCCAATTGCTTACAACATGCATTTTTAGACGTGCCAAAGAAAAACTTAAATATGGGAGGGGCTCAAGAGTATTGTCTATTGATCCTGAATGGTGCATTTAAGAAGAATGAGAAAGGGCAATATTAGAGTTCCCACCATAGATGACTTCTTCTTTCTTCCCCTTCTCTCTTCCCCCTTTTCTTAATAAATAGAGGCCTTGGAACCAAAAAAATGATCCCCGAATTGGTGATAGAATCACTCTATATAAATCTCTTTGTAAAAGACTATTTTGAAGCATTACAAGGAAGACTTTTCTATTTTTGGTTAAAATAAGTGTGCACATTTGATTTCATTTTGCATAATGTATGATTTTTATTCATCACCTATGATTTATTTCAACACCTTGATTTTAATCCTCTCAATATTGTGCATTATTACATGAAGTGTCTATGTGTTGAGCTCCCTTTCAAGTATTATTGGTTCATAGTGTCTCCCTTAGACCTATTTTTTTATCCTTGAAAGTGTAAGGCTTCTCTCCAACCCCCACATAAAATTTCCATGCCTATAGCCTTGAGATAGAACTAGAATAGCCTATGTCCAATTTGGATTCATTAGTAGTTGGCTCTTTTCCTAGATCAAGTGGATCACTTCATTTGGTGCATCACCTCCCTTAGCTTAGATTTTATTTTCAGTCATCCTCCTACCCCTTTTTCTTAGCAAATAGTAGATTTTAGTGTGAGATCAAGAGCTAAATTGAAGCACTTGAGGAACTAGCCTCATAAAAAGACTAGAGGTTCAACCTCACCATAGGATACCCACATCCTGAGGTTGTCCCCATACTTGTATCTAGAAGTGAGGGAGCCTGAAGAACTCTCTCACAAGGGTGCAATTCCAAGCTATTATGGGAACATTGTATCATCTAAAGCTAAAAATTGTTGAGTTGTGTTCTCAACCAATTCTTGAGAGAAAAGAAATCTATCAACTAGAACCTCTTAAAGAACTAAAATTTTAGGACAAGAATAAAAAATTTCACCAAACCTTTTTATTTGCATCTTGATATTCTTTCTTGGTCGAACATCTTGTTGAGTAGCTTCAGGTTCACGCACCTCTTCTATCATGAGAGGTTCTCCATCATGGCTTGCCTCATCCATCTTTTTTGGCTCATCTTGTTGCTTATAAAAGCTTCCAAATTTGTTTTCCCTATAGGAGGTATATGGAAATAAACTTTCGTAACATCAACTCCCTTGAATTTAAACCATCTAAGAGTTATGTCAACTACAGTCCTTGTCCTACTTCTAAGAGAATTAGATTATCTTTTGTCCTAGTGTACTATGGGAAATGACTTTGTCATGATGATATCTCTTTCAAAGATGGGGTCCAATGTGACCTCATCATCTACCAGCTATTTTGGCACTTTCATTATGCCAAATTTGACTATTTGTCTCATGGTAAAACATGAATAGTATCTAATTCTTACTTCTTTCTTGTCATCACAATCCATCTAATAGTCTTCAAAATGTGGAACATGTTGAATTGGAGATCCAATATAGTGTTTAATTAGGCCCCTATTATCAAATGAAAACCTAATTTCAAGTGTCCTGAGGTTATAGTGAGACATGTATTGATCAAATGTCTTAGCCTTCACTAGTGAAGGGCAAGTATACCTGCCAATAGAGATAAAAAAACTTGATCCCTATTTTTATCAGCTTGATAGGAACTTGTGTGTTTCAACAAATTGTCTCAATAATTCCATCAATTCTCATTTATCATTGACATATCATGGGAGCATATAAGGAGACATTTCACAACCACTGATTCTCAAATAGCTAAATGTCAAGAACTGTATAAACCAATCTCCCCACCTTGTTATTTTTGTAGTGGAAGTAAATGATATTCTTGTGTTGAAGAGTTCATATTCAAATAATTGGATGATAAAATGAACAAATTAATCATTAAATCTCTTCAAGTGATGAGCATTTTCATTCAATTTTAGTCAGGGATAGAAGTTGTATACCATCTCTTTCCCAAAATCATCCATCATATCCAATATGTCAAAATAATTTTGACTTGATATATTGTAAATAAGGTATGAATTCATATATAATTTTGACAATTCCTTTACTTCCATGAGTTTCTTGTGAATTGAATTGATGATCAATTCACCCCAATTAATATATTGCTTATTTCAAAGGATGATCTAGATGAATCTATACATCAATATCTACAAATTATTTACCATTTGTTTTCCCACTATCTTGTGCAAAAAATTGATCATGTTACTTATCTCATCTTTGAAATTTGGTCTTACAAGATTTTTTGGAAGCCGAGTGGATGAATGCTTTAGCTTAGTCAACCAAGATTTATTGACTTGTTTAGAAAATGCTATAATATTATCATCCCAAATTTTTTGGGAGGGCTTAGGGTTAGATACACAAAGTCTTCATGATATGGAAGGTGAAAAATACTATCAATTTTCTCAGGTGCAAAACTCACTACGAACTCCCCCTAAGAATCTCTTAACTCATGCGTTGTTGAGTTAAAATTATTTTCCACAATCAAAACTAACTCAGGAGACTATAATGACATTGGGAAGGCTATCTCCACAGAGTTGACATGATTAGAAGTAATAGGGTTAGTTAATATTCCCTTGAAATTGGACTTTTTAGCATTTGGATGTTTTCCTTTGATAAAATTTACTAACCTGTCCAACTACTATGGACATGCTCTCAAGTATTCATCTTGTGACATTTGAATCTTAGTTTTGTTGACATGATCAATTATGTCAAAATATGGTAAATTACCAGAAGGGGTCTCAATAGGTTCAAAAAAATTAACATTAGATGAACTACCTATTAGTGGTTGCTTCCCCTTTGTTTGCACTAGTGGGGTAGTTCCTCATGGGAAGATAACCTTTAGAGTTTCCTCTTATGAATCACTGGACTACTTTTTCTGATTATGAGCTCTAGTAAAAATTATGAAGGATTGAATATTCATATCCCCAACACTCTCTTCATAGTCATCTTCATCTAAATTATATTCTAAGAATGTGTTTACAGATTCAACACTAGGGTATTCAATTTCACATTCTTGAAGTTCTGGATTTTTTGCTTTATTTTCTTTTCCAACTTCTTCATATCCAAATATTTACTTGGTTTCCAAGAGTGCATTTATCAATGATTTAGTGTTGAATTTTGTTGAGGAGGAGCCTCAAGTGCAATTTTTGGTTGAGGAGCTTGTAGTCTAGGATGATCTCTTTGAAAAGAAACATAGTTCCTTCTTGGAATATCTTGGTATGGAATTGTAATGGCCTTCTGAGGTATTTGATTTTTGAGGGCTGTTATATCATTAACCATTTTTTCAAGATTTTTTCTATTGAAGATTGTCCTAAAATTTGAGCTTTACTCTTTCAACGTTCTTTCTTGAGTTGCCCAAATATTATCATGTCACCTTTGATGTCGATAGACAATTCTTGGAATGTTTCCAGATCTGCTACCCTAGCTCTTCTCAATTGATAACTTAATTCAACTAACTAAGAGTTGATAAAGAAATATTTTTTATTATCATCTGTAGGTCGTGCATTGGTTGGTATATTATTTAGTAACCTGTTGAATTTGACAACAAACTCTCTCATTAGCTCGTATACTTCTTTTTTCATTTGTGTAAGTTGAGAAAGTAGAGCATGGGCATATTTTTCTAGTTTAAATCAATTCTCAAATTTAGTTTTCATGGTATTCTAATTAGTAACAAATCCTAGAGTGAGATGGTAAAATTAGTCTATAGCCCCATTGTGTAACATTTTGATGAATAACCTGATGGTAACATTTTCATGCTCGATGCCTAAAATGCCACATGCAACATTGAATGTTGCAAGGTGTTCATCTAGGTGTTGTTTTCCATCTTCATGAAATCTTGGAAAGTTATTTCTTGACCCTTTTGTAAGGTCATGTAATTATCCAAGAGCTAGTGGACTAATCACATTTATCCATGGTAATGTCATAGTTTGAAAAACTACTTGTAGGGGAATAACAGTTCCTGATAAGATAAGAGATCAAATTGTCAAAGTTCCTCTTTCAAGTTGTTTGTTCTTCTTAGAGGTTGAGGGAAGACCAGTTGTTATTTTGACCTTTCTCTAATGTTCAAGATTCAACTTGAAGCTAGAATGTTCTTGTAACTGATAAAAAAGGTCAAATTCACCTTTTGACTTACTAGTTCTAGTGAATCTCTTTTCTACTAGTTTGGAAGAAAGTTACTGGAGTTGAGGTGTAGGTTGAATTTGAAGATATCTCTAAGTTGGCCTTCTTTATTGTATTATGTGTGCAGCCAATTCTTCTGCCCTCTATACTAAAACTACTTGATGTTCTTAGTCTTCGAAGATTCCAACTTCTCTATGAAAATGTGCAAAACTCAATCTATTATCTCAAGCAAAAGTTATCAAATCTGATGAAATATTATCCTCTTGAGTTTGTGTTATCCAATCAAGGTTAGGTTAAAGAATTGGAGCTTGAGGCACTTGAATTTTCATGAGAAGAAACTCTAGTTACAGAAAGTGAAACAACCCCAAATTTGTTTTTGAAGTTACATATCTGAGTATGCATTGGATGCATAATGGACTTAAACCTCACTTGCTAAATCAAGTGATACTTGCTTAACATAATCACGTATGCAAAATAGGAAGGGTTATACATAACATTCAATGCCATCATTGGTTCAAACAAGCCCATAACATGGGAACCAATAAAACATTGTCTTAGATGAAAATCAGGGAAATACCAAACATGCTAAACATATGTGGCCAGCAATAATAATATGGTTCATGATAATTAAACAAGTTCTCTAAAGCACACAATAAGATATCATGTTTATATTATTTTGACATAATATAACTATAAGCATGCTTTCCACGATTCAAATAAATGATCAAAGATACAAACATGGCTTAATCATCATCTAACAGGTAAGGATATAATGGTAATCAGTCATTGAATCAGAATTATATGATTCCATGTTGGAAAATAACCAACATGATACAACAATCAAAAGAGGAATTAATATCCCTAAAACATATTGCAGCCAAAGTGTATACTCGTAACCAAAAGTATATTCAATCAACCATGGAATTAATGTGAAGAAGGAATATTATCCATTCAACTTATGCACTTACGTGAGTAATTCTAGCCAACCAAGGGATAAAATGATATGCATAATCAGCCCATAAGATAAAAATACAATACACATCCTAGCACATAGAAGTGGTATTCAACCTATTTATTTTTAGGCAATTCATTTATAAGCTCCTATCAAGGAAGTATGCATCACCTAACATTGTTATTTCATATCACAAGTAATTCAGGGTTACTTTTCATTCCCAAGTTATAAATTCATTCCCATACTTAAATAAACTTGCTCATATTTTAGAAGGCCTCTTAGAATGGAATTAAACTCAAAACTTATACGTTTTCAGTCACTTATTTTTATAAGAATATAAGCAAGGGAATATATCATATAACATTTCATTTACTTCACATTGTAGGTAATTTTTAGGATTACTTTCTTCATTCATGAACTAGCAATTTGTTTCAATATTAAAATGTACATATTCTCATAATACCACATGCAAGCTAAAACACCCAAGGAGTCTCTATACTCCATACACAAATTAAAAATCAAATACAAGTAGTTCTATATTCTTGTGTTAGATCAAGAGTAATTATAAGTGTATTAAAAGGAAATGAGCGTATGCACGGTTATCCAAAATCAATAATTAACTAACTCTCAACATTTATCATTCAATTTAAGATTCAGACTTACTAGTAATCTTAGCCAACATACTCAAGCATGTCTAACACAAATTAAGAAATATCATTTGCCTACACAATCTCTATACCAATCATTATCGGGATGGTTCAAATAAAGAGAATTTATATCAATTTTATAATATTACATAAGGAATAAATACCACTCTAAAAGGGGGTACAAAGTCAATACCATATGATCCATACTGACGATGCAAGGCACTACACTAGTATGGCATCAACAATTAATAAACAACTATCAAGCCAATATAAAACTCAAGTATGCCTAAACCCAAAAGTAGGTAAACTCTATGCATAAGCAAATCCTTACTCAAATTACCATGACAATTTATATCAAGTGAACATATTTAAGTTCTATAAGATGGCACAATGAAATATTGCTACACTAAGTGTGTTAAAACCAATTATAAGTTATTATCAAAAGAATGACTAATAATATATTATAATAATAAAGAATCAATCATGATAATAATATGGTGTATCACTATGGCATTGGCAAGGAATAATCGATTAACAAACTAAGATAAAACCCAAGTGTATCAAAAGGAATGAATTCAGGACTATAAATGTATTACCTCATAATTAGTAATACAAACATGTACTTCTTATTCCTAAAGGATCCCTATCCAATTATGGGGTTAGCATGCCAATATCCAAATGTAACTAATCTTAAATTTAATGGAAGTAAGTACAATTGCATCTATGAATCATGCTACATAAAAAC